>JAZKJV010007739.1:0-524181 GCA_037367405.1 Ottelia alismoides
TGTCATATTGCGGGCTATAGCGCTTTGACTTCGACTCCTCCGCCTGGGAGGGAGCGAGCATGAGAGGTGCAAGGTGATGGGGCTTATCGCCCTAGAGATGTGCGCAAAGGAGATGCACTAGACTTGGCGAAGGCTACAACAAAACAATGTTAGGGTTTCAGAATGAAACCCTACAAAAATTTTTCGCGAAGAACATGGACTTGCAATAGAATAGAGGGACAATATCTTGCAGATTTTGGGTTCCAGTAACCCTAAAACTTGAATGGAACTTGAACAAAAATAATACTCATTTTCGTAACATCAAATCTCGAATCACAAAAAGAACAAACATTGAATCCTCGAGAATCGGCCCGCTCTGATACCTTGTTATAAAATAGGAAACGGAAGCGAAAATGGTAAACAGAGCAAAAGGACATAAATATAAAATATGGAAGAACAAAGATTTTACGTAGAACCCTACTCCCAAAGGAGCGGGATGAAACCACGTGAGAAGCTCTCAAAGGGGCATATGTTGCATTGCTTTTCTCAATGGATACAGGAGGTATGGGGCTCCTTATATAGCCTCCACAGAGCTTCCAAGTCCCACCACTGGTAGATGTTGGACTAAACATATGGATGGGGTAAATGAATCCTGGAGAGTCCATTTACCTTTCTACAACTTATATGGGGCACAACCAAATACTCTAACAGTTATGCGGGTCTCTATCGATCCGTTATTTGGGCCTACCTTGACATGTGGTCGCTTGAGTATATCAGACTGGCTACCTGTTGCTGAGAAGCTAGAGCGCAAGTTAGCACGGTGGAAGGCATCTATGCTATCATGAGAGGATGTTTGGTACTGACGAAGGCAGAACTAGAAGCGATACCAATCTTCATGTCATCCAAACTGCTGCCAATCAGAGTACGCCATCGCATAGAAAAAAATATGCACATTTTTTTCTCGGGCAAGAATGGGCAGAACAAGTCGTGAGTCCATCTGGTTGATTGGGATATTGTCACATTACTGAAAGAGGATGGTGGACTCGAGATCCCTTGGTTGAGACTATGAGTAGAGCTTTGCTTTTGAAGTGGAATGCTAGAATCTGTGGGAGGAGGAGCGAGGATTTAGTTTGCATGCTAATTCCTGGAATTTATGGTGTGCATGCTCAACGATCTATCAATCATCGTCTGCACATTCTCTTTTCATCATCCTGGAAGGGAATTTACACCATCCTCCCATAGTTATGTCAGCTTTTCAGACCAGCATTGGAGGATGAATCTAGCATCACGTTTTGGACTGATGATTGAACGGACATGGGAATATTGTCCTATTGTTTTCCCCGCACTTGCGATGAATCATGATGCTTTGGTTTCAGAAAGTTAGGAAGACAATATTTAGGGGGGCCAACCTTTTGGTCGAACTCCTTTGATCAATGCCTACAAGAGTTTATGCAACTAATGGAGGAGATTAGCGCTTTGGCTGGACCAACTAGTGGCAACGATCATTGGGAATGGAGACATGGGGACTTCACTATGAGAAGAGCGTATAGGGCCTTAGACCGGTAGCTACATTATAACCCAGAAGATCTGTCATTGCTGCATATTTGTTTGGGATCTGAAAATCCCTGCAAATGTGAAGATATTTCTTTGGATTATGAGGCATGGGAGAATCTTACCACGGAAAGACGGCATCAACTTTTTCAGTGTGTTGATCAGAGCTGCTCCCTCTGTGGGAGGGAGGTAGAGACGATTGAGCATCTTATCTTTCACTGCGACAGAGCTAAAGAAATTTGGGAAGAGTTGACAAGTGATTGCCTAGATCTTGGAAGTCCTTAGTATTCTGGAACTCCATTTTTGGTGCACGCTTTCACTCAAGCAGGAAGCTCCTTCTTGTAGTGATAGTCTGGGATCTGTCGTTATCACGTAACAGGGTCCTTTTCCGTTTTGAGCATTTTTATAAGGAGAATGTAGTTATTTTTGCTAGGAGTCACCTCGAGTCTTGGCTCTAGTAATGCTTGTTTCTCCTAACAAAGAAATTCCTGGGGTGGCCACCTTCACTTGTTTCCCCGTTTCGATCTAAAAAAACAAGAGCCGGTCAAAAAAACTCCACCACCAACATCATAAGCCCAATCTGCTCCACCATCACAAGTTCCAACTATTCTACTTAGACGCCACTCCCCATCGACATCCTCATCAATAATGTGTTGCATCATCAAGAGTCCGTGCTACTCGTCAAGAGATAGGTGTTGATGAGAGTGGATAACCACGTATTGGGATGCTCCAAACAATTTTTGACCTAGAGTATAAATAAATTGCCTTGGAATATAAGAGCTTTTGCTCATACATGACATTGGAAAACAATTATGAATGTGTTGAAGGATGTCGTCGGCACGATCAATAAAGTGATTCATCAAGTCAATCTGTCAAAACATTCATTCTGCATTAAATCATTGCATATTACTTCAGTGTCATATCTTTTGTATTTGTTTTCAAGATTATTTCTTGAGATGAACAATATGTATCAATTTTCATGATTATTGGCATGACAAGGTGTATGCAATGATATTTTTTATTTTATCCACGTCTCTAAATGTAGGAATCCAGTAGATTCTTCTTACAAATTTAGGATATATCAGAATCTCCTTATCTTTAATAGTAATTGATTTTCATGCTTTTTAAGCCATTTAGGCACGATTCCAAGAAATGGTTAGCATTCCATCGGCATATGACCCCGCATCTTCATTTTCGAACTTGACAAAAATGTATTGGCACCTAAAATAATGCTTGTTTGTGGGTGTGGGTATGTGTGCTTGTGCCCATGTGCACGTGTCCATTTCCTGGAGCATGGTTGCCATTGCAGGCAACTGCCTAGCCAGGTCAAAATCTACCATGATCCTCAGAGAGAATCAAGGCAACCTATGAGGTTCCGTTTAGCCTGTTATAATGCACATCCTGATTTATTGATGTTAACCGTTAGATGTTGAAGATTTATTTATGTTGCGCCTTCAGCAAGGTATCCTGACAATAGGAATACGTTGAATATCCAGATAATACCCCTCTTTTAGGCATTTTTCTTAGAGGCTGTTCTCTCTCATATCTTGAATAGGTTGCATAATTTCAGTTAAATGAAATTAGAGGGCATTAGTTTGTATCTATAGAGGGAAGAGATATCTTACTTGGGTTGTAAGTGGGCATAAATACAGTTATTTTCCCTTCATTTTCCTTTGATCGTATTTTGTTCATAAATGGGTCAATTTACTCCAAAGCGTAGAAAGAATGATTCATTGATCTCATTTCCTTTTTCCTGAGAAGCATGTTTCTAGGTTGTTAAATTGCTTGCTTGATTGGAAGATTACACATGCAACTTTGGCATAGTCACGAATATAGGCCTAATAGGCTGAGTTTTCACTCAGTTTGGGTTTTTCCCGTTTTGCAAGACTTCTTTTTTTAATTCAGTTTTCATTTCAGTCGTGTTGCAGCACGTGTTGATTAATAACCAGAATTTAGTCCCATAGAACATTGTTGGATTAAAGATTAAGATATTTGACATTTTCTTTTTGTCTATGCTGGGGTATGACCTAAATTTATATCTCTAATAGCACTTAAAATGGAAAAACCCTGGTGATAGTTGTAGTTGTGGCATTGAGTTTTAGTCTGCGATGAAAATTACTTGATCCATCTTTCCATTTAAATTATCTAGCATTGATCAATGTGAGATGTGACCAACTTGCATATCTGGTTGGAATGTGCATTTCAAGTACTTCAAAATGCTGTGTATTTTTATAGGGTAAATTATATATTGCATCCTCATCTACGGGTCCAATCACAGTATGAGTCACAATCTTTCAAACGTAATAAAATGGGTCCTGACCCCGTTTCTATAAACGACACCGTTAGAAAAGAGAGAGATTGACTAAATTGCCCATTTCTGAGAATGAGCACTTCAAAGAATACCACTTCTGAAATGGACATTAGTCCATTTCTCTCTTTTTCTCTAACGGTGACATTTATAGAAACGGAGTCAGGACTCATTTTGTTACATTTTAAAGATTGGGACCCATACTGCGATTGGACCCATAGATGAGGACCCAATATGTAATTTACCCATTTTTATATACAATGGTTTCCATTTCCAGCTGCTTCTCAGAGCTTAAGTTCACCACTTTCCTCGTTACATTATCCTTGCACAGAAATCACGATGGTACATGCTCCTGGATCTCTGTAATATTGGTTTAATAATATTTCTTGATGTTTATATAACATTGAAGGTTCATACAAATATGGGGACATGGAATACTCAGCCTCATCTTCAACTGAGGGCCCAAGCTACACCAAGTGCAGGGAAGCTGCTGTGAAAGCTTTGAAAGTCGATGAGCCAGCTTGCACACACATGAAATGCACATTTGGCGGTGTATGGAATGGTGGGGGTGGAGATGGCCAGAAAAAGCTCCTTGTTGCCTCGTTTTTCTTTGACAGAGCTCTGGAGGTGATCGTGAAATAGATTTATTTACACTATATAAAAGGGGTGCCTACGCCTATTGAAAATTGAAGCCAATAGCCTATCTCAGTGTCTGGGCCGAGGCATAAATACTGGCAATTAGCTTTATTGATCTTTTCCTATTTTAAAGAGTCATCGTTTCATGAAAAACAGGCAGGTGATTACGAGATATTCCCCCCCTTGCAGGCAGGCTTTGTAAAGCCCGATGTACCATTTGCTAAGGTTAAGCCCGATGATTTCAAAGACGCTGCCAAACAAGCTTGTGAGATGAGCTTGAAGGATGCCAGGACCAAATATCCCCGTGCTGAAGAAGACAACTTGCCTTATATTTGCATGGACCTTGTGTATCAGTTCACGTTGCTTGTGGACGGTTTTGGTAGGTTCAATCTCCCCATACTCTTTTTTGACCATATCCTAATGTGTGTTTGTAAGCAAGCGACACTCCGTTTTCCTTGCAGCGCTGGACTCGATGCAAGATATAACCTTGGTAAAGCAAGTGAAATATGGGGATTCCTATGTGGAAGCTGCATGGCCACTGGGCAGTGCCATTGAAGTTGCATCATCCGTCTGATTCCCGTCGCAGCACCGGAGTCAGCTGTGCTGCTAATGCGTTGATTCGCAACATGATTTTGGTCGTCAACCAATGTGAGGGATTATTGGTAGTTTTCATTCATATATGACCATATTTTGGCTGTTGTGCACATTGCAGGAAGCCAAAGAATCGGCCACCAGGTATGATGTTGGTAGGGAATAACGCACTGGAGGCGAAATTGATGTGAGATGAGAAACACAGGTAGTTTTGTACGTTAGGCAGGATTTTGAAATCTAAAAGAATCTAATATGTTCTTTTCTCCCTAATTTTTTTTACATTTAAAGTGCGATTGATTTCATTTTAGGTAGTTTCTCAAACGTTTCCATTTACTTCAGGATGTTTCAAATGTTTCACCAGTCCTTTGCATGCTCAAACGTTTTTCTCGTGCATCTTTTATTAGTTGGCCCCCGATAAAACTTATCGATATTTTATCCCATGAAACCCGAGCCTAGGAGTAGTTGCTACAATTTGATTCGTACCTAAATGATGACATCTTCTTGATCGTCAGCTGATGGCCATTCGACCTCTGTTCATTAAAAACGTATATATAATATATTAGGTTTCCCGTGCATTCATCTGATCATTAAAAACGTATATATAAATATTAGGTTTCTCGTGCATTAAGTTGAATGGTTTATTTTATATTTTATTTACAACCAAGAAGGAAATAATTTGGGTGTCCTGTATGTCCTTTCTAGGAAGCAAGGAACCAGTACAGGATGAAAATGTGTATGGATATATTGAAATATCCATTTACGATGTTTGATGATATATATACACGAATATTAATTGAATATGGATATCAGTTGTGAAAAATTCTGAATATGGATATGTATTGAATATCCATATACATGTGTGTGGAAAAAGAAAATATGTGAGCTGCAGAAAATTGTGTTCATCACCTCCATCCACCATCGATTATGTCACGATATGAATGTGCAAGTGGTTATGCCTTGGAACATGTATAATTTCAATTTTCAAGACAAATAAGTAGTTAATAGCTGATGAAAAGGGAAGTCATACACCTTGTCCTCTCTCTACTTATATGTATATATACGTATATATGTAAATGTTTCTGCGTGTGTGTATTACATTATAATATATGATTTTTATCAGTTGTGCTCTGAGATATTGCAATATCATTTATACCCCTCCCTTTTGGGAATAGCAGTTCTACACCTTAATTCTTCCACAATGAATAGTTGTACCCCTTGGATTAGTTGACATCAATCCCCAACGTAAATGGATGTTAACTTTGGGGACACAATGGGGATTATGTTAAAAAAACAAGGATTGAAAGGTCTTCCTATCACTCCAGCCCCTTCTCCACCCCCTTCTAGCCCCTCCTCCTCTAACCCCTCCTCTTCTCCGATCGACCCTCTCCCTGACCACCATCTCCTCCTTCGACCAATTGAGGAGGGGGTAGGGGATTGCTGGTCAACATCATCTCCCGACTCCTACTCCTCTTCTCGGCCTCCTTCGATTCCATCGAATCCCATTTAATTAGGCATGAATCAAACCTCCAATCCCCACGTCTTCTTCCCAAACTGCTCCAATTTTGCATCTAAATCCAACTGAAAACCTCATCAAGTCTTCCAATTGAATCCCCATATGATCTTCATCTCAATCCCCTCTCTAATCTTCTCCTCAAATTTTACTCGATCAACCTATCTCAGTCCTCCTTGTCTCGGATTGCCATCTTCACAAACCAAAACCACCTCAAATCAAATCCCATATGTTGTTGCCAACCTTCCATGATTAAACGATCCTCTTCTTCATATCTTCTTCCCAAACTTCTCTAATCTTGCATCTAAATCCAACGGAAAACTTCATCGAATCTTCCAATAGAATTCCCATCTGATCTTCATCTCAATCTCCTCTCCAATCTGCCCTACGAATCTTGCTCAATCAACATATCTCAGTCCTCCTTGTCTCTGATTGCCATCTTTACAAACCAAAACCACTTCAAATCAAATCCCATTTGTTGGTGTACCTTCCATGATTAATCGATCATCTTCACAAATCAGGAAACCAACTCGTACCCACTAGAGGAGGGCGACGATGGAGGAGGGGTAGAGGAGGAGGAGGGGGATGGAGAAGCGCATAGGGCTGGAAGAGGAGGGGGATGGAGGAGCCAATGGCTGGAAGAGCAAGATGGGGCGTTGGGGGGTGGGAAGAGCAGTGGGCTGGTGGAGGACGTCGAGGCAGAGGAACATGGGCTAGAGGACAATGGGACGATGACATCGGAGGTGGGGATGGAGGAGTGTAGAGGGCTGGAAGAGGAGGGGGTGGTGGAGGCGGAGGAGGTTGATTTTTTACTGTTATGCCCCTCTGCCCCTCTTAACTATACTATAGTTTGTATAAATTATAGATTAGTTCAACTCATTGACGGTGAAATGAATGGAAGGGCATAAGTGATAATGGCGCAAAAAGTCAAGGGTACAATCGATATTCCAAAAAAGGAAGGGGCATAATTGATATTGCAATATTTTATGAGGGTACAATTGATAAAAACCCTGTAATATATTGTGTTAACTAAATAAGTAAGCTAAGTGTGTTTCCCCTGATCCATGTACATGCATTCCACCAACCTCTGATAATCATTACGCCCGCTTTACCTTGACAACTTCATGGGAATTGTAATAAGACAAGCATCATGTAGGATTCAACCCCCCAATGGTTATATATTAGAGTTTTCTCTTTATTATTTGACTTCAATTAATTGGCTAAATATTTTTAGGATTTTTATCACTTATGCCATTAACTTCTACAATATCAATTACGCCCCTCCCTTTTTTTAATATCAGTTGTGCTCCTATATTTTTACAAAATTCACAGTTCTGTCCTTTTGTAATATCAGTTATGCCTCTACCTTAGCAGAAGGATGGAACCATGAATTTTGTAAGGTAAGGGCATGATTTATATTGCAAAAAGAGAGGAGTATACGTAATATTGTCGATGTTAAGAAGGGTGCAAGTGACAAAAGCCCATATTTTTATCCCGGTGTGTGTATGCTCTTTTTTTAAATAACTCCATACTTGATAGTAATTTGATTCAAATTTGTAATTTATCTTAATTCAATGATTTATGTCTATGATCTTAAGTCGATCAATTGCCCTATTCGCTCTTCGTTCAATTTTGATTCGTATTTGATGAGTATTCTGTCTGAACTTGTATACGATTACATTAGAAAATAGTTCCCTCAATTCATATTTGACCGGTATCCGTACTCATAAAACAATGATAATAAAAGCATCATCCGATTATATGTGTTGGTATTTCAAATAATTAAATTACATACATCTCAGTCCTGTATGTTTTTTTAAAAAATTGAACTTCGTATTTCCAACAAATGAGGACTTTTCCAAATCCCATTTGCTTAAATAACATCAAAATGAGCTTAGTATTCACAATAATTAATTTGCATAATTCTAAGCCATGTGCGCTTATATAATTTCAAACATGAACTTAGCGTTTCCTATAACTATTTTGCATATTTCTAAGTACAGATAGCAAATTAAGAATGACGTGTATTGCGTGCATTCAAGTCATTTTTTTTCATCGGTCCTCACGTGAAAATGTATTCATCTTAAATAAAGTGAGAGTAAATCCATCTAATGGTGTGGTGATAAAAGCAATGGGCTCTCACTCCAATGAATAAGGATCAATGCTTCCCTCCCTCTCTCCCTCCCTAATCATTAAAAAATTTAAAAATAAAGCTTTGGCATGTCATGAATCTTGATTGAACCTGACAAGAACCTAACTGATCTAGTGATTAGTGAATGCATATGGATTTCCAGTGATTTTCCTAACACATTTGTTCTTTCCATTAAGGGAGGTTCGGGAAATCCATTCGTTTAGTAAAAAGTGGTACTATATAAACCTCCACATGATTATCATCTTAAATCATTTCCTACTATGGTTCTTCCATCACATTGAATGAGATCCATGATCCAATCAAGGACGCTGCTCAATTACAGGTGAATTTAGTAAATATCGTATTATGGTTTTTTTGTTCTTGCTTATCTGTATGTTTGATTCAGTGTCCCGCTTCTACTACATGCAACAAACGTGTATCCGAGTTGTCAAATTTGTTTGGTGCAAGAAGAAGATGTCGTCAAACAATATGAAGTCGAGAAGTTTACTGACATGTGACTATGGAAGGTCAAAATGGCTATCCTCCGCGTGTAGAAGGATATATGGACATCGTCAACAATAGGGAAAAGGTACTTGAACCCTCAGAGTTGTTGGTGCTAGAAGAAAAAGCACACTCAACTATTATGTTATGTGTAGCAAACAAGATTATCACATTTGATGTTAGTGAAAAGACCGTCGTGAGCCTTTGCTTAAGAGGAGAGTTATATATGATGACATCTTTGACCAATAAATTGTTGAAGCGACATCCATTCTCATTTAGTATGCAAGAAAGTACAACTCTTAAAGAACATCCGGATCATTTAAACACATTCTTTTAAATTTGAGAAGCATAAATGCGAAAAAATAAGTATGGGGATGTTATATCAGTGTTTTTTTTAGAATTTTTTTCAGTCATTAGTAGTTAACATAGTAGAAACTACCTTAGATGAAGTTCTTATGAGTCTCCATACTTCTTCTATATCTTCGTTCTTCCTCTCGCTTTCTGGGCCTAAGAAGTAAACAACCCCTGTCATTTTTACCTTCACTTGACCCGTGAATGCACAAATCCCTATTTGTATTATCTAGTTGATTTTGTGATGCTTTCACCAATCAAGTAGATGAGCTCATAGGCCTATCCAGGGAGTTGACACATATATCTGAGCTAGCGTGATAATCTATCAATTCTTGTGGATCTTTAAGGAATGGCTCTAGCCTGAAATCCTATTTTCATGCCAGTAACCCTTCTTCGATCTCTGTAGAAGTAGAGGCAAGCATCCTAGAGAGATTCCTTGCTTGATCTTGCGATCTCAATCACCCTAATCGTCCAGCATTGGATACCAGGGGAGGAGCAACAGAGCAAATAATCAGTAGCTAGAGGTATGTATGCAGTCGCATATCAAAATGAACTTTGCCGCATGGCTACTACAAACCTTGGGGTTAGTAATGACCCATGAAAAGAGTTGTAATGTCTTGAAGACTTATTAGAAGTGGGAAAAATCTAAAGTGAAATCAAAGAAAATCAATCTAGACGATTACTGCAACAAATACAAGTAATAAGGGCATTAAAAGAGGGGTTATCCATATAACAAAAACTATAGTTGTAATAGGGGCCTAGGAAGGTTATGATTTACATGATGATTGCGTACTCATGGATTGAATATATTCTAAAGATATATGGATTCTTGATTCTAGTTGTTCTTATCATGTGCACTTCATATAGATTAGTACTCTATCTACATGAATATAAATGGTGGAAGCATCGTCATAAAGAATGACATGTCATGCAAAATCATTGGTATCAATTTTATGAAAACCAAGATGTAAGATAAGATGTTTAGGACTATTTCATAAGTCCATAATATTCGAACCTCAAGAATAATCTTTCATCTCGTGGAGTCTTGGACTGTAAAGAGGCAGTCACAATGCCTCCATAAGGAGTTTTGAAAGTTTTTTTAAAATAATAGGCAACCATCATCCATTGTATCAAGTAGAAATTTCTTTATATTCTGCAAGGATCTACATTCACGGATTCTATTGCAATTGTATCTCCATCTGCTAAATCTGAATTTGAAGTGTGGCACATGTGCTCAAGACATATGAGTTAGAAGGAGATAAACACCCTTAGTTAATAGCATTTTCTCGATATCTTAAAGGATCCCAATTATAGTTTTGTGAGCATTCTATGTTTAGAAACAACACCGAAAGTTACTCAACAAGGCAATTCATGAGAGCAAGATCAAGCTTTATAATGAACTTGTACTATGTCTGAGTGTTAGCTGTAGCCCAATTAAGTGGAATGCAGTGCCAGAGTATATCAGATGATGTTTTGTTATCTGAGGATTCAATTCAAGGTAGAGTTCAGTGGTTCTTATTTAGTTATATGGGGATTTAATTTAAGGTGGAGATTGTTGATATACTTTAAAGCCTAACCGGGGATCCATCAATTACTTTTGGGGGTCCAGAGCATCCCCTTGGGATTCGAACACAGATCCTTTAAGGTGTATGCTCACTGCACTACCACCAGACCACTCATTGGGTTCTGTTTTAAAGCTTCTTTACCAACTTATAGAGCTTTCGTTTTACAACAATGGAAGATAAAACCCCTAAAAAGATTCCTCAGCTGAGAATAAAAAAGAATTTAAAAGGACCATCGTAAATGTCATATAAGCAAACACAAGTGAGGATAAAAGGGATATAAAAGGACAACCACAAAGGGCGAAGAGAAATTTAACGGTTTGGATATACCAATTTCCTTTTGAGGTTTGTCTATAAAGTGCTTCTAAAGCACTATTTGTAGTGTAATTGGCAACCCAATAAAGAGTAGAGAAGAAATTTTTTGAGAAACCATCAGGAAAAAAAGGTTGTGGTTAAGGTTGAACTGTTTTCTAATTTTGTCAAAAGAAAAAAAATTGCATGCATCATAGAAAAATTTGCGAAAATAATCCAATTACTTATGTAGATTGGTTGCAATTAGAATCTCTTGATGCTATTATATACCTAATTAGGGGTGGGTCAGCAGATTTCTTTATGTGGAAAATGGAACAAAATATATGGATTGATCACAACAATTAGCAAGACTTGGGAGGCAAAACATGAACAGCTTCTTCCATTATGATGCATTTGAAAGGATGACAATGATGGACCATAGGTCGCTACCTCGTGGTTTCAACCTCCTCCAACGCAACAATAAGTAGGATTGTTATCTGAATATACCATGTTCGTATTCGATTAAAGTTCATTAAGTGATGTATTGAAAAATGTTCTTTCATTTGTAAGCAAACTACAAGCAACCTCCGACATGAAAATAATATAAGTTACTGCGATAAATGTTCAAATTTGATAAGGTGCATAATTACCTGTTTTAAATATGTAAAATATTTTAGAGACAATATTTGAGTCTAAATTGTAGGTTTATAAGATACATCAAAAGGGTGAACGCACTTCAACAAGATGGGTCTATAGTTATGTTTTTGTTAATATCTATCACTATATAACCTATCAAAAGGGTGAACGCACTTCAACCAGCTCCCGCCGCTACCCCACTCCCCCCGAGCCCTCGCACCCCTCCTGCACCCCCTCTCCCAGGCGCCTTCAAACCCCAGTCCCGTCCCGCAAGCCCCTTCCGCCAGCTCGCCTCCCCCCGTGCCCGCAAGCTCCAGCGGGTCCCTGTCAGCTGCTCCAGGCCAAGCTCCTCTGCCCCGTGCCCACCATTCCAGGCTAAACCCGTCAAGCTCCAGCAACTCCCTCTTCTTATCCTCTCTTTTCTTTTTTATTAATCTCAACCGTTAGATCTCTGATTGGGTTAGATTAACTCAGCTATTTGGTTGAGTTAGTGAACTAAAGTAACGGAAGGTTACGAGTGTAAAACGGAGTGGTTATTTAGGGTCATGGGTGTAATTCGTGATTACTGAGGGTTTCTGGGTAATTACCATATTACTCAGGGTTATGGGTGTAAATATCCCTTAAATATATAACGTTGATATTATATATTGCGAAATTATTTTTTATATTTGAAATATATTATTACGACGATCCCTATAGTGACTTTTATCTATTGACAAATTTTGACTAATCGTTGATTTTGAAAAATACTAAAGGATAAGCATTGCTATATGTATAATCGTTAATAAAATAACAATGGATATGACTATTGTTGCTAATTTCAAATATAAAAAATAATTTTACAATGTATAACATCGTCATTATATATTTAACTACATATCATATAGTAATGATTTTTTTTAAAATTTTGTATTATTGTAGTGACAAAAGTTGTTTTCAATTTTGACTTAGGTATTGGTAGGGAGGATGGAAACTCGTCTAAACTTAAATCAAATTTTATAATTACGAATATTTATTGAGCTATCGAATTGAACTTTAATTTCAAATTTATTCATTTTAACTAGTTTGGTTTGTAAAGAGCTACTACTGAACTGAATTCAAACATTTTTAAAGCAAACTTAAACTCGAATGCTACTGAACATACATAGAACTGAGTGCGAACCTTCAAAATTTCATATAAAGTCGAACTCAAGTACATGCTCGTTTATTACATGTCAGTTCGATTAGAAACCCTAACGATCGCTTCTTTGCTGTGACGTAGTTGTTGACTGTGTCAAACGCCGATAGATCTAGACCACTGATCAACCGCAACAACCAATGCAGTCGAATATGCCATGACCCATTCCCATTGTGACTCCTTCCCAATTCATTGTTGATCGTTGCAAATGATAATTTCTATGATTTATGATAATATATGAATGCATTGAATGTTGATCATTTTATATTTTCATATTCTCATAAATGTGACTAATCAATTGGGGAATGATCATGCTAGATTGCCTTGAAATAATTCAATCGAATCGTTGGAAAATAGACAAATAATTATATAAATATAGACGCTGGTATACTTGCTAACATGTAATTCTGACAAGACATATGTTTATACCTTTAGGCATATAATTATACTTGACAATCTTTAGTTACGCTCAAAGATAAATAATTGCAATTTTAGACATATAGTGAGTCGATGGTATTGGAGGAATATTTGAATCTCGTCATACCAAACCCTGTATTATCATTTAGTTTGGATTTTTACAATTGTTACATTCTGCAATATCAGTTATGCACCTTTTTTGCAATATCAGTTGTGAATATACCTTTCTGTGCAATTAACAGTTAAGTCCTTTCGGTTAGATAATAAGATAAACAAGATCGTGTTCATATGATTGTGCCCATACTATTTTTAAAAATTACGTGTGTGCCTATCTTTTTTTTTTCAATTACACTTGTATCTTTGAAATAATGTTTGTTTGGGAAGGAAATAGACAAAAACTAACCCGAAAGGTACAACTGTTAATTGCCCAAGAATGTAGGGGCAAGAATGTAGGGGCATGTTTCATATTGCAAAAAGAGAGGAGTATAACTGATATTGCAAAATCTAAGAATGTCATAACAGTAAAAAAATCTTTAATTTAACACATGATCACGGGTTGGGGTGTGAAAATAAGTGAGATTGCATGAGTTATGGTGTGATTACAAAGATTTGAAGTGGTATGGTACAACTGGATTTCGATATTTGTAAAAAAATACAGGAGGGTAATGCAAGGGGTCCGTGGGATGAGAAATGGACAATCTCAAGATGTGTGTCGGCCATTCCTGACCCCCTTACAAGGTCTTCGGATCCCCTACGTTAGATGCTACGGCAAAGTTGGAAAAGGACGAAAGAAGTTGATAGCGCCAATATCTATAAGATAGTCAATGTTTATAATAATATATATGATGTTTTTTTAATTAAATAATATAATATTATATATATAAAGTTGACAGCGCCAATATCTATAAGATGGTCAATGTTTATGATAATATATATGATGTTTTTTAATTAAATAATATAATATTATATATAATATAATAATAGATATGATATGATGGGATCGAAGTAATTAAATGTGGGTGAAGTCTTCTAGGGTTGGTAGGATTGCATTAGGTCCACTGTTTTGCAGTTTTCTTTCCCTTTTTTTTTTAGTATAGAGGTTGTTTTCAATTATCACGTTTTCAAATTCACGACCTCCTCCTCTCTTCACGTTGGGGGCACATATGTAATCTCCCCTTGGAATTTAAATAACAGTTGACGAGGGTTGCTTACCCTTAAACAAACGAAGGTCGAGACGAGTAACATGAATTATTGTCAATATTAAGAACGGCATCCAACTATTGCAGACAATGCATTACACGATAAAAAGAAGTGTCCCATGATTTTGATTTTTTATTCTCATGGAAATAGGTCCAACCACATTATATTCACGCATTTCCAACCTGAACGTGTAGGTTTGGTTCATTATCACATTTGTTGGGGTCAACATTTAAGCTCCAAAACTCTACTAGAAATATTGGTTTTGGTGACATAGTATAGTATTTGGCAATCCCTCCACCTTAACCGTTAGGGAACAACGATTTTTCCTAACGGTATAGGCGGGTTTGTTAGGGATGGCCTAAATCTTATCGGCTTTGCTAAGCCGTTCATGAAAGATAATCCCAACGGTTCTATTTCGACCGTTGGGATGGATCGTAGGTATTTACTTTTTCCGAACAGTCCCCCTAAAATCGTTATGTTCATTTTTCAACAGTTTAACCTGATCAGTTCAAAAGAGCTCTATATTAACACTATATATGTTAGAAATATTGACCTTAATGGTCAAGATTTCGGTTACAAATCTCTATAATAATGGAGAAATCAAAATCGTAATAACAATGCGATTATGACAATGAATATTGGGATTTATGGAGAATAAATCCGGAATGAATGTGGGCGTTACGATTTGGGCGAACGGGATGGAGAATGGCCCTATATATATCTCCATGGATTTGGAGAGAAAACATCATCTTACGGAAGCCCCAAATCGCCATCTTCTCTCTTCCTCTCCATCTTTCCTTCACTGTTATCAGAGCCTTGATCTCGAGAGCACCGATCTGATTTTCTGAGCTCCATCGACTCCTCGAACTTCTGATCGCAGCCGTGATTGAGCATTCTCCCTAGCAAAAGACCCGACGTCGTCGACGATCCAAGGATCCTCCAAAATCCCTTAACCTTGTCTTATTAAAGGAGGTAATTTCTATATTTTTTTCTGGAAACTGCCGCTTAAGGAGTGATTGTTTTTTATTTGCCTTCTTCTTTTGTGTCTATTTTGGCAATTTTTTCATTGACCACCAATTTTTCTGTAATCACGACAGAAGGTTTTTTTTAATCCACCGTGTTAAATTGAAAACAATTCATGCCATTCTTAAATTGAAAACAATTCCTGCCATATCCACTCCTGCAATTGCCGAGATTAGTATCACTAAAAAGGAAAGTGTGATTTTTTTTGCCGTGAAAATCAACTCCGTGAAAATCCACTCTTTGTGATCTCGCCAATTAAATTATTGGTTATTTCCACTCCGTGTAAATCCACTAAAATCTCCCTCAATTAAATTATTTTATTATTTTTTCTTCTGTAATGATTCCTTGTTAATCGTTTTTTTTAAAAAAAAATTAATGTGCTAAGATCGTGATATCTTATACACTTACGTTTTGTGTATGATATATGAAGTTTTTTGTGTGCTAAGATCTGTGTTTTTTTTAAACTCATATTACGTGACTAGATCAGGAAGTTTTTTTTAAAACAGGGGAGTTGTCCTTTATTTTTTTGTTTATCTGAGCTTATAATAATCCTCGTGATCCTTTTTGTGTGCTATGTTCATTTTTTAAAAACTTGCCATTTATTGTCAAAAACGTTGATCTGTGTTGATACACACCAAGTCTCTTCATCGTAATTAATTTAGTAGTTTTTTTGAAATTAAAGAAAGGGAAACGTCTCTTTTTTTATTTAGGTTAAATAACTTCACTCGGATTTTTTTTAAAAGGCACCTTATAATTTTTTTTAATCATTGTCTTATATTCTCTTTATCAATAATCCTTAGATCATTTGCCTCCATGGCCACTAAGTTGATTGCCTCTGAGCTGGCTAAATTAGAACACCTCAATGGTGTGAATTATGATATGTGGAGCCGAAAAATCCGATATGGACTTATGCATGACAATCTTGATGGTGTCATCGATGCCCCTGCTCCTAAGCTTTCCGAAGAAGCCACTGATGAGGAAAAGAAAGCTTACGAGAAAACTTATGAGCAGTGGCGCAAGAATGACAAAAAGGCTCGTAGCTTCATGTTAATTCATATGGAGGATAATTTAATTAGAGTTTTTGAAAACTGTGGAAATGCCTACGAGTTGTGGAATGCTGTTAAGGAAAAGTACGACTCCAAGACGGAGGTGAACGTACAACTTCTCTTGCACAAGTACAATATGTGCAAGATGAAGGAATCTGACAGTGTAATTGAACACGTAAATAAAATGATTGTCATGGCTAAGGACCTAGCCATCGCGGGAACAGAAATCCCGGAAAAGATGCAAGTGGCGACTATTCTAAATAGTTTGCCAGCATCTTTTGATATGGCTGCCACCACATTACGACTTAATGGGACCATTAAGTCAGTTACTGATTTGCCAGCTCAGTTGGCAATCGAGCAAGACTTGGCTACTATTAAGAAGAAAACAGAGGTGTATGAAGCTGAACAAGAGGAAGTGCATGCGATACATCATCGCAAGAACCTAGGACCCTCCAAAGCCCAGTTCAAGGGACGACGTGGGAAAACTCCACGAGGTGCTTGTTACAACTGCCAGAAGTTTGGCCACTTCAAGGCCAACTGTCCGCAGGGAAAGAGGCCAGACCCATCCAAAGGTCCAGGAAAGAAGGGCCCTAACAAGCCAGAATTCACTGTAGTGGTTGAGTGCATCTCAGCCACAACTGAGTGCGATGGCTGGTGGATCGACTCTGGTGCAACCCGCCACATTGCAAAAACAAAAGAGGGACTAGTGGACTTCAAGGAATTAAAGAAGGGTGAACATAGGATATACATGGGAAACAACACCTACCTTGATGTGGAAGGTGTTGGATCATACAGGTTGGACCTTGGAGGAAGCGTAATGATCCTGCAGGAAGTTCTCTACGCTCCAGGGATTTGCCGGAATCTTATCTCTGTACCCGTCCTTCTGAAGAAAAATTTTGAAGTCAGATTTTACAATAATCACGTTTCCATTGGCCGAGATCGTAAAGTCTTTGCCATGGGGAATTTTGTACCTGAGCATGATCTTTTTTGTCTTCCTGTGATTACCTCTGAAGAATCAATGAATGTTAGTTTGAACTATATTGAGTGTCTTCTATCTGATTATGACCTTTGGCATATGAGATTAGGACATCCAAGAAATTCAAAAATGGACCAGATAATAAAATTGAACTTAGTACCTAATATAACGGGTGCAAGAACATTGCCCTGTGAACATTGCTTGACTGGAAAAATGACCAGAAAACCATTTTCTGAAGGTCAAAGGTCAAGAGAATTATTAGAACTAGTTCACTCAGATATTTGTGGTCCCTTAAGTGTATGTACACACGGAAATAAAGAATACTTTATAACATTCATTGATGATTATTCCAAGTATTCATATATTTATCTCTTAGAAAGAAAGGCCGAAGCCTTTGAAAGTTTCAAGAGATATAAAACAGAAGTTGAGAAAAATCTAGGTAGACCGATTAAGGTGTTAAGGACTGATAGGGGAGGGGAATTCAATTCAAAGGAGTTCAACGATTACTACACTCAAATGGGCATTCGTAGGCAGACTACAATGCCATATACTCCGCAACAAAATGGAGTGGCTGAGAGAAAGAATCGAACTCTTATGAATACAGTGAGATGTATGCTATCTCATTCTGGTCTCTCCAAGAAATTCTGGGGAGAAGCTGTATTGACTGCTAATTATTTACATAATAGAATCCCTACTAAATCAGTATACTCTACGCCTTATGAAGTATGGACTGGTAGAAAGCCAGAATTAAATCATCTCGGAAAATGGGGATGTATAGCACATGTCATGGTGCCAAATCAGCTTAGAGATAAGCTTGATTTTAAGACAATGAAATGCAGATTCATAGGCTACTCTGAAAAATCTAAAGGTTATAGGTTCTTCCACAAAGAAAAAGGTCTGATAGAAAGTCGTGATGCTACTTTTCTAGAAAATCGCGAAGAAAAGCAGCAAGAAACAGAGGAATCAGAACCTTTACTCATCTTTTATGATCAGACCGACTCAGAAATAGATCAAAATGGAGGGGATGAAATAGTTCATCCGGAAGTAGAGATGGAAGTAGAACCTATGAATGATCAACAACCTTTAGAAGAGATAGGGGAGCCTAGTCAAGCCACAGATGCTACTAGCAACAAGCGACCCAGAACACAACCTGCATGGATGAGTGATTATTATTTTTACTCATGCGAGGCTTCATGTTTTACTGTTGATGAAGATATTATGGATTATACAGATCTAATATCCTTTAATGAAGCAATAGCTTCTCCCGAGTCAGAATCATGGATGGATGCCATGAAAGAAGAACTAGACTCGATTGAAAAGATTGGTGTTTGGGAACTATGTGACTTACCAGAAGATAGAAAGTCCATAGGATGTAAATGGGTGTTTAAGAAAAAGTACCAAGTTGATGGTACCATTGATAAGTTTAAAGCAAGATTAGTTGCTAAGGGTTATACACAGAAGGCTGGAATTGATTTCCAGGAAACATATTCTCCTGTAGCCAAATTTGCATCAATAAGGATGATTTTGGCACTAGTCGCGTGTATGGATTTGGAATTATTCCAAATGGATGTTAAGACAGCTTTTCTCAATGGAGAATTGAGTGAAGTTATATACATGCACCAACCTGATGGTTTTCAGGTAGAAGGACAAGAGAATAAAGTGTATAAGTTAAAGAAATCCTTGTACGGTCTGAAACAATCATCACGACAATGGTATCTCAAATTTCATAAAACAATTATCCAATTTGGTTTTGTGGCAAATAAATTAGATAATTGTGTATATATCATGAATAGTGGGAGCAAGTTCATAATTCTATCATTATATGTGGATGATATTTTGCTCGCCGGAAATGACATAGATATGCTTAATGATGTAAAGCATAAACTGAGTGATGAATTTGAGATGAAGGATATGGGGCAAGCATCCTATGTCCTTGGTATTCAGATCACTAGAGACAGAAACTCAAGAACATTGAGTTTGGATCAAGAAAAAAATTTGCATACTATACTAAAGAGATTTGGAATGCAGAACAACACTCCTGCTCCTACACCAATGGTTATGGGAAAACGATTAAGTAAAAGTCAATGCCCGGGTAAAGGTCAGAAATCGTTGAATGTCCCATATGCTCAAGCGGTAGGTAGTTTGATGTATGCAATGTTATGCACCAGGCCTGATTTAGCTTTTCCCGTCAGTTTAGTGAGTAGATACCAAAGTAATCCCGGACAAGAACATTGGAAAGCCGTAAAAAGAATATTGAGTTATTTAAAAGGAACTATTGGCCTCAAACTTGTCTATCAAGCAGAATCGCTTGAAGTTGTTGGATACTCCGATGCAGATTTCGGAGGGGATATGGATGATAGGAAATCCACATCGGGTTATCTATTCATGTTCGGTGGTGCAGCTATTTCTTGGGGAAGCAAGAAACAAGGTTGTGTGTCGAGACACACACAAGAAGCCGAATATATTGCATGTAGTATGGCTTCTACGCATGCAGTCTGGATCAGACGTTTCTTAGAAAATTTAAACCTTGGATTGGCAAATGACCCAATCGAAATTTTCTGTGACAATCAAGCAGCAATAAGCTTGATTAACAGCGGGTCAAATAGTTCTAAGGGGAAACATATAGAGATCCATTATCACTATATAAGAGATATAGTGGAAAAGAAAGAAATTAAGGTAACATATATACCTACAGAAGATATGCTTGCAGATTCCATGACAAAAGGAATACAAGCAGGAATTTATATCAAACATGTTGGTTTGATGGGACTCAGGAATTTTTGAGTCAAGTGAGGTATTCATGAAAAATGAACCTCGGATTATTTCTCCATGAAGTTAGACACATTCCATGAAAAGTGGGAGTGTAGAGTAATCTTGACCATATTGGTCAAAGTGGGAGATGTTAGAAATATTGACCTTAATGGTCAAGATTTCGGTTACAAATCTCTATAATAATAGAGAAATCAAAATCGTAATAACAATACGATTATGACAATGAATATTGGGATTTATGGAGAATAAATCCGGAATGAATGTGGGCGTTACGATTTGGGCGAACGGGATGGAGAATGGCCCTATATATATCTCCATGGATTTGGAGAGAAAACATCATCTTACGGAAGCCCCAAATCGCCATCTTCTCTCTTCCTCTCCATCTTTTTGGTGACATAGTATAGTATTTGGCAATCCCTCCACCTTTACCGTTAGGGAACAACGATTTTTCCTAACGGTATAGGCGGGTTTGTTAGGGATGGCCTAAATCTTATCGGCTTTGCTAAGCCGTTCATGAAAGATAATCCCAACGGTTCTATTTCGACCGTTGGGATGGATAGTAGGTATTTACCTTTTCCGAACGGTCCCCCTAAAACCGTTATGTTCATTTTTCAACGGTTTAACCTGATCAGTTCAAAAGAGCTCTATATTAACACTATATATGCACCCCTCCTGTTGCGCTCGACAACCACTTTCTCCCATCCCTCTTTGCCAATGTTGTTGTTGATTCAACTCACGTCGAGTAACCTTTTTTCATGAATTTATATTAATTTCTCATATATATGATAAGTTGTTTGAAAAGTATAAGCGTGTTAACTTTATAGTTTATGGTTGTGGATATGACACACAAGAAAAAATGTTTATAATAATTATAACATCCCGACCTTAGGTCCTCGATCCGTTGTCGAGGAAAATTGATTCTGATAACATGTTGGATTTGAACCCAATTGGACCCATTGATAACCGCCCAATTGCTTAAACTCAAGTTGTCAAGTACTAATCCTCCACTCTTATAACACACTCTCACACTTCATGAGTTATCGATGTGGTTCCTGGTGATAGTGGCAGTTGCAAGATCTGGGTAGCATTTTCCTCCTATCTATTTGTAGGGGTTGGCTCCACCTCTCGGGTAGCCAGTTCCACTGTCCAAGGGAAATGTGCTCTGATACCATTTGTAATGTTTTAGGCATAGGCATGTTGTTCGTTATCAAGGAAAACTAGCCTTAACAACTTATTGGGTTCAGACCCAATTAGATTCATTGACAAACTACCCAAAATACTTAAGCCCGAGTTGTCAAGTAGTAATCATCTACCCGTATAACCCACTCTCACACTTCACGAGTTACCGAGGTAAGTGTTACAGCATCTCTTACTTATATTCTCAATGTCCTCGTTGCAATATAGCCCATCATGTATTCTGAGTGATAGTGGCAGTTGTACACTCTGGGTAGTATTTTCCTCTTATTACTTTATAGGGGTGGATTCACTTCTCGGGTAGTCCTTTCCACAATCAGAGGGGAATTGACTTTGATACTATTTGTAATGTCCCGAGCTTAGATCCTCGATCCGCTATCAAGGAAAACTGGCCCTAACAACTTGTTAGGTTCATGCCCAATTGGACCTGTTGACAACCACCCAAAATGCTTAAGCTCAAGTTTTCAGGTAGTATTCCTCAAGATCCACTCTAACGCTTTGTGAGTTACCGATGTGGGACTATGTTTGGGTGTTATAATAATATGGTGTCCAATTTTTGGCCTAACCCAATGTCAACATAACCTGTAATTTAGTGGGGTTTCCAAGCCTAGACGCTCACCTACAAAACCCTAGGATGATTAAATCCATTGCTCAAGTGTTACGAAAAAGCATTAATGTTGACAAGTTGTGATGGAGTTCAAGAATGGAAAGGTGGATTCTATAAGCTCAAGTGGATTCTATAAGCTCAAGAGAATTAGGAGAAGAGAATGATTCCTTTTCAAACAAAGAAGTGATGAAAATGCATAAATAGCAACTTAGCCATTTGAGGATTAAGGATTTCAAGATGAAAAAATACTTTGATTTTTTTATGGGTGAGGATAGGTGGTGAGAAGAGAGAATGAAATTTGCTCCATTATTGGGGAGAGGATGTAGCTTTACAAACTTAGGAGCTGGGCAACTAAGTTGCTTGAGTTAGCGAGAATATTGGATGAGAATGGGTGCACGTTCAAGGATGATAACTTGGTAATCCGTGTGTCACAGTAAGTGTTTGTCTTTAAGGATCTCAATACTAAGAAAAATTCATTGTCTCGTGATGTGGAATCTCTTTTGTCTCAAGGTCATTGTAGATGCAAAGCTCAATCACTTGGTTTCTAGTTCTCTTTTTGTGGGGTATCGTTTAAAAGGGATATTTACACCCATAACTTTTAGTAATTTCGTAATTTTACCTAGAACCCTCGATAATTCATACTTACACACAGAACCCCGAATAGTGCTCAACTCTTACATGGCATAACCATGTGTTAATTTCCATCCATTTCTCCATTTATGATGGAATCCGTCAAGTATTTAAATAATCCACCCTTTAAGTTACATAATTTACATTTGAGCCACTACTCCTTCTCTTCCCTCTTCCACGCATACTGCCAATGTCCATGACATCGTCATCCTCCTTTTGTGATGTCCGATGCTGACAAAGTCTGTCCCTGTCACCGTCCACCTTTATCGGGCTTTGGTCTGAAGATACTACATGCACTGAACCAATTGAAGAAGAGTGAACGAGGAGGAGCATCTCAATCAATCTACCGTTAATTTGTTAACAAGGATACAAGAACCTCTGCCTCCATTGAAAACCCTAGATCTCTAATCTACTTCGAGTCAACCACACATCCACCTCAACCACCTTCAGCCATTGCCATGTACTTGCGAAGCGGTAATACCCCTCTCAACCACTGGAGCTTCCCCTTCTGATGACATGTATTTTGCGAGGGTCTACAGTAGTCTACACAAGGCGAGAACTACAGTGTCGCTGAAGCGACCGCTCACGAGACCTGGGTCAATCAATAATTAACCCACAATATAATCAAGCAATTAAAAGCAAAAATATGGAGTTAAAATTTATGATAACTCTACATCAAATGTGTATAGATGTAAGAATTTGTAGAGGTCGAACTCAAGGAGGAAACAATAGATGGGGGCAATCAAGCTCAAAAACTTGTCCTTTTCTCTTGTCCATTTTTCTTGTTTTATGGGGTTTTATTTTTATGTAATTTTATTGGCTTTTGTAATTTTTATATTTTTTATTTTAAATTTATAATTTTGTATTTTATTTTTATATTTTTTATTTTTTATTTTTTATGTTTCTTTTTCTCTTTAAATAATAGAATATATAAGGCTATTTATGCTATATAGAGTAATATATTTATAAACACTAATAAAAATAGATAAAATACAGGAAATAATTTTTTTTTTGAGTTTTACATATTTTTCTTATATTTTTATGTTTTTTCTGGGATTTTTTTTTCTAATTTTTATACATTTTTAAAATTGAAAATATCCCAAATCAGGGATAAAATAATAATAAGTCGAAATTGATTTTGTTGGAGAAAACCGAGTAATCCATTATTCTAAGGAACCCTAGGCTCTCTTATATAGAGGGAGACCCCATGGGTAAAATACATAGAAGTCCATAAATAAAACAGAAATTAATAAACGATACATAACATCATAATATAAGTCTCTACACTCCCCCTCAAGGTGGAGCATAGATGTCTATCATGCTCAGCTTGGAAGAACATCTCTGGAAAGGTCCTCTAAGCAGTGGCTTGGTGAATATGTCAGCAGTCTGATCCTTTGAGCTAATGTGAGATGTAGATATCAAGCCTCTCTAGATCAGGTCTCTCGTGTAGTGGCAGTCCACTTCGATATGCTTTGTTCTTTCATGAAATGCTGGATTGTTGGCAATAAACAATGATGCCTGATTGTCGCACTGAAGCTGCATGGGTAAAGGTACAGCTATATGTAGATCTTCTAGCACAACTCGAACCCACATCATATCCGTGCTTGCTTGCGCCATGGCCCTATATTTTGATTCAGCACTGGACATTGCCACAACTGTTTGTTTCTTACTTTTCCAAGAAACCAGAGAGCTCCCAACAAAAACTGTGAATCCTGAAGTAGACTTTCGATCTTTAGGGCACCCTGCATAATCTGCATCTGCACATGCTGAAATAGATAAATCCATGCCCTTTCAAAATAGTAACCCTGAGCCAGGAGAAGACTTTAGATACCTCAGTATCATGTATATGGCATCCATATGGACTTGTCTTGGGTGCTCCATAAATTGACTCACCCGGCTTACTGCAAAAGCAATACCGGGTCGAGTTATGGTAATATAAAGTAGCTTACCCACCATCTCTCTATATCTCCTCTTGTCTACTTCTGCAGTGTCATCGTCATACAGCTTAATGCTTGGATCCATAGGAGTACTCGATGGTCTACATCCAGTCATGCATGTTTCAATCAAACAATCGGTAATATACTTCCTTTGGGTCATTGATAAACACAAATTTATCGTAGGTCTATAAAGTATGTCTCACACAAGGCGGAGACAGCCGAGGTCGCTGCAGTGACCCACAATAAAATGTATTTAATCAATAATTAACCCACACTATAGATCAAACAATTAGAAATAAATGTGGAGTTAAAATTTATTTTTAACTCTGCACAAAAGATGTATAGGACAAGTATGCAGAGAGTTCGAACACATGGAGCAAACAGGGCAGATCAGACAAATGTGTGTGCGTGAGTGTGAAGTGTGTCTACACTATGCAAGCAAATGATTTTTTGTGGGTTTTTAAATGTGAAAATACATATTTTTTATTTTTTTTAAATTTTTAATTTTGATTTTTAAATTTTCTGATTTTTAATCTTTATATTTTATATGTTTTTTTTTCTTTTTTTCAATATTAGAAAATAAAACAATGTAATAAAAGGGGTGCTACAATAGTTATAAAAATATGCTAAAATATCCAAAATTCAGAAATAAAATCTTTTTGGTATTTTTATAATTTTTTACTATTTTTATGATTTTTGGGTATTTTTCCAAATATTTTTTGTATTTTTAAAAACTGAAATAAACCAAAACAGGGAACAAGCGACTGGCTGGGGATAAAATGGGAACTAAAAATAGCAAACAGCCACTAAAATCTTTCAAACTAATTTTAACGAAAGAGGATAAAACATAGAGGAAACAGAAACTGAGTTTATATTTTTCTGAGTTTTCTATGATTTTATATATTTTTTTGACGTTTTTGTGTATTTTTGAATTTTTAAGGTTTTTCTTTTGAGATTTTTAGTGATTTTTGGAATGACACTAAAATAAGTTAAAATATACAATGGGAATTTTTTTGGAATTTTTCGAGATATTTTAATATTTTTTTAGTATTTTCTAAGCTAGATAGTAGGCAAAAAGCAAGTTTTTGATTTTAAAAAAAATATAAAAATGAAATAAAATCAAAAACTAAAAATATAACGTTAAAGTACAAGCACACAGGAGCTTAAGTTTAATTTTTGAGAATTTTTCGATTTAAAATGATGCTCTAAATAAATGCTACAAGCACACAAAAATATCACAGCCTGGCAGGGGTATAAGTGCAAATATCAAAACATCCAGGGGCATACATGCAATTTTCCTCAAAAATTAACACTGAATGTTTAATTTCAAGGACCAAACATAAATTATAAAACCCGCAGGGGTGTCACAACAATTTTCCCACCAGGGCGCGTGACTTGCACGCGCCTGGTGAGGGCTGAGATGCAATTTCCACAAAGCCCGAGGGCTTACTTGCAATTTTCACCAAAAATTTAACACTGATACTACAAGTTATGGGACTAAAACAAAATAACAAACAACTCGAGGGCCTTAATGCAAAATGCCCTCACCTCACGTGAACATGTCACGTGAGGTGACGTGGCAAAGGACCTGAGTATGAATGCTTGAAGTCCGAGGGCCTGGGTACAATTTTTACAAAATTTTTAAACTACTATTCAAAGTTCATGGACTGAAATAAAAATACAAAAATGGAAGGGGCGACGCTGAAAATCCCCTTCGAGGCTGATCCGACGGTGATGCCTAAGCCACTTATCCACGAGGCGCCTCGAGAGCCTCCGATGACGCTTCCTGAATGGAGGGCCAGGATTAGATCCCGGCCCAAGATCTGACGGACGGGGCACGAAGGCGATCGAACGGCTGATGGTGGATCTGGGGGGAACGCTTGATCGGACGGCGGCGAGGGCTGGAGGAAGAACGCAGAAGAAGGCCGGCGACGGCGAACTTCCGTGACCTCCCCCGTCCTCCTTCGACGGCGTGTAGACCTCAAAATGCCCCCAATCGCTTCATGCAGGTGATCTCCAGGTGCGGGGAGCTTCCAGGCGGTCGGAGGGATGCTGGTTCTCGCCTGCGACGGCGGCGGAGCTCGAAGCCTCCAGGTATCTCCGTCGTCTCCAAAATGGGCTCCCAGGTATACGATTCAGCTCAAAACCTGCAGGGAATGGTCGTGAAAGGACCAAGGGCAAATTGCCTTGGCCCCGCGGTGGCTGGCGAACGGTGGAGGTGACGTAGAGGTGGCGGCCGGAGGAGCGCTCTGGCGATGGAGTTGAAGGTGCGAATCGAGCGATGAATCGAAGTGGTTTTTAAGGGGCTTTTGATCCTAGAACTACGGCGAGACGAATGCAAGAAAAACTAAAGAGAGATAACTACCTCAAGGGCTTAGGGAGCTCGAGGTTGGGGGTACCTCGACGGTGGTCGGCCAGAGGTGATGGAACGCCCTAGGCCACGTTGCTCCGCCTCCTAGATGAGTCGATCTTGGAGCTGACACCTCCAGGAGTTTATTGGGATCCAAAGGGGCGCGAGTGAGCCAAAGATTGGGGTTCAAAATCGAATTGAAGTCAAGGGCTTGGCTTTGTAGTGTTGACAACGGGCGAGAAGAACGAGGCTATTGCAGGTGCGTCGATGATCCAAAGTCCAAGTAAAACACTGGGCGGGCATCCTCGATCTCTGGGGAAGAAAAGTCAAGAAGAGTTGATCATGAAAGGATGCAACGGGTGGCCTCGAAAAAATGGAGAAATGGGCGAGAAACGAGGTTTCTGACATCCCCAGAGGTGAAGGTCAGACTGTTGACCTCGGTCAACAGTCCTGACCACCTGGTTGGTCCACGTGGACCAACAAGGAAAAACCTCTAAAAATTATTTTCTAAAATCATTTACAAATAGAAAATGGCTGAACTAATTTATGATTATAAAATTAAAAATATTTTTTATTTTATGTAGTATTTTATTATGATTTTTAATTAATTTTATGAGGTATATTTTTATGAGTTTACTTTTTAGCCCTTTATAGGTATAATGCACATATATATTTTAGTCTTTTATTTTTATTCTGTGTATTTTAATTTTATTATTTTTGTTTCTGATTTTATAAAATTATAAAATACTGTTATATACACAAATATATTTTTATTTTATTTTTCTGAGGTGTTTTGTATAAAATATAAGTAAGTATTGTATAGGTATGTATATAGGTATAATACCTGGGTATTCTATATACACTTATTTTTATGTTGAGTTTTAATTGGGTTTTTATTCCTATTTTAATGTACAAATATATTATAAGTAATATTTACAAGATTATAAAAATTTAATAATACAAAAATAATGAATAAAGAATAAATTGAATATTTTAATCAGTACAAATATACAATGGGGGTCCAAAACTCAACTTTCAAACCGTAGCTCCGCCAAATGCGAAACCACCACCATTAAATAGATTATTTTATTATATATACAATTAAAGGGGAGTTTGCTACATTTGGAGTTTTCAGTTGTGAGATACGGGTCTGGGAAGTTGGGATTCTGGATTTTTATTCAGACCATAACTTTTTATCTGTGTATTATTTTTCAGTAAAATCAATTTTGTATTTTTCTATATAAAATTATCTACAACTTTCATGTGCAAAGTTTCTTTATTTGAGGTATAAAAAGTAGAATCAAAAATAGGTCCCAAAATGAATAAAGAATGAATCGAATAATATAGGTATTTGACCCTTATCTCCCCCTACTTTATTCTTGGTCGACCTATTCATCAAGATGCCTAGGTCTCGGGGTTTTGGGTCATAAAATATTTACAATATTTTATTCTTTTTCTTTTCTTTTATTTATTCTATAATTGTGGCTTTAATTATAGTATTTTATACACTAATTAGATGCACATGCATGAATGCTAAATTGCTCTATTTAATGCTATTTACAGGCATTTGCTAGGGTTTTTGATGCCAAAATGATAGAATAAAGATGATGAAATGTGGATTCATCAGTCATCACCAGACCCTGTGCATTCCTGGAAAATTCCAACCCCATAAAGTATCTTAGGGTACCAAGATCCTTCGTGACAAACTGACGGCCCAAGAATGCTTTTGCCCTCTCTATTCCCTGAACATCATCTCTTGTAACCAGAATATCATTAAGATAGACCATGATGACCACCATACCTGTAGAATACTTTGAATGAACAACGAGCGATCTGCATTTGATCTTTTGAACCCCTGTCGTTCAATCATGTGGGAAAGCTTCTGGTACCACGCCCTTGGAAGGCCATAAATCGCCTTGTGAAGTCTACACACCATATGCTTCTCCCCCTCAGCAGTAAACCCTGGTGGCTGCTGCATGTAGACTTCCTCCAGCAAATCTCCATACAAGAAAGCATTCTTGACATCAAGTTGAGATATAGTCTAGTCACGTACCACATCAACTGATAAAAGAATGCGAAGAGTAGAGTGACGAGCCACTGGATAAAATGTATCCATATAGTCCACGCCATAGGTTTGTGAAACCTCTCGCGACTAGTAGTGCCTTGTACTGATCTAGACTGCCATCGACATGGTATTTAACTGTGAATACCCACTTGCCTAACAATGGACGCGTCAGGGGGAGCATTAACCAAGCTCCATGTGCCACGAGACTGTAAAGCACACATCTCTTCTTCCATAGCCAATCGCCAGCAATCGATCTTCATAGCTTCTTGATAGGTCCGTGGTATGTCCACGGAAGATAAAGCCGCAGCAAATCTCTGAAAGTCACCTGTGAGACGATGAAAGGACACCTAGGAAGCAAATGGATAAGACACACAAGTTCGTTTCTGCTTCCGAATAGCAATGGGAATATCAAGGTCGTCGTCCTCTGTACTGGATGGTGTAGTCTCCTCCTGCAATGAAGAATCTTGCACATGTACCATATATGACCCATCAGTAGTGATGCCATCTGAACATACCTGAAGCATGATGGATGCCTGACGTGTAGCCTGAGCAGGACCTGACCGACGCGTGCAGAATTTAGGTAATGGCAGAATAGGCGGTTGTGGAGGTGGCGGTGGTGCTTGTGTAGCAACCAGAGCTGGAGTGGACTCGGGAGAACTCAATCTAGGAGGAGGAGGAGGAACATAGACATCATCATTGGTAGTGGACGAAACCAGCCTGTCACCTGCAGGAGAAAAGTACATAATGGACTCAAAAAATGTAACATCGTCACTGACAAAATATTTCTTGTTCATGGGGTCATAACAGCGATAACCCTTTTGAGTCCGAGAGTAACCTACAAAGACACACTTGACAGCTCTAAGAAGAGAGTTTGCCAAGTCCAGGAGACAGGAGATGAACAAACGCAACTGTAACAAAGACACGAGGAGTAAGTAAGAATATTTCCTTATCAGGGAAAATGACATAAAGAGGAATCTTCTCACCAAGGACAGATGATGGCATTCGATTGACCAGATAGCAGGCTGTAAGGACATCATCCCCCCAGAAAGTGATAGGAGCACAACTCTGAATAAGAAGAGTTCGAGTAATGTCAAGAAGGTGACGATGTTTTCTTTTTGCCACACCGTTCTGTTGAGATGTGTAAGCACATGTGATTTGGTGAATAATACCCTTAGACGAAAGAAATTGAAAGAGAGAACGGGTGCAGAATTCCAATGCATTATCTATACGAACATATTTGGCAGTAGAAGAGAAAACATTGTGCACTTCATTAATCAAATTTTTAATAACATCCCCTGCTTCAGATTTATTCTTCAAAAGAAAGACCCAAGATACACAAGAAAAATCATCCACCACCACTAGATAAAACATGTGTCCCTGATGATCAGGTACACGACTCGAACCCGAAATATTAATGTGAACCAACTCAAATGGGGAGTTACTGCTCTGACTCTGACGACTAGGAAAGCTAGACCGATGATGCTTTCCCAACTGACACGCTTCACAGTGAAATGATGAACTGGGAGAGATCTGAGGCAAGAGATGTCGCATTTTCTTGAGCGGGAGATGGCCAAACCAAAGATGCCAGATGTACGGAGAGACTGATCCGACTGAATGTGAAGAGACACCAGCATAAGAGTTTCGGACCAGACGATAGAGGCCATTCTGCTCAAAGCCACAACCAATCACCCTGTCCGTTAGTATGTCCTGAAAAATAAGAGATGAGGGGTCAAATATAGCAGGATAGTGCAAATCCTTCATAATTTGACTAATAGATAACAAAATCATGGAGAACTCAGGAGCATATAGAACATTCTGTAGATGCATATTAGGTGATAAGGAAACCTCCCCCTGTCCAGCGATGGGGGAATGAGTACCATCTGCTATCAGTACTGAGCGACCATGTAGGATGTCCCTATAGGACTCAAGTCTCTCTCTGTCACAGCAGAGATGATGGGTGGTGCCAGAATCGATAATCCAATCAGAGAGGTCATGACAAGATGTAAAGGCAGTGGCACTACCTGAGTACTGGCAGCGGGTGATGAGCTGGCAGAAGCTGTAGCAGAAACATCTGAAGGTCCTCCTGGAGAATCAGTAGATGAGTGAGGCATAATATCATGTAGACGTGCCACAAGCTCTTCGAATATGTTATCTACAGTGGAAGCTGACTGAGGAGGAACATGCTCACCAACACGCGCTGATGCTGGGAACCCATGCTTAGAGTAGCATGCATCCTCCGAGTGGCAGGTGCGATGGCAGAATGAACACGACTGGCAAAAGTGACCTCCTCATCCACGGGGTCCACGTCCTCGACCAGAAGAGTGTCCTCCTCTCCCACGCGATACTGCCATCGCCGATGGGAGTAGAGTAGACATGCTGGAGGAAATTGATATGCGATTGAGCCTCTGATAAACGTCCTCCATAGGAGGAATAACCGCATCAGCCAATATCTGAGAGCAGGTTGCCTCATACTCAGGATCGAGTGCTGCAAGTAGTACGCCCACCATGGTAGCATTCCGGAATGTCTTCTGCTGCTCTAGAGTTGCCGTGAGTGGTATGGTACTGTATAGTTTCTCGAACATCCCTCTCAGGGACGTGTACAATGAGTGAAGTGGCCTCCATTCTGCTTCATCGTGAATATATCATGCTGGAGATGTAACATCTTGGTCTCGTTCCGTACTTGGGAATAAGTAGCGACCAGGATATCCCACATTGCCTTGGCAGTGGGCTGATGAAGGACGTCATTGGCAATCTCCATCATCGGTGTGCCTGATAGCCAAACTTTGGCATATGAGTCATCAGCCTCCCAAGAGGCATAATTCCCAGTCTTCTCTGTCGGCTCATCCTCGGTAAGTATATGCTTCTTACCCTTTGACTTCATGAGACTCATGAACTGCATTGCCCAGAGCTCATAGTTTGTCCCGTCCATCTTGACTATTGGCGCAGGACCTTTGAAGGCACCTATGGAGGGCATATCGACCTTCTTTTCTGACATGTTGTCGTAGATGACGAACTAGGAATTGTAGACCAGAAACAGTTGTCTACAAAGACTTGATCGAATTTGAGTGCATATGTAGACGTTACGCACTCAACTCCATGGAGATAGAACAACCGATGAAAGTGGTGGCGTCGGCATGGAAGGAAGGTAACCTGACGGTGAGGGTCCCCTACTTAGGGCACGGTCCGGCGGAGGAGAGAGGCAGGGCCCGGCGGCAAGAAGGCCCCAACGGCAAGGAGAGGGGCCCTGGCAACGAGATGGGAGCCCCGACGGCGAGTGGGGAGCCCCGGCAGCGAGAGGAGGCTCTGGAGGCGGCGAGGGGCCTCTATGATGATGAGGAAGGGAGGTGGAGGAGGGGAGGGACATCGACGGAAGGTGGGGTGGGGGTAGGGACGACGGCGGAAGAGAGGAGCCTAGGGTTAGTGTTAGACCCTTGGCTCTGATACCATGTTGGAGAAAATCGAGTAATCCATTATTCCAAGAAACCCTAGGCTCTCTTATAGAGAGAGAAAGAGACCCCATGGGTAAAATACATAAAAGTCCAGAAATAAAAAGAAATTAATAAACGGTACATAACATCATAATATAAGTCTCTACAGATTTGAATATTAAAAATAGTAAATAAGATCCAAAATTCCTAAAATCAATTTTAATAGGTAGATAATTTTATAAAGAAAATTAAGAAACATAGAAACATATTTTTAGGTTTTTAAATGTTTTTTAAGATTTTTATAAAGGATTTGGGAGATTTTTATTTTTTGTGTTTTCTTTTTCTATTTTCAGGGATTTTTGGTCTAGAGTTAATAAATACTAAAATAAAAAACATATATTTTTTGGGAATTTTTCAACTTGTTTTTGTATTTTTTTGTATTTTATAATACAAACATGATAGAAAGGTGCTCATTTTGAATTTTAATAATAGGAAGAAGCCTAAATGCAAAATCCAAAAATACAGCATGAACCTATATGCATGCGGGAGCCTAACTCTATTTTGCATGATTTTTAGAGCATGGATGCGATTTTTAATAAATGAAATCCAAGCATCAAAATTCATAAACTAGGAAGGGCATAACCACAGATAAAATAAACACCAAGCGCTCAAGTGTAATTTTCCAAAAAATATACAACTTATAATGAATTTTATCATATTAGAAGTAAATACAAAAAGGAGCAAGTGCTTCCTTGCCATTTGCTCAGCTCACGTGGGACTGCACGCGAGCTGAGCTGGACAGGACCATCATGCGATTAACATGCACTGACTGTCAGAGATGGGCACTTATGGACATCGTGATATGATGCCGATGTAGCCCATTCACTTTTGTGAGGTTTTTGACGCATGGGCATTGATTTCATGGGTCCATTCCCTAAGAGTCAAGGATTTGAGTGCATTTTGCTTGCTGCAGATTATGCGAGTCGTTGGGTTAAGGCCATCCCGCCCGAGCCACAGATGCTAAGACCGTGTGCATATTCTTGAGGAAAAATATCATTTCACAGTTCGGGGTACCTAGAGTTTTGATATCTGACGGGGGGATGCACTTTATCAATGACAAGGTAAGGGCCCTTGCTAACGAGTTCAGCATTAACCACCGTGTTGCCACTCCATATCACCCTCGCACCAATGATCTTGCTGAAGTATCGAACATGGAGATCAAGATGATATTACACAAGGTTGTCTGCCCAGATCGAAAGGATTGGTCACAGCTTTTGGACTCGGTCTTGTGGGCCTATAGGACTTCCTTCAAGACACCTTTGAGCACATCTCCCTTTTGTCTCATTTATGGCAAGCCATGCCATTTACCTATGGAATCAAGCACAAGTCACTATGGGCAGTCACTGAGTTATTATTGGATCCCAAGAGTGTAGGAGATCAGAGAAAAGCAGAATTGGCATCCCTGGAGGAGTTGAGAGATACAACCTTTTCGAGTAGCCTACAATACAAGGATAGAGTGAAGATATGGCATGATTCTCATATCAACCATAAACAGTTTGAGCCGAACTAGAGAGTATGGCTATTTGATGCTAGGATGAGATTATTTCCAGGGAAATTGCAAAGTAAATGGAAGGGACCTTACTTGGTCAGAAAGGTGCACGACAACGGAAGCATTTATATATCTGAGTTGTCATCTGATTCTATTTTTTGGGTTAACGGTCCGCGCTTAAAGCCATATCTTGATCATGATCTGTTGATCGTTGATGTTGCCCCTATTCATTTTGCATGAGATGTGGTCTTTGACTCACATCATGTGCATCTCACGCCTGATTATCACTTCTCCTTCGTAGCTGTATAGGTCCATATTGTCCATATCATTTATTTTTTTGTCTAATACCCCATCTTCATCTTATGATTATGCTATACTTAGGGTGTACTTTACCCAAGTTATGGGGGGATATCAAATCTGTGATTATCCATTTGATTTTACTACCTCTATTTTGGTGCCTATACTTAGGGATATTTTACCCTAAGTATAAGGGAGGTAGTACCTCGTGTACATTCTACTCCTCAGTTTTCTCCTTGTGTACAATCTTCTATACTTAGGATTACTTGATCCTAAGTATAGGGGGATCACCGACCTCTATTCATTACATTCTTTTATTCGTTGTTGCATTATAGCTTCTTTTCACTTTCCAATACTCAGCACGAGTTATGTCTTCCTTTCATCGCTCTTTGATCACTCCGAGGACATCGTTCGAGGTAAGTATAGGGGGTGTTGTTGATGGGATGCCTACCGGCTAGGGTTAGGTATCAAGCCAAATCAATGGTCATTTCGACCCCGATCAGTAGGCAGACTCAATTAAGAAGAAGAAAACCGCTCAATCAAATCAAACAATCAAGCACACAAAATGTAAGCGGACTCGCTATTATTTTTACCTGGTATAGCAACCAGGGTCGAACACAAAGAGCACGGAAATGTACGAAGTAGTCAAAATTCAGAAATGAAATAACATATTTTTGTGGTTTTAATTTTACATTTTTTTGTAATTTTGAATAAAGAAGCAAAAGCAACAAGTAAAGAAACAAAGCACACACAATTTTTTGTATTTTTCTTTATAACCAAAAATGCTCAAAAAATTAATATAAAAATATTTTTGGGTTTTTAAATTTTTAAAGTGTTTTTGGTAATTTTCTAGGGTTTTGCAAATATTTTTATAATTTTATAAAAATAAAACAGTGACTAAAACCACAGACAGTGCACAGCCATGATTAAATTACAATTTAAAATTACTTAAAATGCCCTAAAATTCTGAGGAGCAATTTTATATGAACTAGAAATAAAATGCAGAAACAGAAATGTTATTTTTTTTATTTTTCTTGAATTTTTTATGATTTTTATAAGTTGTTAGGTCTTTTGTAATTTTTAAGATTTTTAAGAGGAATTTCCAGACAAAAAAGCTACTGAAGATCAAACATAGCGAAACATACTACGAAGAATTTTCGTGGAGTTTTTAAGACAATTTTCTGAATTTTTATGGGTTTTCAAAAAAAAAGGTAGGATACTTTTTATGGGTTTTGATTTTTCAAAAATAGGAAATGCAACGAAATTAATCCACAAAAATTATCATAGATACTACATGTCAATAGGAGCCAATAGTAATTTTTAGAAAATTTGGGATTAATTTGATATTTATTAAATTAAATAAAATACAGGCAGCTCACAAGGACCTACTTGCAATTAAAACAAAGCTGGGGGCCAAACAATAACAAAAAGAAAATATAGGGCTTCAAATGTAAAATGTCCAGGCAAACACGTGTGCGTCACGTGAATCCGGCTCACAAGGGTATAAATACAATTCTCAAAACATATAATTCATTCATTAACCAGTAGAGAGATTAGGACACAACTTATAAATAACCCAACAAAATACGTGTAGTCGACGCGACTCTAACTTAGCTGGACCAAAAGATAAACAACGAAAAATGCAAGGGTCTGACTGCAAAATGTCTAAAGTAAATAAACTGAGACAAATATTTACAGGACTAAGAAAATAAATGCAAAAGAAAGAGGGGCCTAGATATTTACCCCTTATTAAGATGCCATCCAACGGTCGAGGGGTCTCCACTAACGGATGGACGGTCGAGATCAACGAGTACCTTTTCGATGATGAACGACGATGGAACGATGCTCAGATGGATCTGATGGTTCCGGCTCCCTGAAGCATGAATGGCTGAGATTAGAACTGGGGGAAGCATGGATCGGAAGGTAGGGAAGACGCCTGGACGAACCGATGAGGAACTCACTTCCGGTGAGTTTCAATCGGCCAATACGTGCGGCAGAAGCACCCTCCGGAGCTGCTCTGATGGGGAAAATATCGTCGATGTTGGTTTGTAGCTGCTGGGATGCTCAAAAGGGCCTAGGATCAAGGAGATGGTCCTGGAGAGGAGTGGGGTCCTGAAGCTGTTATCCCTAGCTCTTGAACCTCCAGATGAGGTCCTTAGGTGCTCCAACCTGCAAGATAATGGGTGTGCTCGGAGACGGGGCTCCGGCGAAGGGTTAGAGCACCAATGTTTCTTGAAAACAGGGGAGAGGTGGATGGACCAGGTATCCAATGGGGTAGAGGAGTCGACCTGTTGCTCGACTCCAGCTTGTTGGTTGGAATCAAGGGGGAGATTGTGGAGCGTAACGTAGAAATGGAGGAGAGTCGTGTGAGGGTGTATGAGGGTCGGAATGAGGCGACGAACATGGGAGTGATATGGTCGTCGGAGTGAAGATACGATGCGAGTAAATGATCGATTCAAGCTGGAAATGAAGGGTAAATGGAGTACCTAAGATTGAATGCAGTCGCCTGGGGTGGTGGACGAAGTCCATGACGGTGTGCGTCCAAAGGCTGAAGCTCCTTACGGCGGAGCTGAGACTAATCTCGCCCGAACTAGGGGATGCAACTCTCCAAATGCCCCATTCACCCTCTCCCTCTCGTGTTACCACTCTAAAAAGGAAAAGGCGGGTGCAACGGAGGTGGTGGAGCAGCCGAAGGTGGTGAAAAGGGGAGGGGTGAAAAAGTTTTATAAGCGTGCCAAGTCCGAGAAGATCAAGATGAAGTCCCCGAACCGAGGCGTGAATCAGAAGGGTGAAGATCGGGCATGGATTAGGGATCCGCACTCCTCAGTCGGGGCTTTTAATCGGAGGTGAAGATGAGAAGATCGGGTCAGGAAAAATGGGTGAATATTGGAGCAAACCTGAATCAGGAAAAAAAAGGAGGGGACCAGTTGATCAAGGTTAACCTGGCTAATGTGGACAAATCAGACGCGGTGGAGGAAAAGGACAAGAGACGCTAGAAGACAAAATAGAGAAAATTAAAGATAAATGGATTAAATATAATAAATGAATTTAAATTAAAAAATGTAAAAAATAAGAAAAATGTTTATTGTTTTTCAAGGTATTTGTCTATGATTGTTAATTATTTTTATGAAAAATAAATTAATGTATATACAAGGTATAATATGCCTATTTATTATGTACAAGTATTTTTATTAATTTATTTTTACAACAATACCCTTATTTGTATTTTATTTATTTACAACAATATTTTAGAAGTGTAAATTAATTGTTGTTTTATTTTTACATGTTATTGAGACTATATAATAAATAGGGAATGTGATATATACAAGTGTATTTTATACAATGCATGGAAGATTTTATTTTAATTTTTATTTAATTTTATGATTTTATTTTATTTTTATATTTATTTTTAGGAATATGTATACAAGGTTTTAAATTTTATTTTGTTAAAATAGGTATATGCAATAATAGGAAATATATACAATACAAAGTGAGTCATATCTCTCTCTACTTATTTATTTTGCGATCAGATCAAGGTTTGACCTTCTCTTGGGGGTTTGGGTCACTCTGTATTTATTCTAAATACTTCATTCTTTCTCTTTTCCTTTATTCTTTTATTTTTGCACAAAGATGCATGCTAAATGTGCAACATTAACACATGCATGCAATTTGCTAAATTATTGTATTTACAAATATTTACATGATGCTTTGCTAAGAAAAAGAGCTAAAATAAAAGAATAAAGAGTGAGAATCATGGATTCATCACCCCCTATACTTTACCTTTGCTAGTCCTTAGCAAACACTTTATTTGAAAAAGAAGTGAAAAGAAAAAAAAAGAAAAAGAATCAAGGTTGATTATTAAATTTATCTTCATTAAATTGGCGTATGGAGCTCCGTCAGACCTTTGGATTATTAGTTTGTCAGAACTTTATTAGAAAATAGGTTTAAGACTCAACATCCTCTAAGTTCCACCATATTATGGTCAAGACTCCTCAATAATCCAGATCAGAACAAGTCTACATACGCGAACTCTAATGACTATGCAACTTTCCTTGTACTGTGTAAGTGATATGTAGCACCCCACCTCAGAAATGATAAAGAAACAGCCTCCCTCAACAAGGTAACTCTAATTGCGCAGTTCAACAGCTCTTTCCTCGAGGAGCGAGGTATTCCCTTATAAGTCAAGTGCAACCGGCTCAAGAAGAGGGGAAAGAAGAGAATAGACGGCGACCATTATTGTCGCGTATCCCTAGGAGCCTAACCAGTGTAGCTAAGTCTCCTGCTGCAAGCTTCATGAGATGAGAAGGTGTGATACATAAGGTTTGCTTTATTTGACTATATACACTCCGGCGGGAATTTTATTTCAATCAGGCATGTCCACTTTTTTGGAGTTTTTCTTGATTTTGCACATTTTTTTGATGTGAATATGTACAACATATCTACATGGTGCAGCATATACATAAGGAGTTTTTCTTCTTGAGCCAGTAGACTATCCCTCTTTTGAAGCATTATTGCAACCCACAACTCTTGTCTTTAGGCCTCAATGCTACTAGACCAAGTTAAGATGCACATCCCTCCCTAAAGGAAGACGAGAGATTCTGCCTAGAAGTACTAGCCTCGTATGTTATTCCAAGCCAAAGAATTATGCCTCCCCATCACCTCATCTGTGTAGAGCTGTGTAAAGTATTGGTCCAAGTAAAGCCATTGTCCGTGAGAGTCATGCATGCATTGTTAAGTATTCTACTTAAGCTCATCAAGATGACATGTGAACATAGCCTAATGGACTCAAAGAATTAAGTCACTAATGGACCTGAAAAGTCGTAATCCCAAATCCTATAAGGTACCTCTGAAAGTTCGGTGGATTAACGTCTTAACCAAGCTCTATTTTCCAATTTAATTCCAAACTAGTTTAAATATCAACTATGATTCGGAAGAAAATGCGAATATGTACAAAGTTCTTATGCAAAATTTTTGAAAATATTTGAATGCAAGAAAGAAAGGAAAGTTTTGCAAAATATTTTCTAACATTTACAAACAAAATTTTGCAAGCTTTTCTTTTTCAAACATTTTCCAAAACTTTTGTACTATATACATAATTTTGATACAAACATATTTACAACTATTTTACAATCAAAATATTTTTACAAATATTTGTACAAAAATAATTTTATAAATAACTATTTACAAACATGTTTGTGCGAGTAAGAATTTTATATGCAAGAAAAATTTTATAATTTTTGTGATTTTTAGTTATAAGATTTTTAGCCATTTTATTTATTACAGGCTCACACATAGTATGAGTTATGGCTAAAGTATATATACAATATATACGACACCCCCTATACTTAGCTCGAACGATGTCCTCAGAGTGATCAAAGAGCGATGAAAGGAGGCCATAACTAGTGTTGAGTATTGGGAAGTGAAAAGGAAGACTATACTACAACGATGAATAAAAGAATGCAATGAATGGAAGTCGGTGACCCCCCTATACTTAGGATCAAGTAATCCTAAGTATAGCATTTGTGCATGAAGGGAAAACCGAGGGTTAAAATGTACAGGGTCTACTTCCCCTATACTTAGGGTAAAATATCCCTAAGTATAGGCAGCAAAACAGAGGTAAAAAGAATTAAAAGGGTAATAAAAAATCTGACACCCCCCATACGTAGGGTAAAGTACACCCTAAGTATAGCATAATCATAGGATTAAGATGGGATGCTAGATAAAAGAATGAATGATATGGACAACTGGTTCTATACAGCTGCGGAAAGAAGTGATAATCAGGCATGAGATGCAAATGATGTGAGTTAAAGACCACATCTCATGCAAAATGAATAGGGGCAACATCGACAATTAGTAGATCATGATCTAGATAAGGCTTCAGGCACTGACCAGTAACTCGAAAGGTGGACTCCGACGATATCTCAGATATATCAATGCTACCATTACCGTGCACCTTTTGGACCACGTATGGTCCCTTCCACTTGCTCTTTAACTTCCCTGGAAATAATCTCAATCTAACATCAAATAACCACACTTGCTAGTTCGGCTCAAACTGCTTATGGCAGATATGAGAATCATGCCATATCTTCACTCTCTCATTATATTGTAGGCTATTCGAAAAGGATGTGTCTCTAAGATCCTCCAGGGCTACCAACTCTACTTTCCTCTGATTTCTTATACTCTCTGGATCCAATAATAACTCGATGACTGCCCATAGTGACTTATGCTTGATTTCTACAGGTAAATGGCATGGCTTACCATAAACGAGACGAAAGGGATATGTACCCAAAGGTGTCTTGAAGAAAGTCCGATATGCCCACAAGATCGAGTCCAAAAGTTATGACCAATTCTTTCGGTATGGGCGGACGACCTTCTACAGAATAGTCTTAATCTCTCTGTTCAATACTTTATCCAGACCATTGGTCTGAAGGTGATATGGAGTGGCAACTCGATGGTCTATGCTGAACTCGTTAGCAAGGGCCTTTACCTTTTCGTTGATAAAGTGAGTCCCCCCATCTGATATCAACACTCTAGGAACTCCGAACCGTGAAGTGATATTCTTCCAAAAAAATTGCAAATAGTCTTAGCATCTGCGGTTCGGGCGGGGATGGCCTCAACCCAATAACTCACATAATCCACAGCTAACAGAATGTATTCAAATACCTGACTCTTAGGGAATGAACCCATGAAATCGATGCTCCATGCATCAAAAACCTCACATAAGTGAATGGGCTGCATCAGCATCATATCACACTGTCCACAGGTTCCCATCCTCTAACAGTCAGTACACATCTTCACGAATTCATTAGAATCCTTGAAGAGGGGAGGCCACCATAGGTCGGATTGGAGCACTTTCTGTGTTGTCCTCCTCCCAAAATGATGTCCTCTTGCCTCACGCCTGTGGCAGTATGTGAAGACGCTGTGGTGCTCCTCCTGAGGAACGCACCGACGCCAGATGCTATCCCCTCCTTCATGATAAAGGATAGAATCCTCCCAATGGTATGACTTGGCCTTAGCGAGGAAAGTCCCAAGTCGCTGCCTGGGCCAACCTTGTGGAACTTTCTTGGCAACAAGATAGTTCATAATGTCGTCGTACCATGGAAGCGAGGCGATAGCAAGGATCGCCTCATCTGGAAAGGTCCCTGTAATAGGTGCCATCTGCTCTGATACCTCGAGGTTCCCTATGGGAGAGGTGGTCTTCCACCACATTCTTGACTCCAGGCTTATCCTTAATATCATTGTTTAATCTTAATGTCAAACTCTTGGAGCAGAAGGATCCATCTGGTCAATCTCGCTTTGGCATCCTTCTTTGTCATTAGGTACCTGATGGCAGTGTGATATGTAAAAATCATCAATCTGATCCAAGAATATAAGATCTGAACTTATCTAAAGTAAACACTATGGTTAGCATCTCCTTCTCTGTGACAGTGTAGTTCCACTGGGCGGCATCCAAAGTACGGCTAGCGTAGTGAATGGCATAGAACAATCCATCCCTCCTCTGTTCTAGCACAACTCCTATGGTAAAATCAGAAGCATCCGTCATGATCTCGAATGGGAGAGACCAATCATGCGGCTGAAGGACAGGAGCCTCAGCAGTTAATCCTTTGGGAGTCTCAAAGTATGCTAGACACTTATCATCTACAATGAACTCAGTGACTTTCATCAGAAGATCAGTAAGCGGTAGAGAAATACGACTGAAATCCTGAATGAATCATCGGTAGAAACCGACATGCCCCAAAAAAGACCGCAACTGCCACAAATTAGACGGTGGATTGAGTTTCCTTATGATATCCACCTTGGCTGGATTGACCTCCATGCCCCTGTTGGAGATGATATGGCCAAGCACCATCCCTTGAGTCACCATAAAGTGGCTCTTCTCCCAGGATAAAACAAGATGGACCTTGATATAGCGTTGAAGTACGTGGTCTAGGAAGTTAAGACAAGCATTGAACATGTCACCGTAGACCGAGAAATCATCCATGAAGACCTCCAAGCAGTCACCCACCATGTCCGAGAAGATGGACAACATGCACCTTTGGAATGTAGTCAGGGCATTACATAGACCAAAGGGCATCCGTCTGAAAGCATATGTCCCAAACAGACAAATAGACATGTGAATGTCGTTTTGTCCTAGTCTTCGGGTGCTATGGCCACCTGATTATAGCCGGAGTACTCGTCAAGAAAGCAGCAGTAACTCTTTCCAGCTAGCATCTCAATGATCTAATCAATAAATGGCAGCGGAAAATGATCCTTCTTGGTAGCCTGATTCAATCGTCTGTAGTCCACACAGACCCTCCAAGAAGTGGGTACCCGGGTAGCTCCCTCTTCTCTAGACTCGCTCACAACTATAGTGATGCCCGTCTTCTTAGGTACCACATGTAATGGACTAACCCACTTGGAGTCGGAGATGGGGTAGACAAAATCGGAACTCCACCATTTTGATATCTCTTTCATAACCACATCTCGAAGGTTCGGCTTCAGCCGTCACTGGAACTCACGCGAGGGCTTACCGTCCTCTTCGAGATAAATATGGTGGGAGCACAAGGCCAGACTTATCCCCTAGAGATCAGCTACACTCCATCCAATCACCTTGCGATTTCTTTCAAGAATCTCCATCAAACGAGATTCTTGCTCTTTAGTCAAATCTGTTGAGATAATGACTGGGCACAACTCTGGCTCACCCGCAAGGAATATGTACTTCATCGACTGTGGCAAGGGCTTCAACTCTGGGTAATTGGGAGCTGGAAAATCTGGCTTCTGAAAAGTCTGAGTGAAAGCAACCAAATCTGCATGGGAGAAGTCTCGCTGTGCATGAAAATCTGGTGAAGACGGCTCTGCTGGTGTTTGTAATCGGTGTTGGCTCAATCTACACCCTTGCCGTCGGATCTGTGGAAATCAAACATGGTAAATGCTCATCAAGATCATCCCAATCAATGTCCGAATCTAAGGGATCGGAATCTGAACCACATGACATATAATCCGCTTCGCTCTCCTAACGTGATCATCAACCTCGAATATGTCCTATGACAAGAGTGTGCTGCTCGAACTCTCATCTGCTGGAATCTATAACTCTGTAGTGTATGAAGGTGCGATAAGAGCTCCTGATACGGGGCTGGTCCAAACTGCTTCATCATCTGTGATCATGAAGTCGCACTCCTCGTGGACATCTCACTCTGCATCTGGCATCTGCCCTACATCACTGGACTGCTCAGAATAGGCGGAATCTCACGCTCTAGTCTCATTGATCATCTCTATTTGTACATACTTTCACCCTCGACGCGAAAGTATACCTTCCCACTATCATGATCGGACACCGCCTTGGTTGTGGCCAAGAATGGGCATCCTAGTATGATGGGGGTATCTGTCACAGACTCAGGGATCTCCATGTCCAATACAACAAAGTCCATGGGGAATTTCATGCCCTGAATTGTGACAACCACGTCCTTCAACAACCCCTTCGGCCTCTTGACAGACCTATCAGAAAATTGAAGGACTGTCCTGCTCTGTCGAAGATGGCCAAACTCGAATCGGTTGAGTAAGGTTGCTGGAAGAAGGTTGATAGAAGAGTCGTTGTCTAATAGATTTCGATCGAACCTCTGCTCATGAATATGGCATCTGACATATGGAGCTCCTGCATCTGGCCTTTTGGTTGGCAATCGGTTCTAGATGGTGAAGCATGTGGCACGAGTGAGCACATGGATCTCTGCATTATGATTCCTTCTCATCCTGCGGATGGTGGTCCTCTCTCTCAAATTCTTCTAGAAGAGAGGGATGTGCTCAAGTGTCTCCTGTAGAGTCAGTTGGATCTGGAATCTGTCAATCATCTACTAGTTGAACTCTAGCTGGTTTCTCTTTTTGGGATTTTATGTTTTATTCCCCTTCGCTAAGCGGAGTGCTTGAGGGAAGGGGATGGATGGGCCCTCCTCAGATAGAATAGGATCCTGTACGGGATGAAGGAGTGCAATCCATACCAATATCATTATGCAACACATATGAACTCGAAGAAGAGACAAAAGCCTTTCCTTTATTCATATTTTTAGTCTTTTCCATTTTTTTATTTTTTTGGTTTTTTTTTCAAAACTGTCCTGAGATACAATAGAAGGAAACACAACTAGAGTAGAAATGATGGCATCATCACCACCCACGACATCTGTCTTCACGGCATCAACACCGCGCTCTGGCTCAACATCTGGAAGATTGTTGGCATCAGTACCACCGACTGCATCTGAAGATATGACAGCCTTAGTACCGTAAGCTAGATCATCATCCTTGGTGGCGTCAGCACCACCATCATCATAAGCGGCATCAACACGACTATCCACCTCATTTGGCACTCCTGGATCTTCATGTGGTCGTCGCTCAGATGAGGCACCACCAACTGGCATCCTCCCGCTCCTAAGTGTCATAAAATCAACATCAAATATGTAGGAAGAAATATCACCCAAGGAATAATTAAGAGTGGTAGTCTCTATGAACTATACCTGCTCAGACTTCCTCTTCATATTGTTCGGATTCGGCTCAATCTAAGCGGGTATGGCAGCCTTTCCCTTGATTATATCCCTCATCTCCTGCCGGAACTTGTCCATCTCCCGCCGAAAGTATGCATGCTGATCTGAGAATAGGAGGGCGAGATCGTCAAGGGTTGGATTCTCATAGATGGGTCCATGAGAATTGGACGGCTTACCCCACTGGAAATGAGGCTGGCTATGCTGGTAATGGTGAGGGGGCGGCTGAGAATATTGTTGAGGCTGTTGCTACCTCTACTATTGTCCCAGATGGTAGGGACGAGGACCCTTCTGGTAGTGTTGTGATGGTTGGGAGTAATGGGGTTGCTGCTGCCGGTGGTTGATCTGTCCGCCATGAGCTAGAGGTTGCTGCTGGGACGAGGTGCCTCTGGTAGACCACCTGAATCTGATATGATCACGATGAATCCCGGGCTGCTGTTGGTCATACCAAATCCCGTTGACTTCCATCAACGGCTCCTGCTCGTACGGGGAAGGGAGAATAACTATCAGGGGCTGATCCGGCTGATACACCACCATCTGAGTGTCTTGAGGTGGTGGTGGCTGAGAGTAGTGCTATTGCGGCTGGATCGGCTCTGCTTGATTGTGATGCACCTGGCGGTACTAAGCAGATGGTTGGGTGGAGCTATTGCTGCTAGGATCAACCCGTGACCTGAGACGGGGCTGAGGAGCCGTCTGTGCCTACTGGAGACACATGATCTGGGTCTTCATGTCACTAAGCATCTGTTCCAACTGATCTATCTGAGTGAGGCCCTGGCGCTGCTTCTTCTTTATAATCTCGATGCGGTCTATCTTCTCGCTGATAATCCCCATGTCAGCTGAGGACGACTCTGCCCGTGCTACTGTTGTTGACGAAGTAGAAGGACCTGCATCGACCCGTGCTATCTGCTGATAGGACACGGCCTGTAGAAGGGGCTTTCCCTATGTGTAGACCCGAGTTTGGGACATCACCGTGTAGCTCTCTGCCATCTCCTCGTAGATGGTTGATGGGTTGCTACCGACTAAGGTTAAGTATCAAGATAAATCAATGGTCGTTGTGACCCCAATCAGTAGGAAAATTCAACAAGAAAAAGAAAATTACTCAATAAAATAAAATAATCAAACACACAAAATGTAAGCGGTCTCGTTATTTATTTTTACCTGGTATATCAACCAGGGTCAAACACAAGGAGCAAGGAAATGTATGAAGTAGTCAAAATGTAGAAATGAAACAACACATTCTTGGTGGTTTTAATTTTGCCAGTTTTTGTAATTTTCAATAAAGAAGCAAAAATAACAAATAAGGAAACAAGGCATACTACAATATTTTTGTATTTTTCTTTATAGCTAAAACTGTTCAAAAAATAATATAAAAATATTTTTTGGTTTTTAAACTTTTAAAGTGTTTTTGGTAATTTTCCGAGGTTTTGCAAATATTTTTGTAATTTTATAAAAATCAAATAGTGAATAAAACCACAAACAGTGCACAACCAGGACTTAATTGCAATCTAAATTACTTTATAATTCCCTAAAATCCTGAGAGGAATTTTATGATAAACTAGAGACAAAATGCTACAAACAGGAACTGAAATGGTATTTTTTTAATTTTTCTTGAATTTTTTATGATTTTTATAAGTTTTTAGGTCTTTTGTATTTTTAGGAGGAATTTTAAAAATACTACTTAAGATAAAGCATGCAAAAACACAACCACAGGAATTTTTTTGGAATTTTGAAGACAATATTTCGAATTTTTATGGGTTTTCAAACATGGGAAGGACACTTTTTATGGGTTTTTTATTTTTCAAAATAGGAAATGCAACGAAATTAATCCGTAAAAATTATCATAAATACTACATGTCAACATGAGCTAACAATATTTTTTAGAGAATTTTTGGGATTAATTTGATAGTTATTAAATTAAACAAGCGACATACAGCTCACAGGGACCTACTTGCAATAAAAATAAAGATCCATGCCACATAGTAACACGGGTAAAAAGTGCAGGGCCTGAATTGCAAAAAGCCCAAGCAAACACGCGTGCATCGCGTAAACCAGTCTCACAGGGGTATAAATAAAAATACCATAAACTTTTCATTCATTCCATAACATTGTGAAAGATTAGGCAAAAACATGTAAATAACCCAACGAATCATGTGGGATGACACGTGCAACAGACTGAGAGGGACTAAAATACGAATACTAAAAACCCATGGTCTAAAATGTAAATGTTTTGAACTACATTATTTTTTGCTGGACTAAAGAGAAAATACTGAAACAAACAAGAATTGGAAGGAAATATACCCTTCGCATGCGTGTGCGAGGCACGTGGGAACACGTGGCAGTAGTGGAGGCGGGCGTTAACATACGACCCTGATCAATTGGCAGCTGCAGATCTGACGGTCCAGAGAATGTCGGGAACGTGCAACCTGATGCGTCAGATGGCGTCAGATCCAACGGCCAAAAAGGCTGCTGTTGTCGGCGGCTGAGATAGAATCTGGCAGGTGGGGGTGATCCAACAGTCGGGAGGAGGTCTGCAAGAACTCCTCTTGGCGAACTTTGACAGAGCTGGGGAAGTGATCCACCAACCCGATGTAAGGTCTGGAGGGTCCAGTAGTGTCGTGAGAGGTTCCCGCATCCGGTGGAGAGGTCCGATGATGATGTCGACGGTCGGATGAACGTGGCAGAGGAAAGTGACCCAGAGCAGCTCTACAGGTGCGATGGGGGTTCTAAATGAGCCTTTCCATGCGTGCTTGCACTTGCAAACGGAAGGGCTGCTCGGAGGTTGAACTTCGATGGTGTTTATTGAACACAAAGTAGGGGAAGCGAGGTGAATGGAGCATTTGGGTCTCCGGCTTAGGCAGAGGAAAGAGACCAGGCTTGATCCTGCTCCGATGAGCAGGATTCAAGGGGACAAACTGCGTTCTGAGGTGAGTGATGAGATGTAGCATCGATCTATGTGGATGGATGACCTAGACGGGGCTCCAGATGGGTGGTCGGAGCAAGGTAATCAGAGATATGTGAAATGGAACGATCGGAGTGGACAGGGGAAATGCTAGGATAAAAGTGGCACCTGAAGGTTGAAACGTGTTCCTGAGCTTCAGGCGAGGGTGTACGTCGAGATATTGGCCTCGACCTTATTGTGGCGGGCAGGGAGGCTAGACGCAGTGGAGAGGTATGGCCACGTTGAGTTGCGAACCTCCAGGCGATTCCTTAAGGGTCCAAAGCCGGTGCTCCGATGGCTGACACTTTAAAGAAGAGGGCTAAGGAAGAAATGGGGTGCGAGGGACGAGTTGTCGCTCTAGGAGCGGAAGAAGAGATTTTATAGGTAGCTCGGGGGGGGGGGGGGGGGCAGAAAGATCGGCATGAAGCGCGGAACCTTGAGTAGATCTGGATCATCCTAGGGATCTGTGAGGATCGTGGAGGTCCGAGGAATCACAGGTCCAAGAATCGAAGCGAGAGGCGATCAGAGTCGAGCTGGGAAACTGGGAGAAAAGGCTCCGACGAACAGGATTCGACCTGACCCGGGCTAGGAGGGGGTGTTGACCGGAGTCAACAAACCCTCCTAGACCAATCAAAAAATTCGAATTTACAAAATACTTACAAATTCAATAAAAATAGTGAAATTTAAAATAGAAAAAGTATAAAATAAAAAAATATTTATTATTTTTCAAAGTATTTTTTTGTGATTTTTAATTATTTTTATGAAAAATAAATTAGTGTATATACAATACATAGTATTATATACAGGTATAATATACCTATGTATTATGTACAATTATTTTTATTATCTTATTTTTACATAAATAGCCTTATTTTATATTTTATATATTTAAAAAATAATTTTATACCTATTTTATTTATTTACAAAATAATTTTAGGAGTATAAAATAATTTTTATTTTATTTTTACAAATTATTTGATCGGATATAATAAATAGTGGAGGTAATAGGCATACATGTGTTTTGTACAATGAATGAAGGATTTTATTTTTATTTTTATTTCATTTTTATGATTTTTATTGTATTTTATATTTCTTTTTAGGAATATATACAAGGTTTCAAAATAATATATTAACTTTATTTTATCAAGTATAGGTTTGTACAAATATTATACACAAATATAGACATTATATGTAATACAAAGTGAGCCCTATCTCTCTCTACATATTTTATTTTGCGATCAAGTCAAGGCTTGACCTTCTCTTGGGGTATGTTTCACTCTATATTTATTCTAAATATATCATTCTTTTTCTTTTCCTTTATTCTTTTATTTTTGCACAAAGATGCATGCTAAATATGCAACATTAACACAAGCATGCAATTTGTTAAGTTATTGTATTTACAAAAATTTACATGATGCTTTGCCAAGAAAAAGAACTAAAATAAAAGAATAAAGGATGAGAATTCAGGATTCATCACCCCTTATACTTTACCTTTGTTAATCCCTTAGCAAACACTTATTTGAAAAAGAAGTGAAAAGAGAAAGAAAGAAAAAGAATCAAGGTTGAATATTAAACTTATCTTCATTAAATTGAAGTATGGAGCTCAGTCAGACCTTTGGATTATTAATTTATCGGAACCTTATTGGGAAATAGATTTAAGACTCAATAGTCTCTAAGTTCCACCATTCTATGGTCAAGACTCCTCAATAATCCAGATCAAAACAAGTCTACATACACAAACTCTAAGACTATGCATCTTTCCTTGTACCATGTAAGTGATGGGTAGCTCCCCACCTCAGAAATGATAATGAAACAACCTCCCTCAACAAGATAACTATAATTCCCTAGTCCAACAGCTTCTTCCTCGAGGAGAGGGGTATTCCCTTCTAAGTTCAAGTTCAGCCATCTCAAGAAGAGGGGAAAGAAGAGAATGGACCGTGACCAGTGTAGTCATGTATCCCTGGGAGACTAACAAGTGTAGCTAAGTCTCCCGCTGCAAGCTTCATGAGATGAGAAGGTGGGATACATAAGCTTTGCTTTATTCACTATTACACTCCGGTAGGTATTTTATTTTCAATCAGCCATGCCCACTTTTTTGAAGTTCTTCTTGATTTTGCACATTTTTTTGATGTAAATATGCACAACATATCTACATGGTGAAGCATATACATAAGGAGTTCTAAGGAGTTCTTCTTCTTGAGCCAGTAGACTATCCCTCTTTTGAAGCATTATTGCAATCCACAACTCCTGTCTTTAGGTCTCAATGCTACTAGACCAAGTTGAGATGCATATCTCCCTAAAGGAAGACGAGAGGTTCTGCCTAGAAGTAGTACCCTCGTATGCTACTCCAAGCCAAAGAATTCTGCCTCTTCATCAACTCATCCGTGTTGAGCTATGTGTAAGGTGTTGGCCCAAGTAAAGCCATTGTCTGTGAGAGTCATGCGTGCGTTGTTAAGTGTTCTACTTTGGCTTATCAAGATGACATGTGAACATAGCCTAGTGGACTCAAAGAATTAAGTCACTAATGGACGTGGAAATTCTTAACCTCAAATCCTATAAGATTCCTCTGAACGTTAGGTGGATTAAGGTCTTAACCAAGCTTCATTTTCCAATTTAATTTCAGACTAGTTTAAATGTCAACTATGATTCAGAAGAAAATGCAAATATGTATAAAGCTCTTTTGATTCAAAATTTTGAAAATGTTAGATACGAAAATATTTACAAGAATTTTACAATCAAAACATTTTTACAAACATTTATACAAAAATAATTTTTATAAATAGCTATTTACAAACATGCATGTGCACGAAAGAATTTTATATGCAGAAAAATTTTAAAATTTTTGTGATTTTTAGGTATAAGATTTTTAGCCATTTTATTTATCACGCACTCACACAAAGTACGAGTTATGGCTAAAGTATATATACAATATATACTACACCCCCTATACTTAGCTCGAATGATGTCCTCAGAGTGATCAAAGAGCGATGAAAGGAGGCCATAACTCTTGTTGAGTATTTGGAAGTGAAAAGGAAGGCTATACTACAACAATGAATAAAAGAATGCAATGAATAGAAGTCGAAGATCCCCTTATACTTAGGATCAAATAATCAAAAGTATAGCATCTGTGCATTAAGGTAAAACTGAGGGTTAGAATGTACAGGGTCTACCTCCCCTATAATTAGCGTAAAATATCCCTAAGTATAGGCAACAAAACAGAGGTAAAAAGAATCAAAAGAATAATAAAAAATCTGACACCCCCTATACTTAGGGTAAAGTACACCATAAGTATAACATAATCATAGGATGAAGATGGGATGTTAGACAAAAGAATGAATGAAATGGACAACTCGATCTATACAACTACGAGGAAGAAGTGATAAACACGCATGAGATGCAAATGATGCGAGTCAAAGCCCACATCTCATGCAAAATGAATAGGGGCAACGTCAATGATCAGCGGATCATGATCTAGATAAGGCTTCAGGTGTTGATCGTTAACTCGAAAGGTGGACTCCGACGATATCTGAGATATATCAATGCTACCATTGTCGTGCACCTTGCGGACCACGTATGGTCCCTTCCACTTGCTCTACAACTTCCCTATAAATAATCTCAACCTGGCATCGAATAACCATACTCGCTTGTTCGGCTCAAACTGCTTATGGCTGATATGAGAATCGTGCCATATCTTCACTCTCTCCTTGTATTGTAGGCTACTCGAAAAGGTTGTGTCTCTAAGCTCCTCCAGGGCTGTCAACTCTGCTTTCCTCTGATCTCCTATACTCTCTGGATCCAATAATAACTCTGTGACTTCCCATAGTGACTTATGCTTGATCTCCATGGGTAAATGGTATGGCTTGCCATAAACGAGACGAAAGGGACATAGGCGTCTTGAAGGATGTCTGATATGCCCACAAGATCGAGTCCAAAGGCTGTGACCAATCCTTTCGGTCTGGGCAGATGACCTTCTGCAGAATAGTCTTGATCTCCATGTTTGATAGTTCAGCAAGACCATTAATCTAAGGGTGATATGGAGTGGTAACTCGATGGTCTATGTTGAACTCGTTAGTAAGGGCATTCACCTTATTGTTGATAAAGTGAGTCCCCCCATCTTATATCAATACTCTAGGAACCACGAACTGTGAAATGATATTCTTCCTTAAAAATCGGCAAATAGTCTTAGCATCGGTAGTTCGGGCAGGGATGGTCTCAACCCAAAGACTCAATAATCCACAGCCAACAGAATGTAGTTGAATCCCTGACTCTTAGGGAATTGACCCATGAAATCGATGCCCCTGATGAGGCTAAGAATCGGTTTCGCGGCTTTTTATTGATGAAAGTGGTCGGTTGTAGCAAAAAGCCGTGAAACAATTCGATTCTTAAAACCTATCAAACAATTACGGTTTTCGTTTCGGAAACCGTTCACTAATATTTTACCAGGCAAGTGTTCCTGGGTCGAACTCAAGGAGGCAGAATAAATTCCCTATATTTTTATCTTCGTAATCTTATTTTTAATCTCTTCTCTAAGTAATCAGTTCAAAACCTTTTTTATTGATTTTTATTTTATTATTTTTATTTGATTTTATTATTTTCAAATTTTTATTTAATTTTCAAAAAGGGAGATTTTCAAAACAAGATTTATTTATTTATATAGATGGATATTATATAGGTGATACTATAATAGTAGGGTGAACGGGGTCGAGCCGCGAGCTCGAACAACTCAAGAAAACAAACAAATCAAGACGATTTTTGATGAAGTCAAAACACGTCGAAAACTCGTCAAAATCCACGAAAACTTTATACTAGGATGGGGTAGTTGTGCAACTACCCTCAAGAATCCGTCAAAATCAAAATCACAAGAAGTAGAAACAACCCCTACAGCCCAGGGCATAAGCGCAAAGAAAACTACTTAAAATGTTTCTCAAAATGGTCCTCAGGGACTGTTCTGTAGAAAAGTATACAAATCTTTACATTTAGGTCCCTATAGAGGGACCTAAATGCAAATAACAGAAACTTGTGAGGCGGGATGAAATATCTGGAAGTTAGCTGGGGCTTAAGATGCAATTTTTCCACCGTTTCACTTTGAACGGCTGAGATTAGAATTCACACGCCCCGATCGGACGCTCCTGCTCTTGCCACGTGTCAGTCACCTGTGCGTCGTCTGTTCGTGCATCTATTACAACTGCTGGTGGCGAGCGTTCTTCTCTGATTTATCACGGCTGACTGGCGAAGGGTTTGGCGCTCCGGCGGGGCCAGAGGGGTGGCTCCTCCACCCCTCGAGCTCGCCCGCGGTAGTGTGGTGGCAGACGACGCTCCGAGCGGCGGCGATGTGGCGATGAAGACGACAGTCCGTTCCTCCTGAAGGTTGATCATACCCGACGAGGCTCTTGGAGATGGATCCTGAAGGCGGTTGAAGGCTCCCAGAGCTAAGGAATAGCTCGCGATGAAGTTGGATCTGCAAAGAACACGGTTGTATGCTCGATTCTCCAAGGAATCGGCCGAGGGGTTACAATTCACAAGCTCGAAGATGGTGAAACTTTAGTTTCCAGCTAAACAACCAGATGCGTGGAGATAACGATGGAAAACTATGTGATTTGAAACGAATTTGAGACGAATCGAGAGAGGATCATGGTAGTGCGTCTAAACCTAAGTATTAAACTACCTAAAGAAACAATTAGCGTCGCTAATCGACGCACGCAAATCGAGAAGAAAAGCAAATGAAATGGAGGAAGAGGCCTGTGAAGGTCTAGGTATATTACCTGGATGGCTGCTCGACGGCGGCCAAAGACCGGAGCGGAACGCGGCGAAGCGCGGCGATGCAAGGCGGTGCTCAGCCTTGGAACGATCCTCCGACGTGTCCTCCTCCGCGCGGGGCGTCTCAACGGCGCTGTCACCGCCTCAGGTCGACCGGAGCAAGGCTTGGAAGTAGGGGGTCGGATCACCTGGAGTTGGGGCTATGGGTTGTTGGAAAGTTAGGTATTAATGGCGACCTTGGAGGCTTTATATAGGAGAGATTTCGTGGGCTCCAAAGTTCGGATCGACGGCTGGCGATGGAGTAGGTTGTTGGAGGAAGAGGATCGACGACTTAGGTTGGCTGGAGTGGTTAGAAATCGCGCGGGAAAAATCAATGAAGTCGGCAGGTTGGTGCACCGGTGGCTGAACAACTCTTGGGGAAGAAGAACCCAGGTGCTAACAGTGTCTGCACCTGGTTGGCCCAAAAGTGAAAATACATTGTAATATAGATAATAAATAGTAAATAATATTGGTTTAATTAGGTATAAATACAAAGAAAGTTAAATAAAATAATTATCTGATTTATGGAATAGTTACTTTTAATAAATAATAAATATTATTTAAAATATAAATATTATATTAATAAATATGTATTTATAAATAGGTTTTAGATTTTTAATTTAATAAATAAATAAGTAAAAATTAATTTTATATTTTCTTAATTATTAGGATATTAAATAAGGTTTACATGAATTTTTATGGATTTTAATAAATTAATTTGTATATTTTAATAAATAAGGTTAGTATTTAAGTTAGGTCACTTATACCTATATTTTTGGGTTTTTGATTTTATTAAATAATAAATAGTCTCCAAAAATTATGAAATAAATTATGTTGAAACTACAAGATCATGAATAATTAAAATTATAAAATTAATAAAATGATAAATAATGTGTGTTACAGAAAATAAATAGCCCAGAAACCCCGTTGTCTTTTGGTCCCAAAACCGACTTTTTGCAAACGGACTCCGAATTTGATGAAACCACCTTTATTAATTAGAGAATATTAATTTATGAACTTTAAAGGTGAGTATAGTGAAATTGGAGTTCGTATGAGGAAGTTTTGATGTTTGGAAGTTGAGATTTTGACAATTTGCAGGCTGGTTTTCTTGGCATATATACAGGGTAATATTTTAACTTATTTTTATATTTTTATATATATTTTTAGAAATAATTAGGAGAAGAGTTTGGTGAAAAATATATTCATATGAAATAATTAAAATTCTTTGAAGTTTTGTATTTATTTTATAAATAATGAAAGGTGTATATGTGTGTGTTAACTTATTTTTCTCTGGTTTCTTTCCTTATCTCCCCCTACTTTTTGGTTTGTCGACCAATCCATGCCGACTTGGTCTCGGGGTTGGGTTATAAATATATCTTACAGCTATATTTATATTTTAAGTCATATTGTATATATATACATATATTCAATCTGCCTTTTTCTTTATTTTCTGATTCTTTATTTATTTACATGATTTTAGTGGTTAAAAGTGAATATTTACACATGAATGGTGTTTTGTTAAAATATGAGAATTAATGATATTTACATGTTATTTGTTAAGGGGTTTTAAGACAAATGCGACAGAAAAGTTAATGAATCATGTATTCATCAACCCCTATACTTAAAACTTTGCTAGTCCCTTAGCAGACACTTATTTTGAAAAAGTAAGTGAAAAAGAAAGAACGTTAGAATGAATTTGTTTTCTAAACCAATTCATGAGAACAGACAAAGGATAGAGCTCAATCGGGCCTGAAACAAGCATTTTGTCGGAACCTTAACTAGGATTAGGATTTTGTCCTCAACAGTCCTCAAGTTCCATAATCCTTACTCAAGATCACTTCATTGGCTAGTTCAGACTCACTTATTCATATCGCAAACTCTATCATCCTTGAAGTCAACTTGTACAGTGTGTGAATTGATTTAGCTCTTCCTGCTTAGAGAACCGAAGAAACCGTCAATCCCGGCTATACACTCCTATGGCTTCCTCATCTTGCTACTCTTTCCTCGGGGAGGGAGGTATTCCCTTCTGAGTTCAGTTCTGCTATGTCCACAATCGAATATAGGGAGAAGTTAGAAGAATGAGAAAAGAAGTGGAGTGCGACCAGTGTAGACGCATCTCCTTGTGAAGCCTAACAGGTGTAGCTGAGTCTCCACTAAGATGTGCAGGCATATTTGGTGGAAGCTTGGACCATTGTGGTCTTATTTGGTGGCTTTTGTATTGCTTTGACTTTGTAATTTGATTGCACTGCATTCATCTTTTGTGCCTCGACGGATATAGCATCTTTTTAGTCCGTCCATTTTTTGAGGTCTTAGAAAAATTGTGTCAGCAGATCCTTCCCTCATCCGAAGCAACTATCGCAACCCCAATCTCTCCCGTCTTTAGACGTCAATGCCGCAAAGATAAGGATAGAAACATACTACCAAGGTGTACTACTCTTCGGGACTCCATGCCAGTCGAGCTAAGTGCAGAGTGCATGTGTTCAAGATTAGTTCACTGGTGTAGAGTTGTACGGATGACTCCAAATGGTCTACTTAAGCTCGGATGACTTGATTTCCCGAATATGGTCTTACGAAACCCAAAGATTTAAGTCACAAGACCTGAAGAGTCTAAATTCCAGATCCTAGTCAGGCTCCTTACAATGAACGTTAAAGGTCGTAATCAAGCTCCATCCTTTAGACTAGACTCAGTCCTTAGTTCCAGAAATCAAACTTATTCTGAAAAATGCGAATGCAAATGCAACCATGTTTTTGTGAAGTGTATTTTCTGAATTTTACTCATTTTTATGGATTTTAAGGATTTTGTAATTTTTATGAATTTTAGGACTTTGTATTTTTTATGGATTTTTATGATTTTTATAAACAAGGTTTTATTCATAAATTTTACAAGATATATTTTATTAGAGTTAAATATCTAATGTATTTTACAATTTTTATCTACAAAGTATTTTACAAGGGTTGAATGGTTTTTATACATGTTTTAATAAATAGGATTTTAAATAATTATTATACAAATTTTAAGTACAAATTTTAAATACATATTTTAATTACAAGTTTTAAATACAAGTTTTAAGCATATTTTACTTATTTACAAGGATTTTATAAATAAAAGAGTAGATTTTAAATTAACCCTTACCCACTTTTATGGATTTTATAGATATAGAAAATACATAAAAGTACGAGTTATGGACGAAAGTATATATACAATATATACGCACCCCCCTATACTTAGCTTGAGCTATGTCCTCATAGCGTCAAAAGAGAAAAAGGAGGACATAACTCGTGCTAAATAAAAGTGGGTGAAAAAGGATATCGATCACAAGTCAGTCAACCCCCCCTATACTTACTTACGATCAGGTCATCGTAAGTATCACGGGAGAGCAAAAACAGGATGACTGAGTGAAAAGAATAAATAACGAAAGCTCAAAAGGAAAAGAGTGCGAAATCATCGAAATCACTCGGTCCCCCCTATACTTAGGATAAGGCATCCTAAGTATAGAAAAGAGTGTAGCCAAAAATTGGGAACCAGTGATTTGTGAAAAAGAATGGCTATACAAAAGAATCAGTACAAAAAATTAAACAAAAATCAGCGGGCAATCGGTCCCCCCTATACTTAGGATCTGGTATCCTAAGCATAGAAGACGAGCAAGAACGGGGACGATTGTGGTCTACGAAGAATATACAAGTGTTGTGAATCTCCAGAAAAGAATGGCTCAAAAGAATTTGTACAGGAAGAAGTGAAGGAGTGATCATGATTCCTGTACAAAGTAGATCACTTCAATACGGGCCAGATGATCAGTAGTCTCGATGAAGTGCTTCAGCATCTGCCCGTTAACCACGAACGGTTCTGCACCAGGTGACACATCTGATATCGCAATACTGCCATTGTCGTGCACCGTTCTGACTATGTACGGTCCTTTCCACTTGCTTTTCAATTTGCCGGGAAAAATTCTCAACCTTGCATTGAACAACCAGACTTTCTGCCCAAGGACAAATCTCTTGTGCCGAATATATCTGTCATGCCATTTCTTCACTTTGTCTTTATAGATGAGTGTGTTCTCGTATGCTTGATTTTGAATTTCTACCAGCTCATTCAGATCTATCTTTCTCTTGGCTCCTGCTTTCTGCATATCCATCAGTATCTCTCGAATTGCCCATTCAGATTTGTACATGATCTCTACGGGCAAGTGGCACAGCTTTCCATAAACCAACCTGAATGGTGAAGTACCTAAGGGAGTCTTGTATGCAGTATGATATGCCCAAAGAACCTGATCTAGAAGAAGTGACCAGTTCTTCCTATTAGGTCGTACTAGTTTCTGGAGAATTGATTTCACCTCCCTATTCGAGACTTCAGCCATGCCATTCATCTGCCGGTGGTAAGGAGAAGCTACTCTGTGATCGATGATGTATTGTTTCACTAGCTTCTTCACCTCCTTATTAATGAAATGTCTACCCCCATCAGAGATTAGAATACGAGGGATCCCGAACCGCGAGATGATGTGTTCCCTTAGGAACTTGCAAACGGTCTTACTGTCTGCGGTTCGTGCGGGTATAGCCTCCACCCATCTGCTAACATAATCTACAGCGAGAAGAATGTACTCAAAGCTGCTGCTAGAAGGGAACGGTCCCATAAAATCTATGCCCCATGCGTCAAAGATCTCGCAGATAATGACGGGACGCATTGGCATTGCATCTCTGGTGGTGATTGTCCCTACAGCTTTCTGACAATCTGGACAACTCTTCACGAATGTGCAGGCGTCTCTGGTAAGAGTTGGCCACCATAAACCGCTCTGTAGTACCTTCTGCGCTGTCCTCTTCCCTGAATGATGTCCTCCTGATTCTAAAGAATGACACAAAGTGAGGACACTATTATATTCCTCCTGAGGAATACATCGCCTGTAAACACAATCCAGTCCTTTGCGAAAAAGAATCAGATCCTCCCAATGGTAGTATCGTGCCTCGGAAACTAGTTTCTCAACTCTGTTCTTCGGCCAACCCTGAGGACTTTTCTGTGTGACCAGAAAGTTCACTATGTCTGCATACCACGGAAGTTTTGTAACTGCAAAGATGCTCTCGTCAGGAAATCTCTCTGCGATCTCTGGCGTGTACTCATTTGAAGGATGATCTGACTGCAATCGGGAGAGGTGATCAGCTACCACATTCTTTACTCCAGGTTTATCCTTGATATCCAAATCGAATTCCTGAAGTAAGAGAATCCATCTAAGAAGGCGTGCCTTGGCATCCTTCTTTTCCATTAAAAATCTGATAGCTGAGTGATCGGTGTAAACTTTGATTTTTGAGCCAAGCAGATATGATCGAAACTTGTCTAATGCAAACACTACTGCGAACATCTCCTTTTCTGTCACTGTGTAGTTTCTCTGAGCATCATCTAAGGTTTTGCTGGCATAGTGAATAGCTACGAGAAGTCCATTCCTCCTCTGCCCTAATACAGCCCCGACCGTAAAATCGGATGCATCCGTCATGATCTCGAAGGGTAGAGACCAATCAGGCGGCTGTAGGACGGGAGCACTGATTATCTTTTCTTTCAATGTGAGGAAGGCATTAAGATATTTATCATTCAAAACAAACTCGATGTCTTTGCCTAGCAAATCAGTTAACGGCCGGGCAATCTTGGAGAAATCTTGGATAAACCGTCGGTAAAAGCCGACGTGCCCCAGAAATGACCGTAACTGTTTGATGTTGGATGGTGGCTCGAGTTTCTTGATGACATCCACCTTGGCAGGCTCAACCTCCATACCTCGCTGGGAGATGACGTGCCCCAACACGATCCCGTGAGTAACCATGAAATGGCTCTTTTCCCAGGACAGAACGAGATCTACCTCACAACACTTTTTCAGAACCTGGTCTAGGTGCGCTAAACAATCGTCAAAGGACTCACCATAGACCGAGAAATCATCCATAAAAACCTCTAGAAAATCACCGACCATGTCCGCAAAAATAGCAAGCATGCACCTGTGGAAAGTCGCAGGAGCGTTGCACAATCCAAAGGGCATCCGTCTAAAGGCATACGTGCCGAACGGACAAGTAAAGGTGGTTTTCTCCTGGTCTTCAGGAGCAATTGATACCTGGTTGTATCCGGAGTAACCGTCAAGGAAACAGAAGTACCCCTTCCCTGCCAACTGTTCTATGACCTGGTCTATGAAAGGCAAAGGGAAGTGGTCCTTCTTCGTCGCGGTGTTCAGCTTTCTGTAATTAACACATACTTGCCACGACATGGTTACTCTCTTTGGAATCTCCTCTCCACTCCCGTTTTTCACCATCTGAATTCCCGACTTCTTCGGGACAACATGTAATGGTCTAACCCATTCGGAGTTGGAGATGGGATAAATGAACCCTGCGTCGCACCATTTCGTGATCTCTTTCTTGACAACTTCTCGTAAAACCGGATTCAGCCTACGCTGAAACTCTCTGGAGGGTTTGCTGTCATGATCGAGATAGATATGATGTGAACACAAAGCAGGATTAATCCCGCGGAGATCGGATACAGTCCCTGGCAACGGTGCCATTTTGATGAGGCTAAGAATCGGTTTCGCGACTTTTTATTGAGGAAAGTGGTCGGTGTAGCCAAAAGCCGCGAAACAAAATTCGATTCTTAAACCTATCAAACAATTACGGTTTTCGTTCGGAAAACCGTTCACTAATATTTAACCAGGCAAGTGTTCCTGGGTCGAACTCAAGGAGGCAGAATAAATTCCCTAGATTTTTATCTTCGTAGTTTTATTTTTAATCTTCTTTAAGTGATCAGGTCGAAACCCCTTTTTTATTGATTTTTATTTTTATTGTTTTTATTTGATTTTATTATTTTCAAATTTTTATTTAATTTTCAAAAAGGGAGATTTTTCAAAACAAGATTTATTTATTTATAATAGATGGATATTATATAGGTGATACTATATAGTAGGGTGAACGGGGTCGAGCCGCGAGCTTGAACAACTCAAGAAAACAAAACAAATCAAGACGATTTTAGATGAAGTCAAAACACGTCGAAAACTCGTCAAAAATCCACGAAAACTTTATACTAGATAGGTAGGGTAGTTGTGTAACTACCTTCAAGAATCCGTCAAAAATCGAAGTCACAAGAAGTAGAAACAACCCCTATAGCCCAGGGGCATAAGCGCAAAGAAAACTACTTAAAATGTTCTAAAAATGGTCCTCAGGGACTATTCTGTAGAAAAAGTATACAAATCTTTACATTTAGGTCCCTGCGGAGGGACCTAAATGCAAATAGTCGAAACCTGGGGGCGGAGTGAAAATGCTGGAAGCTGCTGGGTTTACTTTGTAAATTTTCCACCGTTTCGCGTTACACGGCTAGGATTAGAAGGTTCTGACGCCGATCGAACGCCCACGGGTGCGCCACGTGTCAGTCACCTGTGCGTCGTCTGTTCTTGCGTCTGTTACAACTGCTGGTGGCGAGCGTTCTTCTCGGAATTTCCACAGCCAACTGACGACGGCTCTGGCACACCTGCGGGGCCAGAGGGGTGGCTCCTCCACCCCCCGAGCTCGCCCGCTGAAGGATGGTGGCGGAGACAGCTCCGAGCGGCGGAGATGGCGTGTCAAAGATGGCTGTCCGGTGATATCAGAAGTTGTTGCATCCTGGGACCGGCCTTTCGATACGAATTTTGATGACGATCAAAGGTTTCCAGTAGCGAAGAAATGTCTCGCAACGAACTTGGATCTGCAAAGAACAAGATCATATGCTCGATTTGCTAAGAATCGGCCGAGGGGTAAAGATATCAAGCTCAAAACGTGACGAAAAACTTAGATTCCAGGCGAGCTTCCAGAGGCATGAATTGCGTGAGAACGATGATGGTTTAAGATGCAATTTGAAACGATTCTAATCGAAAAGAATGGGAGAATTTGTTGCGCGCCTAAGCTAGATGATTAACCTTCCTAAAGAAGCGATTAGCGTCACTAATCGATGCACACAAACCAAGATAAAAATCGAAGAAAAGTGGAGGAAGAGGCCTATGAGAGTCTAGGTATATTACCTGGACGAAGTGCTCGACGGCGGCCAAAGACCGGAGCGGAACGCGGCGAAGCGCGGCGATGCAAGGCGGTGCTCAGCCTTGGAACGATCCTCCGACGTGTCCTCCTCCTCGCGGGCGTCTCCATGGCGCTGTCACCGCCTCAGGTCGACCGGAACAAGGCTTGGAAGTAGGGGGTCAGATCACTTGGAGCTGGGGCTCTGGGTTGTTGGAAAGTTAGGTATTAATGGCGACCTTGGAGGCTTTATATAGGAGAGATTTCGTGGGCTCCAAGTTCGGATCAACGGCCGGCGATGGAGTAGGTTGTTGGAGGAAGAGGATCGACGGCTTAGGTTGGCTGGACTGGTTAGAAATCACGCGGGAAAAATCAATGAAGTCGGCAGGTTGGTGCACCGGCGGCTGAACAACTCTTGGGGAAGAAGAATCCAGGTGCTGACAAGTGTCACCACCTGGTTGGCCCAAAAGTGAAAATACATTGTAAAATAGATAATAAATAGTAAATAAGATTATTTTAATTAGGTATAAATACAAGAAAGTTAAATAAAATAATTATCTAATTTATGGAATAGTTACTTTTAATAAATAATAAATATTATTTACAATATAAATATTATATTAATTAATATGTATTTATAAATAGGTTTTAGATTTTTAAGTTAATAAATAAATAAGTAAAAATTAATTTTATAATTTCTTAATTATTAGAATATTAAGTAAGGTTTACATGAATTTTTATGGATTTTAATAAATTAATTTACATATTTTAATAAATAAGGTTGGTATCTAAGTAGGTCAGTTATACCTATATTTTGGGGGTTTTGATTTTATTAAAATAATAAATAGTCTCCAAAAATTATGAAATAAATTACAGTGAAACTACAAGATCATGAAATAATTTAAAAATTATAAAATTAAGAAAATGATAAATAGTGTGTGTTACAGAAAATAAATAGCCCAGAAACCCCGTTGTCTTTTGGTCCCAAAATCGACTTTTTGCAAACGGACTCCGAATTTGATGAAACCACCTTTATTAATTAGAGAATATTATTTTATGAACTTTAAAGGTGAGTAGACTGAAATTGGAGTTCGTATGAGGAAGTTTTGATTTTCGGAAGTTGAGATTTTGACAATTTGCAGGCTGTTTTTCTTGGCATATATACAGGGTAATATTTTTAACTTATTTTTATATTTTTATATATATTTTTAGAAATAATTAGGAGAAGAGTTTGGTGAAAAATATGTTCATATGAAATAATTAAAATTCTTTGAAGTTTTGTATTTATTTTATAAATAATGAAAGGTGTATATGTGTGTGTTAAATTATTTTTCTCCGGTTTTATTTCCTTATCTCCCCCTACTTTTTGGTTTGTCAACCAATCCATGCTGACTTGGTCTCGGGGTTGGGTTATAAATATATCTTACATCTATATTTATATTTTAAGTCATATTGTATATATATATACATATATTCAATCTGCCTTTTTCTTTATTTTCTGATTCTTTATTTATTTACATGATTTTAGTGGTTAAAAGTGAATATTTACACATGAATGGTGTTTTGTTAAAATATGAGAATTAATGGATATTTACATGTATTTGTTAAGGGTTTTAAGATAAAATGCGACAGAAAAGTTAATGAATCATGGATTCATCAGCCCCATGCATCAAAAACCTCATAGAAGTGAATGGGCTGCATCAGCATCATATCACGTTGTCCACAGGTGCCCATCATTTGACAGTCAGGATACCTCTTCACGAATTCATCAAAATCCTTGAAGAGGGTAGGCCACCATAGGCCGGATTAGAGCATCTTCTGTGTTGTCCTCTTCCCATAATGATGTCCTCCTGCCTCGAGCTTGTGGCAGTATGTGAGGACGCTGTGGTGCTCCTTTTGAAGAATGCACCAATGCCAAACGCTATCCCCTCCCTCATGATAAAGGATGGGATCCTCCCAATGGTACGACTTAGCCTTCGTAAGGAAAGTCTCAAGTCGCTGCCTGGGCCAACCTTGTGGAACTTTCTTGGCGACAAGATAGTTCACAATGTCGACGTACCATGGAAGTGAGGCGATAGCAAGGATCACCCCATCTGGAAGGGTCTCTGTAATAGGTGCCATATGCTCTGATTCCTCAAGGTTCTCTAATTGGGAGAGATGATCCGCCACCACATTCTTGACTCCAGGCTTATCCTTATTCTCAATGTCAAACTCCTGGAGTAGAAGGATCCATCTAGTCAATGTCGCTTTGGCATCCTTCTTTGCCATAAGGTACCAGATGGCAGTGTGATCTGTAAAAATCGTCACTCTAGACCCAAGAATATAAGATCCGAACTTACCTAAAGTAAAGACTACAGCTAGCATCTCCTTCCATGTAACAATGTAGTTCCGCTAGGCAGCATACAAAGTACGGCTAGCATAGTGAATGGCATACGGTAATCCATCCCTTATCTGTCCTAGCACAACCCCTATGGCAAAATCAGAAGCATCCATCATGATCTCGATTGTGAGAGCAATCGGGCGGCTGAAGGATGGGAGCCTCAACAACTAATCCTTCTAGAGTCTCGAATGACTCTAGATACCTATCATCTACAATGAACTCGATGTCTTTTATCAGCAGGTCAGTAAGTGGTTGGGTAATACAAATGAAATCTAGAATGGATCGTCGATAGAAATCGACATGCCCCAGAAAAGACCGCAACCGCCGCAAATTGGACGGTGGATTGAACTTCCTGATGATATCTACCTTAGCCGGATTGACCTCCATGCCCCTGTTGGAGATGATATGGCCAAGCATTGTCCCCTGAGTCACCATAAAGTGACTCTTCTCCCAGGATAAAACAAGATGGACCTCGATACAACGTTGAAGTACGCGGTCTATGCAGTCTTTTCATTACAAGCATCAAACCCATCACCGTAGATCGAAAAATCATCCATGAAGACCTCTAAGCACTCACCCACCATGTCTGAGAAGATGGATAACATGCACCTTTGGAACGTCGTCGGGGTGTTATATAGACCAAAGGGCATCCATCTGAAAGCATATGTCCCAACGGACAGGTAATGTCATTTTGTCCTGGTCTTCGGGCGCTATGGCCACTTGATTATAGCCGGAGTACCCGTCAAGAAAGCAATAGTGACTCCTCCCAGCTAGCCTCTCAATGATCTGATCTATAAATGGTAACAGGAAATGATCCTTCTTGGTGGCATGATTCAATCGTCTGTAGTCCACACAGACCCTCCAAGAAGTTGGTACCTGGGTAGTTATCTCCTCTCCAGACTCACTCACAACTGTAGTGATGCCCGTCTTCTTAGTCACCACATGTAATGGACTAACCCACTTGGAGTCAGAGATGGGGTAGATAAAAGTGATGGTCTACCATTTTGATATCTCTTTCATAACCACATCTCGAAGGTTCGGGTTCGGCCGTCACTAGAACTCACGTGAGGGCTTAGCATCCTCTTCGAGATAAATATGGTGGGTGCACAGGGCCGGGCTTATCCATTGGAGATCATCTATGCTCCATCCAATCGCCTTGCAGTTCCTCTCGAGAACCTCCATCAAACGAGGTTCTTGCTCTCCAGTCAAATCTACTGATATAATGACTGGGTACATCTCAGGCTCACCCGCTAGGAATCTGGACTTCATCGACTGTGGCAAGGGCTTCAACTCTAGGCAACTGTGAGCTGGCAAATCTGGCTTCTAAAAAGTCTGAGTGAAAGCAACCAAATCCGCATGGGAGAACTCTCATTGTATGTGCAAATCTAGCAAAGATGGCCATGCTGATGTGTCTGTAATCGGTGCTGGCTCAATCTCCACCCTAGTTGTCGGCTCTGTGGAAATCAAATATGGTAAGTGCTCATCAAAATCATCCCAATCAATGTCTGAATTCGAGGGATCCAAATCATAATCACATGAAATATACTCGGCATCTCTATCTTGTACGCGATCGTCAACCTCAAATGTGTCCTCTGCCAAGAGTGTGCTATCCGAGCTCTCATCTTTTAGAATCTGTAACTCAGTGTATGAAGGTGCGACAAGAGCTCGTGATACTGGACCAGACCAAACTGCCTCATCATCTGTAATCACAAAGTCGCACTCCTGGTGGACATCTCACTCTGCATCTGCCATGCATTGTTGGACTGCTCGGAACAGGCTGAATTTCGTACTCTGGTCTCGTCGATCGTCTCTATTTGTATACTTTTGCCCTCGACATGAAAGTATACCTTCCCACTATCATGGTCGAACACCGCATTAGACGTGGCTAAGAATGGGAGTCCTAGTATGATGGGGGTATCTGTCACAGACTCGGGATCTCCATGTCCAATACAACAAAGTCCACGGGGAATTTCAGGCCCTGAATTGTGATGACCACATCCTTCAACAATCCCTTCGGCCTATTGACAGATCTATCAACAAACTGAAGGATTGTCCTGCTCTGTCAAAGATGGCCAAACTTGAATCGGTCGAGTAAGGCTGTCGGAAGAAGGTTGATAGATGAGCTGCTGTCTAATAGAGTCCGATCGAACCGCTGCTCATAAATATGGCATCTGACATATGGAGCTCCTGCATCTGGCCTCTTGGCTGGAAATCAGTTCTGGATGGCAAATCATGTGGAACGAGTGAGCCCATGGATCTCTTCATTATGATTCCTTCTCTTCCTGCGGATGGTGGTCTTCTCTCTCAAATTCTTCTAGAAGAGAGGGATGTGCTCAAGTGCCTCATGTAGAGTCAGCTGGATTTGGAATCTGTCAATCATCTGCTGGCTGAACTCTAGTTGGTGTCCCTTTTTGGAATTTTCTGTTTTATTCCCCTTCGCTAAGCGAAGTGCTTGAGGGAAGGGGATGGCAGGGTCCTCCTCAGATAGAGGGTTAGGAATAGGCTCCTGTGTGGGTAAAGGAGTGGAATCCATACCAATATCATCATACAACACATGTGGACTTGAAGAAGATACAAAAAAACTTTCCTTTTAACATATTTTTGGTCTTTTCCATTTTTCTATTTTTTTGGTTTTTTTTCAAAACTGTCTTGAGATACAATAGAAGGAAACACAACTGGAGTAGAAATGGTAGCATCAGTACCACCCACGGCGCATGTCTTCATGACATCAGCTCCGTGCTCTGGCTCAGCATCTGGTGAAATGGTGGCATCAGTACCGCCGACTGCATTTGGAGATATGATGGCCTCAGTACCATCAGCTGGATCATCATCCTTGGTGGCGTCAGCACCACCGTCATCAACATCATGAGTGGCATCAGCATCGCTATCCTCCTCATCTACGCTCCTAGATCTCTGTGTGGTCGTTGCTCAGACGCGACATCACCGGCTGGCATCCTATCACTCCTAAGTGTCACAAAATCAGCATCAAATATGTAGGAAGAAATATCACCCAAGGAGTCACTAGGAGTGGTAGTCTCTGCGAAATGTATTTGCTCAGACTTCCTCTTCAGATTGTTCAGGCTCGACTCAATCTGAGCGGGTATGGCATCCTTGACCTTGATTATGTCCCTCACATCCTGTTGAAACTCGTTCATCTCCTGCTGGAAGGGTGCTTGCTGATCTGAGAGTAGGCGAGCGAGATTGTCAAGGGTTGGATTCTCATAAACTGATCCATGAGAACCGGACGGGTTGCCTCGCTGGAATTGAGGCTGGCTCTGCTTGGTGATGGGGCGACTGAGAATATTGTTGAGGTTGTTGCTGTCTCCACTACTGTCCCTGATGGTAGGGACAAGGACCCTGCTAGTAGTGCTGTGATGGTTGAGAGTAATGGGACTGCGACTACTGCTGCTGCTGGTTGATCTATCCACCCTGAGTTGGAGGTTGTTGTTGGGATGAGGTGCCTCCGGTAGACCACCTGAATCCGGGATGATCGCGATGTATCCCATGCTGCTGTCTGTTATATTAACGGCTCCTGCTCGTACGGGAAAGGGGGAAGAACTGACAGGGGTTGATCCGACTGATACACCACCATCAGAGTGTCCTGAGGTGGTGGTGGCTAAGAGTAGCGTTGTTGTGGCTGGATCGGCTCTTCCTGAATGTGATGCACCTGGAGGTACTGGGCAGATGGGTGGGTGGAGCTGTTGCTGCTAGGATCAACCCGTGAACTGAGACGGGGTTGAGGAGCCGTCTGTGCCTCCTGGAGACACATGATCTTGGTCTTCAGGTCACTTACCGTCTGTGCCAACTGATCTATCTGAGTGAGGCCCTGAAACTACTTCTTCTCTATAATCTCGATGCGGTCCAGCTTCTCGCTGATAATCCTCATGTCAGTTGTGGATGAATCTGCATGTGCTGCTGCTACTGACGAAGTAGAAGAACCTGCATCAACCCATGCTATCCTCTGATAGGACACGACCTATGGGAGGGGCTTCCCCTATGTGTAAATTCGAGTCTGAGACATCACCGTATAGTTCTCTGCCATCTCCTCGTAGATGGCCCAGACTTGGTCCTCGTCCTTGGAGAAATAGGACCCCCCACATAAGGCTTTCACAAGCCCCTGAATCTCCGGTGTCAGCCCACAAAAGATGCTCTGTACTAGGTTGGGCTTGGAAATCTCATGATATGGACACTGGTCGATGTGCTCTCTGAAACAATCCCAAGCCTCGTGGAACTGCTCGTTCGGGATCATGGTGAAATTGTTGATCATGGCTTTAGTTGTGTTGGTCCGCCCGAGTGAATAGTACTTGTTCAAGTGCTCTGTCTGGAGCTACTCCCAGGTGGTGACGTACCTCCACAAATGTTTCATCCAATAGGCTGCTCTATAAACCAATGAGAAAGGGAAGGCGATCATCTTGGTCGTGTCCTCATCCACGAATCAGTCGTGGACAATACTGTAGATAATCCTGAACTCCTGGAGATGAAGGTGCGGCTCCTCGGTGGTAAGCCCATGGAACTTGGGCAAAAAGCTGAATGGTCTGGGGGCGAATCTCAAAATCGTCCAGGATCTCCGGGAGTTGAATTCATCGATGAGTGAGAGTTGCACCAGGGTTGTGCAACTGCCTCATCGTGTGTGGTGGCCTCGGCTTTGGTTGATCATCTGGTCGTCCGTCTCCTCCTCCACCTACTCCTCCAGTTGTGGGTATCTCTCCACCAACTGGTCCCTGTTTCTCTCCTCTGCCGGCTCTCATCTCCGCAAGCTCTCATCGCACCTCTTCTATGAATGCTCCCTGATCATGAATCTGTCTCTGCATGGTCTCCAGGGATGCTAGAATAGTGTTGTTGAGGGCGCCATGATCAAGTATGTATGTGGAACCCTGGGGATGCTCATCGGTGAGTCCCTCACTGCTAGCCATCTCTCGGGTCTCTACAAAGGAAAAAGACCCCAACTTAGGTGCCATCAAATGTACATAAATCTGTGTTGGCCTCTGCTCGGGCACCTCGGGACTGGTAGAAGAAGGGCAGTCGAGGGGGAACAGAGTGATAGAGAACTCAGGTTCGGAGAGCGGGTCTGCTCGAGAGCAATGCTGTCAAAGGCAGCCTAAGGGACCTCCTTCCCATCATCATGATGTAGGGATTATGACGATGAGATCTAGAATGCAAACAGGATCAGAAATCAAACCCCCAATTCACCTATGCAAAACTGAGCTGATGACCATGAAAGCTCGACCGTTAATCTTATTAATTTCATTTAGGTGATCAATTAGTCTATCAAATCGATTAAGCGAGTTGTTGGGAACCCGATGCTCCCAAGAGACTGGCCCAATCCCACAGTTAGTTTTTCCCAGCCAGTATGGATGCGGGCCGTTTACCGGTTACCCGATCTGCCTAATCTGCTAAGGAAGTCTCGGACCGATTACCGGCTACCCGGTGAATTCCTCACTGGAGAACATCCAATCGCAAAACCAGTAGTCTGAAAGGAGTTCACGTATGGCTCTAGCCTAGTGTGCGGATTACACTCTCTCTACAAACAAACGAACCAATGAGGGGGTGACTCTCTCCGAAATAAGAGATTTTATAATGAGGTGTATCTTAAGGTCCAATTTACATTATCAGTCCCAAATTTATTGTTTTCACCTTTTTAGGTATTTTTCAAATAAAAAGAATGCTTAACAAAATTTTCAATTTCCTTGGGTTATTTTGAGTCCAAAAATAGGGGGAGGAAGCTGAAAAAGCTGATGCGTGATCAAACACTTTGATGCATGCAGAGATAGAAATGCGCACTGGTCTGCAGCACTCTACATGTAGGGTGATCCACGCATAAATTTAAAAAAAAAGGAAAAAACTAACTATATGATGCACAAAGAAATCAGCCTTAGACGAGCAATTTCTAATTATTGTGAAGAACAAATAGCTAACTAATCAGAGAGAGAGGCCTGAGTCCGGTCTTGGAGGTCGATCGGTGTCCGCCACAACGGATCCTGCACGCGTTGTATACAACCTCTAGTGGCACGTGGTCTCTCTAATGATCAAGTTAACTTTTTCTTATTAGTTATTAGCTAGATCCAGTTACGATCTATAGGAACATGAAAACACTTAGGTGTTGGGACTTAGCTATTTACGTCACAATCACCAAAAATCCTAAGTCTAGGGGCCAAAACTTTGAGAATCAAATAAAAAGTAAGGCGATAAAATCAAAACTCAACAAAAGCTGCGGTAAGGTCCCCCGAGCACACCGGTGCCCGACGAAACAGACCCCGAAATATCTAAGTATCTTAAATAGAGTCCAAGTCCAGAATTATTACAAAAATAACAATTTGCTGAAAATAAACTACCTATCTAATAAAACTAAGTCCTCCTGCTCTTCTGCTCCTCCTCGGGTGTTGTCTCCTCCAACAGAAAGCTGAAGCATCCCTCGTACGGTTCCTCACACAAAAAGAGAAACATATAAAATGTCAAAAACAGTTTTATCAGATAGATACCAAAATATCAAAAATAGAAAAATAACTATTAAGCCGTGCTCCCCGGCAACGGCGCCATTCTGATGGGATGCCTACCGACTAAGGTTAAGTAACAAGCTAAATCAATGGTCACTACGACCCCAGTCAGTAGGCAAACTCAACAAGAAAAAGAAAATCACTCAATAAAATAAAACAATCAAGCACACAAAACGTAAGCGGTCTTTTATTTTTACCTGGTATAGTAACCAGGATCAAACACAAGCAGCACGGAAATGTACAAAGTAGTCAAAATTCAGAAATGAAACAACACATTTTTTGTGGTTTTAATTTTGCAAGTTTTTGTAATTTTCAGTAAAGAAGCAAAAACAACAAATAAGGAAACAATGCACACTACAATCTTTTTGTATATTTCCTTTGTAGCTAAAAATGCTCAAAAAAACAATATAAAAATATTTTTTAGGTTAAACTTTTAAAGTGTTTTTCATAATTTTTTGGGGTTTTGAAAATGTTTTGCAATTTTATAAAAATTAAATAGTGATTAAAACCACAAACAATACACGACCAGGATTGAATTGCAATTTAAAATTACTTAAAATGCCCTAAAATCATAGGAAGCAATTTTATGATAAATTAGAAATAAAATGCTACAAATAGGAACTGAAATGATATTGTTTATTTTTCTTGAATTTTTTATGATTTTTATAAGTTTTTAGGTCTTTTGCAATTTTTAGGATTTTTAGGAGGAATTTTCAAACAAAAATGCTAATCAAGATAAAGCATGTAAAAACACAACCACAAAAATTTTGTAGAACTTTGAAGATGATTTTTCGATTTTTTATGGGTTTTCAAAAAAAGGCAGGACACTTTTATGGGTTTTTTATCTTTCAAAAATAAAAAATGCGTAATGAAATTAATCCACAAAAATTATCAAAAATACCACATGTCAACAGGAGCCAACAGTAATTTTTAGAGAATTTTTGGGATTAATTTGATATTTATGAAATTAAAAAAGAAACAGACAGCTCACATGGACCTACTTGCAATAAAAATAAAGATCCAGGCCAAATAGTAATACAGGTAAAAAGTGTAGGGCATGAATTGCATAAAGCTCAAACAAACACGTATGCATCACATGAACCAGTCTCACAGGGGTGTAAATGCAAATGCCATAAATTTTTTATTCATTCCATAACATCTTGAAAGATCAGGCAAAAATATGTAAATAACCCAATGAATCACGTGGGACGGCATGTGCAGCTGACTAAGAGGGACTAAAATACGAATACTGGAAACCCGGGGTCTAAAATGTAAATATTTGTTGCCTTAAAGGGAAATACTGAAACAAGGACTAGAAGGAAATATACCCATCACATGCACGTGTGAAGCACATGAGAACATGTGGCAGGTGTGGAGGTGGCCGTTGGCGTATGGCCCTGATCAACTGGCGGTTGCACATCTGACGGTCCAGAGAATGTCAGGGACATGCAGCCTGATGCGTCAGATGGCGTCAGATCCATTGGCCAAAAAGGTTGTTGTTGCCAACGGCAGAGATAGAATCTGGCTGGTGGAGGGTGATCCGACGACCGGGAGGAGGTCAGCAAGAACTCCTCCTGGGCGAACTTCGCCCGAGCTGGGGAGACGATCCACCAACCCGATGGAAGGTCTGGAGGGTCCAACAGTGTCGTGAGAGGTTCCTGCATCTGATGGAGTGGTCTAATGATGATGTCGATGGTCGGATGAACGTGGCAGAGGAAAGTGACCCGGAGCAGCTCCGTCGGTGTGATAGGGGTTTGAAATGTGCCTTTCCACACGTGCTTGAACCAACAAACAAAAGGGCTGCTCGGAGGTAGAACTCCGGTGGTGTTTATTGAACGTAAAGTAGGGGAAGCGAGGGTGAATTGAATGTTTGGGTCTCCATCTTAGGCGGAGGAAGGAGACCCTGCTTGATCCTGCTATGATAAGCAGGATTCAAGGGGACATATTGCGTCAGGAGGTGGGCGATGAGACGTAGCATCGATCTATGCGGATGGATGAGGCTCTAGACGGTCATTCGAAGCAAGGTAACCGGAGATATGCAAAATGGAATGATCGGAGTGGACAGAGGAAATGTGAGGATAAAAGTGGCACCTGAAGGTTGAAACGTGTTCCTGAGCTTCAAGCGAGGGTGTACGTCAGGGTATTGGCCTCAACCTCGCTGCGGCGGGAGAGGAGGCGAGACACGGTGGAGAGGTCCGACCACGTTGAGCTACGAGCCTCCAGGAGATTCCATAAGGGTCCAAAGCCAGTGCTCCGATGGCTGTCACTTCAACGAAGAGGGCTAAAGAAGAAATGGGGCGCGAGGGATGAGCTACCGTGCTAGGAGGCGGAAGAAGAGATTTTATAGGTAGCTCGGGGGGTCCAGAAAGATTGGCGTGAAGCGTGGAACCCTATGGAGATCCGGATTATCCTAGGGATCCACGAGAATCGCGGAGGTCCGAGGAATCACGGGTCCAAGAATCGAAGCGAGAGGCGATCGGAGTCGGGCTAGGAAATTGGGAGAAAAGGCTCCAGCGAACGGGATTTGACCCGACCCGAGCTAGGAGGGGACGTTGATCGGAAGCAACAAACCCTCCTGGACCAATCAAAAATTTCAAATTTGCAAAATACTTACAAATTCAATAAAAATAGTAAATGAATTGAAATAAAAAGTATATAAAATAAAAAATGTTTATTATTTATCAAAGTATTTTTCTGTGATTTTTAATTATTTTTATGAAAAATAAATTAGTGTATATACAATATATAGTATTATATAAAGGTATAATATATCTATGTATATGTACAAATATTTTTATTATATTATTTTTCATAAATACCCTTATTTTGTATTTTATTTATTTACAAAATAATTTTAGGAGTATAAAATACTTTTTATTTTATTTTTCAAATTATTTAATAGGATACAATAAATAGTTGAGGTAATAGGTACGCATGTGTTTGGTACAATGAATGGAGGATTTTATTTTTATTTCATTTTTATGATTGTTATTTTACTATATTTATTTTTAGGAATATATACAAGGTTTCAAAATAATGTATTAACTTTATTTTGTTACGAATAGGTATGTACAAATAGTATACACAAATATAGACATTGTATATAATACAAAGTGAGCCTATCTCTCTCTCTACTTATTTTGTTTTGCGATCAGGTCAATGCTTGACCTTCTCTTGGGGTTTGGGTCACTTTGTATTTATTCTAAATACATCATTCTTTTCCTTTTCCTTTATTCTTTTATTTTTACAAAAAGATGCATGCTAAATATGTAACATTAACACATGCATGTAATTTGCTAAGTTATTGTATTTCCAAGAATTTACATGATGCTTTGCCAAGAAAAAGATCTAAAATAAAAGAATAAAGAGTGAGAATCAGAGATTCATCAATGGCCTAGACTTGGTCCTCATCCTTGGAGAAATAGGACCCCCCATATGAGGCATTCAAAAGCCCCTGCAGCTCCGATGCCAGCCCTCAAAAGAAGCTCTGTACTAGGTTGGGATTGGAAATCTCATGATGTGGACAACGGTTGATGAACTCTCTAAATCGATCCCAAGCGTCATGGAACTGCTCGTTCGGGATCATGGTGAAATTGTTGATCATGGCTCTGTTGCGTTGGTCCGAACGAGTGGATAGTACTTGTTTAAGTACTCGGTCCGGAGCTGCTTCCAGGTGGTGACGTACCTCCCCAAATGATTCAGCCAATAGGTTGCTCTATCAACCAATGAGAAAGGAACGACGATCATCTTGATCGTGTCCTCGTCTATGAATCTGTCATGGACAGTACTGCAGATCATCTCGAACTCCTGGAGATGAAGGTGCGGCTCCTCGGTGGCAAGCCCATGGAACTAGGACAGAAGATGAATGGTCTGGGGGTGAAGCTCAAATCGCTTAGGATCTCCAGGAGTTGAATCCATCGATGAATGAGTGTCGCACCAGGGTTGTGCAACTGCCTCATTGTGTGTAGTGGCCTCGGCTCTGGCTGATCGTCTGGTCATCCGTCTCCTCCTCCAGCTGCAGGTATCTCCCCACCGGCTGGTCTCTGCTCTCTCCTCTGCCGGCTCTCATCTCCGCAAGCTCTCATCGTACCTCTACCATGAACGCTCCCTGGTCACGAATCTGTCTATACATGGTCTCCAAGGATGCTAGAAGTGTGTTGTTGATGGCGCCCTGATCAAGAACGTACTTGGAATCATGGGCTACTCATTGGTGCATCCCTCACTGCCGGACATCTCTCGGGTCTCTGCAAAGGCAAAAGACCCCAATGTAGGTGCCGTCAAATGTACATAAATCTGTGTTGACCTCTGCTCGGGCACCTTAGGACTGGTAGAAGAAGGGTGGTCGAGGGGGAACAGGGTGGTAGCGAACTCAAGTTCGGAGAGCAGGTCTGAGCTCTCCGAAACTTCCCCTAGATGAATGGAAAGGAGTGCTCGGGAGCGATGCTATCAAAGGTAGCCTAAGGGACCTCCTTCCCATCATCATTATGTAGGGATTATGACAATGAGATCTGGAATGCAAACATGATCAGAAATCAAACCCCCAATTCACCTACACAACACTGAGCCGATGCACACAAAATGTCCAGGCAAATGCACACACGTCACGTGAATTCGACGCACAGGGGTATAAATGCAATTCTCAAAACATATAATTCATTCATTAACCAGTAGAGAGTTTAGGACATAACTTCAAAATAACCCAATAAAACATGTATAATCGCACGTGACTCTAACTTAGTTGGACCAAAAGACAAATAACAAAAAAATGCAAGGGTCCAACTACAAAATGTCTAAAGTAAATAAAATAAGACAAATATTTACAGGACTAAGAAAATAAATGCAAAAGAAAGAGGGGTCTATGTGATATTTACCCCTTATTAAGATGCCATCCAACGGTCGAGGGGTCTCCACTAACAGATGGACAGTCGAGATCAACGGGTACCTCTTCGACAATGAACGACGATGGAACGATCCTTAGATGGATCTGATGATTCCGGCTCCCCAAAGAGTGAATGGCTGAGATTAGAACTGGAGGAAGCCTGGATCGGATGGTAGGGAAGACGCTTAGACGAACCGACGAGGAACTCGCTTCCGGCGAGTTTCGATCGGCCAATACACACGACAGAAGCGTCCTCCGGAGCTGCTCTGATGGGGAAAATGTCACCGACGTCGGTCTGCAGCAGCCAGGATGTTCAGAAGGGTCCACGACCAAGGAGAAGGTCCTGGAGAGGAGTGGGGTCCTGGAGCTACTGTTCCTATCTCTTGAACCTCCAGATGAGGTCCTTAGGTGCTCCAACCTGTAAGATAACGGGTGTGCTCGGAGAGGGGGCTCCAACGAAGGGTTAGAGCACCAATATTTCTTGAAAACAGGGAGAGGTGGATGGACCAGGTCTCTGATGGGGTGGAGGAGTCGACTGCTGCTCGATTCCAACCTGGTGGTTGGAATCAATGGGGAGATTGCGGGGCATGGTGTAGAAATGGAGGAGAGTCGTGTGAGGGCGTATGAGGGTCGGAATGAGGCGGCGAACAAGGGAGTGATATGGTCGTCATAGTGAAGATACGATGCGAGTAAATGATCGATTCGAGCTGGAAATGAAGGGTGAAGGGAGTACATAAGAGTGAATGCTATCGCCTGGGGGTGGTGGACGAAGTCCACGACAGTGATAGCCTCGATGGGCTGCGCATCCAGAGGTTGAAGCTCCTTACGGCAGAGCTGATACGAATCTCACCGGACTTGGGGGATGCAACGCTCCAAATGTCCCACTCACCCTCTCCCTCTCGTGCTGTCACTCTGAAAAGGAAAAGGCGAGGTGCAACGTAGGTGGTGGAGCAGCCGAAGGTGGTGAAAAAGGGGAGGGGTGCAAAAGTTGTATAGCATGCCAGGTCCGAGAAAATTGGGGTGAAGCCCGCGAACCGAGGCGCATATCAGAAGGGTGAAGATCGGGCGTGGATTAGGGATCTACGCTCCTCAGTCGGGGCTTTTAATCAGAGGTGAAGATGAGAAGATCAAGTCAGGAAAAATGGGTGAATATCAGAGCAAACCCGAATCAGGAGAAAAGAGAAGGAGGGGACCGGTTGGTCGAGGCCAATAGATCTGATGTGGACCAATCAGACGCGGTGGAGGAAAAAGACATGAGACATTAGAAGACAAAATAGAGAGAAAATAAGGATAAATGAATTAAAAATAATAATGAATTTAAATTAAAGTGTAAAAAATAAAAAAAATGTTTATTATTTTTCAAGGTATTTTTCTATGATTTTTAATTATTTTTATGAAAATTAACTAATGTATATACAATATATAGTAATATATACATGTATAATATGCCTATGTATTATGTACAAGTATTTTTATTAATTTATTTTTAACCAATACCCTTATTTTGTATTTTATTTATTTACAACAATATTTTAGAAATGTAAAATAATTTTTATTTTATTTCTACAAATTAATGAGGCTATATAATAAATAGGGAATGCGATATATACATGTGTATTATACAATGCATGGAAGATGTTGTTTTCATTTTTATTTAATTTTTATGCTTTTTATTTTATTTTTTATATTTATTTTTAAGAATATATACAAGATTTTAAATTTTATTTTATCAAAATAGGCATATACGATTATAGGTAATATATACAATACAATACAAAGTGAGCCCTATCTCTCTCTACTTATTTATTTTACGATCAGGTCAATGCTTGACCTTCTCTTAGGGTTTGAGTCACTCCGTATTTATTCTAAATACTTCATTCTTTTTCTTTTTCTGCATTTCTTTTATTTTTGTACAAAGATGCATGCTAAATGTGCAACATTAACACAGGCATGCAATTTGCTAAATTATTGTATTTACAAATATTTACATGATGCTTTACCAATAAAAAGAGTTAAAATAAAAGAATAAAGAGTGAGAATCAAGGATTCATCAGTCGTATATATTGTATATATACTTTATCCATAACTCGTACTTTGTGTGAGTGTGCTAATAAAATAAAATGGCTAAAATTCACTAAACTAAAAATCACAAAAATTTTAACATATTCTTGTACATAAATGTTTGTAAATAGCCTTTAAAAACTAATTTTGTACAAATGTTTGTGAAAATTATTTTGGTTGTAAAATTTTTGTAAATATTTTTGTATCAAAATTATGTATATTGTATACAATTTTTGAAAAATATTTGGAAAATAAAAGTTTGCAAAAATTTGTTTGTAAATATTTTGCAAAACTTTTCTTTCTTCCTTACATTCAAAATTTTCCATAAAAAATTGCATATTTTGAAAATTTTTCTACAAAAAGAGTTTTGTACATATTTGCTTTTTAATTCATAGTTGACATTTAAACTAGTCTGGAATTAAATTGAAAAATGGAGCTTGGTTGAGATCTTAATCCACTTAACTTCGGAGGAACCTTATAGGATTTGGGGTTGACTTTTCAGGTCCACAGTGACTTAATTCTTTAAGTCCACTAAGTTTATATGTCATCTTGATGAGCCTAAGTAAAACACTTAACAATACACACATGACTCTCAGAGACAATGGCTTGACTTGGACACACACCTTACACGTAGCTCAACATGGATGAGGTGGTGAGGAGGCAGAATTCTTTGACTTAGAGTAGCATACGAGGGTAGTACTGGTAGCTGGAACTTCTCATCTTCCTCTAGGGAGGGATGTGCATCTCAACCTGGTCTAGCGGCATTGAGGCCTAAAGACATGAGTCTATGGGTTGCAATAATGCTTCAAAAGAGGGATAATCTATTGTCTCAAGAGGAAAAACTCCTTATGTACATGCTGCACCATGTAAACATGTTGTATATATGCACATCAAAAAAATATGCAAAACCAAGAAAAACTCCAAAAAAGTGGGCAGGTCTGGTTGAAAATAAAATGCATGCCTGAGTGTATATAGTGAATAAGCCGCTTATGTATTCCACCTTCTCATCTCATGGAAGCTTGCAGCTGGAGAATTAGCTACACTGGTTAAGCTCCAAGGGATACGTGGCTATACTGGTCACGGTCCATTCTCTTCTTTTCCCTCTTCTTGAGCTGGTTGAACTTAAACTTAGAAGGGAATACTCCGCTCCTCGAGGAAAGAGCTGCTAGACTGGGATTAGAGTTACCTTGTTGCAGGAGGTTGTTTCTTTGTCATTTCTGAGGTGGAGAGCTACATATCACTTACACAGTACAAGGAGAGATGCATAGTCACTAGAGTTTGCGTATGTATACTTGTTCTGACCTGGTTATTAAGGAGTCTTGACCATAGAATTGTGGAACTTGAAGGCTGTTGAGTCTTAAATCTATTTCCCAATAAGGTTCCGCCAAATTAATAATCCAAAGGTCTGACTGAGCTACATACTTCAATTTAGGGATTTTTACCCGGCAGACCCTATAATCTTTGTTAATTACCTCTACGACCTTTGAAACATCGTAATTCCTCCCTCACCCCCGTAAACTTTTAAACCTTTATCCTACAACCCCTGTGGTTAACCCCCATCCCTCTAACCGTTAAAATCAATCGGATTCTGTTATCTTCTTTTATACTATACCCAGTTTATTTATCAAATTTACTAGAAATGCCATTCCCTCTCATCCTCCACCTCCATCCGTCCCTCCCTCCCACCGTCTACCTCCAGTTGAAGACATCGCCTCCCCTCCCCCGGTCCACCGCCGCCCCTGCTCGAAGCCCCCTCCCCCATCAGCCGACCTCCCCACTCGAAGCCCCTCCCTCGGTCATCAGGCTCCTCCCCCGGTGACCAGGCTTCCCGCTCGAACACCTTCCCCTCTAAGCCCCGTCTCCCCTGGGTCCGTCCCCGATCGGACATCCACCTCTGGTCCCCATCCCGTTGCAAAGCCCCCTCCCTCCGACCCCCCTACCCCATCCCGCTGGTCGTCCCCGTCCTGCCGCCTGCCCCTGCAAACCCCACGCCCCTGCCCGTCACCTCCCCCTGCAAGCACCCACCGCCTACAATGCAAGGCCTCTCCCCTCCCCCCCCATCCCCGTCCCGTCGCCTGCCCCTCCGCACCCGCGTCCTACCGCGTGCCCCTACAACTCACACCCCCCGGCACTCCGCGTCCCGCCGCCTGCACCTGCAAACTCCTGCACCCCGCGTCCCACCGCTTTCCCCTGCAACTCCCCCCCATCCCCGTCCCGCCGCCTGCCCCTGCAACCCCCCGCCCCCTCCTCCTGCAACTGCCCCCCCCACGTCCCCGCACCCTGCGTCCCTCCACCGCCTGCCCTGCAACTGCCCCCCTCGCCCCATGTACCCCACGTCCCTCCGCCGCCTGCCCTGCAACTGCCCCCTCCTCGTACCCACCGCCTCAGGTTGGTTGGCTCCCCCAATCCCGCCAACCTTCTTCAGTCAAAGTCCCCATCCTTGACGGTGTAGTGGGAAGGGAGGCTATCAAAGGAGAGAGAGAGAGAGGATTTTTTTACTTTTCTTGGTTAATTCTAGCCGTCCGATCATGGACCGGTTAGATTAACTCATTTCTAACTCAAAGAAGTTAACTCTAGATGTGTCAGTTTAACGGTAGAGTTCGTAGGGTAAGATGGAGCAACTTTACAAGGGTGAGGGAGGAATTACGATGTTTCAAAGGTCGTAGAGGTAATTGACAAAGATTATAGGGCCTTGATGAATGTCAAATTCACCTCTATAATAATGTGGAATTAAGTCATAGTACAGGAGACGAATTCGGTTCAGTAAAAACCACGATCTTTGAATGTTGTGGAATATTTTAACTTTGCAAGTGTACAAGGGTCAAACATAGGGACACGACTGCCTAATGTGTTTATCAAATTTTGATTCATGAAGGCAAAATGTCGATTAATTTCCATTTCAGGTCCTCATGCAAATTATGCTAATTACAAAGCTATGCCATGATGCATGCATTTTTTTAGATATTTTTATGCAATTATAAAGTGATGCATGAATGAATATGCAAGATTATGTATATACAGGTAAAAGCCTACAATTATACCCTAAAAATGCGAGCAACAAAATATAAATTGAAGTCAGAGTCGAATTAATCCATCATTTGAAACAATCAACCAATCATAGCAAGCATGAGTAGCACATGGGCTCAATTACCACATAAAAATTTACTTTAATTAAAACATGAGCGAATAAGACAAATAAGCATGCTAAAATGTAGAGGACAAAACAAGGATCAAAACAACACTAAAATCATGCAATTTGGACCTACGATGCTCAAGTTATGCTAGAAACAGTGCAAGGGCATACTTGTAATAAAAATGCAATAAAAATAAAGGGTAAATATTGCATTTAGGTCCCTGGAAGGACCTAAATGCAATTATGAAAAATCGCCTGGGGTCCTATGCAATTTTCCCATTGCACGCATGGACTTATTTGCAATTTTGGAAACATTCGAGGGCTTCTCTATAAATTACCCCAGGCGCGCACGTGAGGCACGCGCCTGGAGGACCATTCTGTAATATCTTGAAGTTCCTGGGTCTGGCGTGCAAATTTTCTAGGCCCTCACGTGCGGGGCTCGTGAGGGGCTAGGCTCGGGCAGCCCTGTGTCTCGGGAAATGTGGCCTCTTCTGGAGGTTTGGCTCGAGGTTTGGTGCACCGAGCCTGTAGGTCGGGGAAGAGGCCCGGGGCGTCCACGTGTCGTCAACACAGCCGTCCGATCCCATGGATCGGACGGCACCTGTACGTCGTCTCCCACCGCAGGCAGCCGGAGAAGGCAGGGCTCCGGCGTGCCTTGTAAAGCTCCGCCGAGCTCCGAGGGGGTATCTGATGGTCGAGGAGGTTGGATAGTTCCCTGGAGAGGCTCGTGTGGTCAAGGCGGAGCTCCGTCGAAGTCCGGAATGGGGAGACAGAGCTTAGTCGACGGAGTGAAATCTTGAGATCAGAGACGATGTGCGGAGTTCGGCCATTGAAGTTCCTGCAGAATTAGTATAGCCGAAGCACGTGTGTGCGTGAAGTGCGAGTGAATGGAATGGTCGGAGGCCACGGGGGCGACGAGAAGCGGAGGCCTTGAGTTCTTCTCCGGCGGAGCAGGGGAAGAAATGGGTCGGAGTGGAGGGGGTTGTGGAGAACGGGGAAGGATGAACGGAGGGATGGCGAGTATGATGGTGGTGTGGCGGAGATGATAGGATGATCGATGGACGGTGATGGGTGATATAATCGTCAGGATAATTAGGAGAAAAATAATGGAATGTAGGATGAAGTACCTGGTCGGAGCAAGGAAGAAAATGGGGCGGAGGTGGTGATCTGGGCTGAGCTCCGAGGAGCTCGGGGTCTTCACTCAACTTGGCCGATAACTCCAAGGGGGCTCGGCGGTCAGCGGAGGTGCCGCTACACGGCGGAGGAGCCGAGGGTCAACACCGGACCATAGCCTTCTTTGCCTCGACGCCCCGCCCTCTCCGCTGTCACCGGAAGGCGGGGGAGACTGGGCTAGGGCCCAAAATGGTGGACCAGGGCTGCCGGTGATGGGGGTGGGGGTTTTATAGGTGGAGAAGGTCGGGCGTTATAGAGGAGAGAAGGCGTTATCGAGTGGAGATTTTGATGGCTGGGCGTAATGGCGAGGTGATTCGGAGGTTACGCGAGGATGGTTGGAGTAAGGGCAATGTGGGGCGACCGTTAGGAGCGGGAGAGGTGGCCGGAGATGGCGGCCAAAAAAAGGAAGGGGTGATGGGCTTGCGAGATGAAACGGCTGGAGCGGGGACTTCGAAGGTAGACGATGGTGGAAGACCGTTGGATCTATTAGATCCAACGGTTGGAAGGGCAGCGCTGGTGAAGGGACGAGATCAGATCTATAGGATCTGATCAAGCGGCGGAAAGTTAGGAGCCAATGAGCGTCCCAGATGGAGAGATGGGAAAGATCTAGCGGCTGAAACGAAGGGGTATCATGGCACATTGAGAGTCGTTGGATGGTCGTGGGATCGGGTGGTTGAGGTGAGAGGCAACGTGGCGTGTAACTGTTCGTTGGATCAGCAGGTGATCGAGCGGTGGAGGTTGAGGAGAGACGTGGCGCAAGGAGAGGCGTAGGATGGAGGCTGATCCAACGGTTGTAGTCGAGGTGCTAAAGAGAGGTCGAGATCAGATCCGGTGGCTTGATCTGACGGCTGAAGATAAAGCGATTTATGGACGGTGGCGATGAGGGCGATCAGGGGTGGATCGGACGGCTGAGGATTGGGCCGCTAAGGAGCGGATCAGATCTGATCAGAGATCCGATCAAACGGTTGTGGATGGAGCGGGAATGGACGGATGAGATGGGGGCGGGCTGAGATGATCCAGCGGCCCAGGAGGGCGCCGGGTGGCGTGAGATGAAGCGGGCCACGTGGCGGCTCCAGAGAGCGCCATGTGGCCCAATGAAAAAATTCAGAGAGAAAAATACAAAGAAAATTAGAAAAGAAATAGTTAGAGCCCGAATTAGGAAAAAGTCAAAACATGAAAGTTGCTCGTCTCGACGAGATCTACAACTTTCATGTTGGTCAAAAAGCCAAAAGAGGTCAACTGTACAAAAGTTATTTTGGGGGGGGTATTTTTAAAGGGATAAAAACATCGATTTTGCGGTTTTGAGATTTTTTGTATATTTTTTTTATCTTTTTAAAGGGTTAGTGAACTGTAGACAACTATTCTACCTAACTTTTAGGGGTTTTGAGGGTAAAATAAATACAAGGAAATAAAAGGGAATTAAAAACAATAATTTAATGGTAAAATATATACAATATAATATAGGATAATAATAAAGAAGTAAGATGAATTTTATTGGATTGCTTAAGCTTGGGGTTTAATTTACGACTTTTAGCATGATGAATACGAGATTCATCAGGTCTGCCGGGTAAAAATCCCTTCAATTTAATGAAGGCATGTTTAATAATCAACCTTGATTCCTCCTTTTTCTTTTTATTTTTCTTTTTCACTTCTTTTTCAAATAAGTGTTTGCTAAGGGACTAGCATAGGTAAAGTATAGGGGGTGATGAATCTACGATTCTCACTCTTTATTCTTTTATTTTAGCTATTCTTTTTTGGCAAAACCACCTATAAATACTTGTAAATACAATAACTTAGCATTTCACATGTCATTGTTAATATCTCATATTTAGCATTCATTTTGAAAAAATAAAATAATAAAGGGAAAATAAAAAGGAGGCATTTAGAATAAATACAGAGTGACGCAAACCCCAAGAGAAGGTCAAATCTTGACCTAATCGCAAAAGAAAATAAGCAGAGAGAGATAAGGCTCCACTATGTATTGTACATATCACTTATACTTATACATGTTATTTATTTATTTTTGACAAAATCAAAATATTTCATTCTTTTATACACTTGTATATAACCTTGGAAATAATATAAAAATAAAATAAAAATAAGAAGAATAAAATAAAATTAAAATTAAAATCATCAAACCCATGTACATAATACATATGTATATAATACATTAACTATTTATTTTACACCTCTAATTAATTAATAAAAATAAAAATTATTTTGTAGCCCTTAAATTATTTTGTAAATAAATAAAATATAAAACAAAAAGAATTTTTATAAAAATAATAAAATAAAAATACGTGTACATAATACAAAGGTATATTATACATGTATATAATACTATATATTGTATATACACTATTTTTATTTTCATAAAAATAATTAAAAAACATAGAAAATAATTTATTAAATAATAAACATTTTTTATTTTATATATTTTTATTTTAAATTCATTTACTATTTTTAATTCAATTTTCTTTTATTTTTGTACATCATGTTTTCTCATTGGACCACGTCAGACCGTTGACCTCAGTCAAGTGTCTCTTCTAGTCAGGTCGGGTCGCACCTTGTTTTGCCAGAGCTTCTTCTCTATTTTCAAGCAACCGACTCAACCTCTGTTCCCCTCAGCTCTTTGCAAGATTCTTCTCCTAGGGTCCATGATCCTCACGGATCCCTAGGATGGATCGGATCCTTTTAGTGTTACACGCCCCCTTCCGATCTTTCTGGACCATGGGGAACCCTATAAAACCACTCTTCCGCTTGCACTGCTCCTTAGCTCGTCCCTCGCACCACTACATACCTCTAGCTCCCTTCCTTAGAGTGGCAGCTACTGGAGGATTAGCTTAGTATCCATCGGAGACGCTTGGAGGCTCAAAGCTCACTTCGTGGCTGGAGAATCGCCGCGAGCAGCCTCCCAGCCAGTCATAGCTTAGTTGAGGCCAAGACCCCGTCGACCGCCTTCGCCTAGAGCCCCTGAGTTCATATGGACCTTCAGGTATCACCTCCATCTGTCCGCATTTTCCCTTCATTTCGATCTTTCCATCTAGCTCCGCTGCATGTTCCTCTGCTTTGACCAGTTGGTCGGAGCCCCGCTGCCTACACCCATCCACGCGGATCGACTCCCCAGCCCTTCCCGCATCTTCCTATGCCATCTGATCACCCTCCACCTCGCCCATCATAGCGAGATTGAGGTTTAGACCTCCCTCCCTCACTTTCGCCAAAGGTCAAGCACCATCCCCCGTCGCTTCTTTTATCTCCGCCTGTAATAACTTGGACCGGAGCATCGCCCCGAGTCCCCTCTACCTTTTGCAGGTACTCACGCGTGCTTAGAGACCACTTTGGACCCCCAACTACTCAGGCGAAGCAGCTCTAGGAGGACCCTCATAGCCACGATCATCCAACCGTCCTCCCGACCATCAGAGGCACCCCTTCGAGGTAGAGCATCTTCACGATATTGTTGGACCTCTCCGGCCCTTCATCAGAGCGTCGGATCTCCTCCGATGCTCGATTGAAGTTCGCTGGAGGTGTGATCTTGCATACCCTCTCTCTACCGTTGGATGACCATGCCTCTACCAGATACGATCAGAGCCACCTGACAGTGGAAGCTTTGGGGTTGTTAGATCTGAGCACCTGACGCATCTGACACGCACGTCTGCGACAAATTCTAGTCGGTCAGATGCGGCGCAGCGGATAATCAGAACCGTACGATAGCATCATCCTCCGTCCATGGGGTTTATTTCCTTTGTACCATTGCATGTTTCTATTTTTAGATTTAATCCATTAAATAAAAGTCGTAGTTAAAAACTTTTATAGTTTGGAACTCACACTTTTGATATTTGTATTTTAATCCCTTCGAGTCTGAGGCACGCGCGTTCTCACGTGATATGTGGATTCTTTGCACTTTCTATCTTGTGTTTTTACATTGTTAAAGAATGAATGACTTGTTTTTAGAATTTGTATTTATACCCCTGTGCGTTGAATATTGAGCATGTGTGCGAATTGGCTGGGCTTTTTGCAGATTTGACCCTTATACTTTTATAGAGTGTTATTGTTTGATCCTAAGACTTAAAGTAATTGCATTTTGATCCCTGTGAGTTGTGTTTAATTGCATTCCTTTTATTGGACTTAATAAATATTAAATTAATTCTAAAAATTTCTTAAATTATTATTAGCTCATGCTAGTGTGTAGTTTTATTGTAATTTTTGTGGAATAATTTGAGTGCATTTTTGTTTTTGAAAATTCAAAAACCACCAAAAAGCCCGGTTTGCCTTAGAAAATTCATAAACATTCAAAAAGTGCTTTAAAATTCTATAAAATTTCTATGTTTGTGTTTTGTTGTGCTTTACCTCCAGTTTTAATTTTATTAGAAAATTCACTATAAAAACCCTAAAAATCACAAAACAACTAAAAACTTATAAAAATCGTATAAAATCAAAGAAAATCCAAAAATTGTATTTTCAGATCATGGTTACAGGTTTTTGTTTATATCTTATCATAAAATTGCTATCCAGGATCTTGTGCATTTTAAATATTTTTAATTTGTAATTTGGTCCTAGTTGTGCATTGTTTTTCATTTTGAGCATTGTTTGATTTTTATTCAATCACAAAAACATCTGAAAAGTCTAGAAAATTTACTAAAAACACTTTAAAACCCAGAAAACCCAAAAATATTTTTAGTTTTAATTTTCTGAATATTTTTTATTAGTTTAAAAAAATCCCAAAAGAGTGTTGTGTGTGCTTTAAGTGTTTTGTGTTTGTTTGCCTTTATTCAAAAACTAAAAATTTGAAAAATTAAAAACCACTAAAAATACTTTGTTTTCAAAATTTGATTACTTAGTTCTTTAATCGTGCTCCTTGGGTTCGACCCTAGTAGCTATACCAGGTAAATAAAAATAGCAGACCACTCACATATGATTGCTTGATCTATTTAGTTGTTATTTTTCTGGTTGACGAATCAGATTGATTGAGGACAACGACATTTCATATTTTCCACCTTAGTCGATCTCGATTTTTGAGTCATCAATTACTAAAGACTAGATCTCTACGTGTTCTTATATGCCTCCTCATCATCATCACCATCTTCTTCTTCACTGACTCCGCAATATCCTTGTGGGGTTATCGTTATTGGAATTATCCAGCCACTATTTGCATTGTCTGGTACATAGAAAATATGATCCACTTGACATGCTAGCACAAATGATTCCACTTCTCCTCTGATTAAGGCTTATGTGTCCACTCTTCGTATCTAACTTATAATATGTATCTTTAAATACATCGTAATAATGACACTTAAATAAAATCATATGCCGGTCATATTGAGAGTTCATCTCAACTATCTCATTGGTTTGTCCATAGTATCCACCACAACAAGATGGTATGTTACATTTTACAAACACTCCGGATAGAATATTTGCCATTTTGATGTTATTATTTGAGTAACACTTGTATCTATATCTATATATATTGTACTCATTGTATACGTAAGCATAGTTGAACGATTTCCCCACCAATATATGAAAATATGATATCCAATGAGTATCACTTTTAGTCTTCATATGTTCCAATATTTTGACAAACCATTCGACGAAATCAATCTCATTCTTCCTTCTAAATAATGCATTTTATAATGTTTTTATGATTTTTCTGGAATTTTTTGCTAATATTTATGTATTTCTAAAATAAAAATACCCCAATTCAGGAATTAATTAAATAGGCCGAATTGAATTGAAGACTAAAAATAGAAAATAAAGTCAAAAATTCTTCAAATAAATTTTAAACAAAGATAATGCTATAAAAAATATAAAAAAAATGATATTTTTGGAGTTTTAAGGAATTTTTAAGACTTTTATAAAGGATTTTTGAGCTTTTTTATTTTTTGTATTTTCTTTTCCTATTTTAAGGATTTTTGGTCTAGAGATAAAATATGATAAAATAAACCACATATATTTTTTTTGGAATTTTTCAAAAAAATTTTATTTTTTAGAATTTTAAGTTAGATAGGGACAAAGCGTGCTTATTTTATTTTAATAGATAGCTAAAATACCTAAAATGATAAAATAAAAATAGAGTGTGAAAGTAGATTTAGCAAGCATTTAATTCTATTTTTGCATAATTTTCAAAGCACGGATGCTATTTTTAATAAATGAAATTCAAGAACCAAAATACATGAATTGGGAAGAGAATTTGTAAATAAAATAAACATCAGTGGTATACGTGAAATTTTCCTAGAAATATACAATGTATATTAAATTTTGTTGGACTAAATATAAATACAAAAATCTCCAGGGGTATAAATGCAATTTGTCCACCTCACATGGGGCGACACGTGAGGTGACTTGACATGGACTCATTCGTAATTTACAATAAACTCAAGGGACTCCATGCAAAATTTCCACATTTATTTACACTACATATTTTATTTATATGACTAAAAAATAATTACAAAAATACAGGGGATTGAGTTTGAAATTTATCCCCGAATAGCGCTTCATCGGGCGGCGGCAGATGAGTTACTTGACACATGTCACGTCCAGGAAGCTTGATGACAGTTCGCGTTGAATGGCCGAGATTAGATCTTGGATGAGATCTGAAGGCTGAATGCGGGGCATATCCAACGTTCCATGTTGCATCTGGAGTGGGCATCTTCATTGGACGATCCTGACATGCCCTGGAAGAACAAGCCAAGAACACTGTTGTAGTGAACTTCGATCCGCTCCTCCTTGGTGCTCCGAGCTTCCCCTGGGCTGTTAATGTGCTTGATGTGTTCACCTAGTCATTCCGTAGCTGAAGTATACCTAAAAAATGCTCGGGCTCCATCGGAAGAGGGGGTTGGAGCGTGAAGTGCCCAGAGTTGAGTTCTTGAGTCACGACTAGGCTTAGACGCCCCTTCCAAGCCCTGTAAACTCATGTCGAAGCACCGCAAGGCAAATACGAAGGTTCTTGGGCCGTTATTTATGAAAATCGAGTTGAAATGGGGCGAGGTGTGCTCCAACAGAAGGCAGAGGTCGGGCTCATCTGAGCAAGATCAGGTTAAGTAAACGGGTCGACTTGATGAAGAAATGGATGGGGAGTGAAATGAGGTGGATGGCGTAGTCGGTTCTGGTCTGATTTACGGTGGAATGGTTGGAGCCCTGGGGGCTTCGACGAACGATTAGATTGGAAATATAGTTACCCTAATCGATTAAATGCAAAAGGAAAGACAGAATTAAAAGTGATAAAGAAATCTACCTAGAAAACATAAAAAGCATAGCTTTTATACCTGTGATTAAGCATGGAGCAGGATGGTCGGAACCACCGTGAATCTCCTCCTTCTCCTTGCTCTGTTGTCTCCCAGCTGGGGAAGGGCTTCAGATGTCACTTGGTCTTCTGTGTGCACTCAAGGATCGGGGACAAAGCTCTAAGGGGGTTCAAAATTGGATCTGAGGGAGGAGAGATTTATTTATAGACAGAGGTAGAGACCTTTATTGACTGGCGTCTTAGGAAGAATCAAAGCTATACACAAAGGATTTGGAGCTTGGGTGTGGATCTGGGATGATTCAAGTTGAGCTTTACGTGAAAAATCGATGAAATCAATAGACGAGAAGCCCAGGAGAAAGGGAGGAAATGTGGAACTCGACGTTTCTGACAGAAGCAGAGTGCCTGGAGGCTGAGTTGACCAGGGGTCAACAAACGAAGCCCCATGATTGGTCCACAGTTGACACAAAAAGACAAAACAACATGATTTATTAGAAATTAATGAATTAAATAGTAAATGATTTTATTAATTTCTGAAAATAAAATTAAAAATATTTATTATTTTATGTAGTATTCTGATATGATTTTTAATTATTTTTTCAGGTTTATTAATTACAAGTTAATTTTTAAGGTTATATTTATAGGTATATTTACCTATGTTTTGTATCCTCTATTTTTATTTTGCATTTTTAATTATATCATTTTATTCTCCTATTTTATACATTTATAACTTATTCTTGTGTACACGAATATATTTTTATTCTGTTTTTCTGATACTATTTGTATGCTTAAATAAATAGGGGTATTTATTATGCAGGTATAAGTATAGGTATTTTACCTAAATATTTTTATTCACTTAATTATTGTATTTTTTTCATCATTATTTATTGTAGTTTTAATATGTACAAATTTTATAAATAATAGTTGCAAAATTATAAAAAATATGAAATTATAAAAAATAATAAAGAATAAATAAATTAAAGATTTTAATCAAGTATACTATACAATATGGGTCCAAAACCTAACTTTCACATACTAACTCCAAATTAAATGAAACCACCTTCATTAAATAGCTCATTAAAAGTATATACAATTAACGGTGATTTTGATACATTTTGAGTTCTTATTTAGAAGATATGAGTATGGGAAGTTGAGATTTTTTATTCTTATTTTGAATATAATTTGTATATTATATATTATTTTTGTGTAAACTTAATTTTGTACTTTTCTTTTATGTACAAAGTTCATTGATTTGATGAATAAATAATAAAGAATAAAATAGGTCCCAAAAATGATTTATAGATGGATATAAGAATATGGTTTTTATTGTGTATTTGACCCTTATCTCCCCGTACTTTATTCCTTGTCGACCAAATCAATTCTTGACTTGATCTCGGAGTTTAGGGTTATTAAATATTTTTGGCATTTTATTCTTTTTCTTTTCTTTCCTTTATTCTATAATTTTGACATTAAAAACAATATTTTATATATAATAATTGGAATAAATGATAAATGTTAATATGTACAAAATAATTCTATTTACATCCATTAGCTAGGGTTTTAATGCCAAACTGATAGAATAAAGGTGATGAAATGGAAATTCATCATCGCTCGAGCCCACAAAGATGATTCTGTAGTTTGCAGACATATCCGTCAAGCGGTCCATGGGCATGTTGGAGGACGTAATTGTCACAGTCCAAGGGATGCATTTCTCTCTGGATTTCATTGTCCTTGATATGGATACTTCTTCACCTCTACTTTAGACTCCGATCATCATCGGTTGGTTGTTCCTTCGAACGGCCTGGGCAGTAGTAGATTATGGCACTGGAGAGATCACATTCCGCTCCAGCAGTGATAAAGTTCTGATTGAGATGATCCTCGAACTGAAATTGACAGAAGTGTCATCTATATCGAGAGTGTTTGAACCGAATTGCCAAGATGACTATGATTTTCTTACTGAAATCAGAGACATAGACTTGTTCCGGACAATAATGAAACAGAAGCATTCTCTCCACAGAGGAAAGCTTGGACAATGCAGTTGAATTTACCCATCTTTGATGATGAGATCTTTGTTGATGGGTATTCAGAAAATTTTGAACATCCATCCTCGTCTGAGTAGGATGTATCCGTTGCAGATATGTGTGATATTTTGATTTCTGATTCTGAATGCCAAGTGGTGGGAAACCGACATATGAAAGAGCCTACACCTGTAATAGTTTCTGAGATCACCACCAAGATGACTCCTTCTCCCCCAGAGCTCAAGCCTCTTCCCTCGAATATGAAATAGGCCTTCCTTGCTGGAGAACTAGACATGTATCCGATCATTATAAATTCACATCTGACCAAAGAATAGGAATCTCATCTGCTTTAGGTTCTTGAAAGAAATCTCAAGGCAATTGACTGGAATATTATGGATCTCTATGGGATAAATCCGTTATTGTGCTCGCATCACATCTATCTTGAAGAAGTTAGCAAACCCTTCTGGGAATTTCAGCGCAGATTGAACCCAAACCTGCGAGAGGTGGTCATGAAAGAGATCACGCAGTGGTGTGATGCAGGATTTACCTATCCTATCTCTGACATCAAATGGATGAGTCCCATGCACGTAGTGCCCAAGAAATCCACAGAAGTTATATATTCTAACAAGCACAAGGGACATCTACCTCCCAACAATAAATTAATCACAAGGGTGATGGCATGTAAAAGATCCATGGTCACGACATACCCCTCTCCACACATAGAATTCAGGAGGTGTTGGGCGCTCAAACTATCTCTACCATAGGAAGTCCCTTTAGGTAAAGACTTGATATATCCGAGAATGGTGTCAACATCCGCAACAAGAGGAGCTTCGGAAAGGGAAAAAACTGGTAGGGACGGAGGTGGAATGCAAGGGTGTTTCACATACAAATCTCTAAAGGTATATCCATTGAAAAGTGCCACATCAGATGAAGACAAAACTTTTACCAATGTTGTAAAATGACCATATGCAACCTTATGAAGGCATTGCCTGATGTTGGGATTTAATTTTTTATCTCCCTCCTTAGAGGAGCCATTGTTATGGTCCAAAGCCTCAAGCATAGGAATGTTCAACACCTGATCCACTAGGTTAGCAATGCCGTAGGTTTCTCCCCAGGTTTTCAGTGAACTAAGGATAAGACGTTGTTGTAAATACTTTCTTTTGCCAGAGCTACAATCACGTTTGTTTTGAGTACGGAACACCTGCAAAGTACAACATGGAAGAAGAAATGGCATCACCCACACAAAAGAAGATCATGGCTCAGTGATCACTTTATAAAGAGATGTCTTCAAAACTTGAGAGAAGACACGTCGACAACTAAGAGGGATGCTCTTCATTTTCAAGATCGGTGGATCCGATTGAGAAGCCTGCCATCAAGGATCAGTCCCTCCATAGCGGTAGATATCTCAAGACTTTTGTGGGGAGGCTTAAGGATGCCAACAAACCGACTTTCAACCTCTCTAGTCTCCTTAGTGACCCGAGTAATACCATCATCGTGATGGCATGTGCCACTCCTTGCTTGTATCTACATACACTTCCCGCATAACCAATGATCAAGGACCCTCAATGTCTCATCCACAACAAGAAATAAGTCACGATCTTTTTCATGATCATTCTCAATTGTAATCTCCATCGTTGAATGTGGGCAAATTGCAAGCAGAGGCATACTAAGTTTGCTGATTTGCACATAGACTCTTCTACTGGGATGTGATTAGAAAAAGAGGAGGGTTATTTTGCCCACTCATGAAAATTTCAAATGGCTTCTTGCGTTTCACAGTACTGCTCGAACATGGGATCACATTGTTACCAAAAACAATGTTTAGGACTCAATTTCACATAATTGAAAGTTTTAGGGCCACATTGTTACCGAGTAGAAAGTTCAGGGACTTCATTATAAATTACTCTAAATTTTAAGAAAAAAATTCGATGGAGATTTTGAAATTAACGACGAATCTCACCAGTCAATTATATATATATATATGGGAAAAAGGAGCCTACACCCAGGGGTGCAGGTAACTACCTGCACACAGCTCTTTTTTTTCATAGATTTTTGATTTTTTTGAAATGAAACCTTGGGGAAATTAGATCACTATATATCGCCATGGTGTCATTTAAAATTCAACTTAATTCAAGACTTTTATCATCTTCATCAAGACTGTCAAATTTTAATGGTCTCAGAATTGCTGAAACTGTCTCCTTCTAGATGAACATCTTAGGAATGTTTGTTTTTCATGAAACTTGAAACACTTATTCTCCTCGATATATTAAGAAAATTCTCCTAAGGTTTCCTTAAAAAAACTCAAAAAATCATGAAAAAAGGTCGGGTGTAGGGTAGTTACCTACACTCCTGGGTGTAGGCTCAGCTCCATATATATATAGAGAGAGGGGGGAGCCTACACTCATGGGTGTAGGTAACTACCTACACCCAGCTCAATTTTTCATAGCTTTTTGATTTTTTTGAAATGAAACCTTGGGAGAATCAGATCACTATATATCACCATGGTGTCATTCAAAACTCAACTTAATTCAAGACTCATATCATCTTCATAAAGACTATCCAAATTTAACGGTCTCAGAATTGCTGAAATTGACCCCTTCTAGATGAACGTGTTAGGAATGTTTGTTTTGCATGAAACTTGAAACACATATTTCCCTGGATATATTAAGAAAATCCCCCTAAGGTTTCCTTTAAAAAAACTCAAAAATCATGAAGAAAAAAGTCCGGGTGTAGGTAGTTACCTACACCCTTGGGTCTAGGCTCCCAACTCCCATATATATATATAATATGGAACATAATTAAGTGGTTGGTATATCATGATGCATAAATACGAAACAATTGTTTCAAACATAGGCGAATCATTAAACGCTATGTGCGATCAACCAGAAATAGCGTACTTCCTGTTGAACGGCCTTTGACCAAGTGGTCAAGAACCGTCGTCGCCCGATCTGACCGATACGGGGGGCGGCAGTTGCGGCGTGGTCGGGTCTCAGGGAGGACCGTAACCACCGGGCGTGGGGGAGGGGGCGGACTTGGCGAGGGGACGTTCACGCCCCTATATATAACTACCTCCATAAGGAGGGGAAGATCATCCCGAGATCCACCTCGCCATAGGGAGCCCTCTCCTATTATATATCCATCTCTCCTCTCTATATCTCGTCATCTCTCTCGTTCTCGCGGGGAGGAAGAAGAAGACGCCGACGTACCTTAAAGATCCAAGACTGGTATCAGAGCTACTGTAATCTGCATGTCGAAGCACCTCCGATCCCGACCGTGTGCGCTGTGATCTCCTCCGAGGCAGGCAACGGCAGCGTCTATGGTGAAGAACCCTAATGCGAGGATGCGACAGTGGTGGCGTTTCTGGTGAAGAACCCTAAGGCGAGGACGCAGATCTGATATGACAAGCAAAACTATTGCCATTGAGGTAGGGAAAATAGAGTACCTTAACGGTACTAATTACAAGTTGTGGAGTAGGAAGATCTACTATGGCCTATTACATGATAGCATACACTCCATAACAGATAAATCGGGCCCAACTTTATCTGAAAATCCAACTATGGAGGAAATTAGGTCCCGCGAACAGTGGGAGAAAACAGATAATCGGGCTAGGAGCTTTATGTTGAATGGATTTCAAACTAATTCGGGTCTTTGAGACCTGTGAATCAGCTTACAAGCTCTGGACCGCGGTTAAGGACAAATATCACTCCAAGTCGGAAGTGAGTGTCCATCTTCTTCTACACAAGTACAACTCGTGTAGAATGAAGGAATCTAAAAGCATCCTCGAGCACGTGAACAAGATGATCGTGATAGCCAAGGATCTTCCGGTTGCTGATTGTGCAATTCCGGAGAGGATGCAGATCGAAGTCATACTAGGAAGTCTCCCTACATCATTCGACATGGTTGCCACATCTCTGAGGATGAACGGCAACATTAAGTCTGTGACGAACCTACCTGCACAGTTGGCAATCGAACAAGACCTCTCTAAATAAAGATCGAAAGTTGAGATCTTTGAGGTCGAGGAAGAAGAAGAAGCAAATGTCGTGCACGCAAAGAAAAGACTGGGCCCCTCCAAGGCGAATTTCAAGGGAAAGAATGGGAAATACCCACGCGGCTCTTGCTACGGTTGTGGCAAATATGGCCATTTTAAGGTAAATTGCCCCAACAAGAAGAAGCCAAGAAATTCTAAATTGCCTGAAAATAAAGGCAAGAAGAAGATGGAATTCGCGACTGTCGTGGAATGCAACTCCGTCATCACGGACAGTGATGGATAGTGGATCGACTCTGGAGCAACCAGACATATCGCGAAGACGAAGGAGGGCCTGGTGGACTTCAAGGAGTTGAGCAAAGGCGAACAGAGGATCTTCATGGGGAACAACACCTGCCTGGACGTGGAAGGTGTTGGGACATACAGGCTTGATCTAGGGGATAGCATTATGGTACTGAATGATGTACTATACACCCCAGGGATACGCTGGAACCTGATGTCTGTCCCAATACTGCTAAAGAAAGACTTCGAAGTTCGGTTTTATAATAAGTGTGTATCTATAGGAAAGAATAAGAAGTTCTATGCGATGGGAAAGTTTGTGCCCGAGCATGACCTATTTTGTCTTCCTGTAATAAATTCTAGTGAATCAATGAATGTCGCTTCTGATTATTCCTTGTGTTATTTGTCTGATTATGACTTGTGACACATGAGATTGGGTCATACCGGAAATTCTAAGATGGATCAAATGGTTAAGGAAAATCTATTGCCTAAGATCACGGGTGCAAGGACATTGCCCTACGAACACTGTCTGACCGGTAAAATGATGAGAATACCATTCTCAACTGGAACTCGGTCAACAAAGTTACTAGGTTTGATCTATTCAGACATATGTGGACCACTAGCGTCAGCACACATAGAAATAAGGAGTACTTTATAACATTCATTGATGACTATTCGAAGTTCTCCTATGTCTATCTCTTAGGAAGAAAGTTGGAGGCACTTGAAACATTTAAGAGATATAAGACAGAAGTGGAGACAAGATTGGGAAAACCAATCAAGACTCTTAGGGCAGATAGAGGTGGGGAATATGCCTCAAAGGAGTTTGAGGATTACTGTATTCAAGCAGGCATTCGTAGGCAGACTACAATGCCATATACATCACAACAGAATGGTGTAGCAGAAAGAAAGAATCGAACTTTGATGAACGTAGTAAGGTGTATGCTTTCAAACTCAGGACTCTCTAAGAAATTTTGGGGAGAAGCAGTATTGACTGCGAACTATATATAGAACAGGATTCCCACCAAGTCCGTAGAATCAACGCCATATGGAATATGGAATGACAGAAAGCCCGAGTTGGGCCATCTCCGGAAATGGGGATGTGTAGTACATGTTCTGGTACCAAGTCAGCTTAGAGACAAGCTAGACTTCAGGACATTAAAGTGCAAATTTATTGGATATAGCGGACATTCTAAAGGGTATATGTTCTTCCATGAAATCAAAGGTCTGATCAAAAGTCGTGATGCAACTTTTCTTGAAATTCATCAAGAAAATGAGCATGAAGTAGAGGAATCAGATCCTCTGATTGTCCTACATGACAATGAAGACAACTTGAGCATTAGACAAGAACTTGAGGATGATATCGATCATCCAATGCATAGAATGAACCTATGGAACATGATGATCCTTTAGAGGAAGTGGGTTGACCCACACAACCCACGAGTATAATCGGCAACAAGAGACCCAGAACACGGTCCGCATGGATGGAAGATTACCATTTCTATGGATGCGAGGCGTCGTGCTACACCGTGGATGAGGATGTCACGGATTGTACAGATCCCATATCCTTTGGTGAAGCTATGACTTCGTCTGAGTCGGAATCATGGTCAGCCGCCATGAGAGATGAGTTGGACTCAATCGAGCGAAATGGTGTTTGGGAATTATGTGATTTGCCAGAAGATAGGCAATCCATAGGATGTAAGTGGGTATTCAAGAAAAAGTACCGAGTTGACGGTACTGTTGATAAATACAAAGCCAGATTAGTTGCCAAGGGTTATACTCAGCAAGCTGGAATATATTTCCAGGAAACCTACTCTCAAGTGGCTAAGTTTGCATCGATTCGGATGATCTTAGCCATAGTCGCATATATGACTTTGGAATTATTCTAAATGGATGTGAAGACGACCTTCCTTAATGGAGAATTAAAGGAGGAAATTTATATGCGACAACCTGAGGGATCTCAGGTTGAAGGTCAGGAGAAAAAGGTTTACAAGTTGACAAAGTCATTATATGGCTTAAAGCAGTTTTCACGACAATGATATCTCAAATTTCATGAGAAAGTTATTCAATTTGGATTTGTTTCAAATAAATTGGATAACTGTGTGTATGTCATGAAGAGTGGGAGAAGGTTTGCAATCATGTCATTGTATGTAGATGGCATTCTGCTTGCAGGTAATGACATACAAATGCTCAATGAAATCAAATAGAAATTGAGCAATGAATTTGAGATGAAGGACATGGGCGAAGCATCCTATGTTCTTGGAATTCAAATAACAAGAGACATGGACTCAAGGACATTGAGCCTTAGTCAGGAAAGATATTTGCATACTGTATTAAGGAGATTTGGAATGCAGAACAGCACTCCAGCTCCAACACCACTTGTGATGGGAAAGAGACTCAGTAAGAGTCAGTGTCCCAGAAATGGACAAAAACCTTTAGATGTACCATATGCACAGGCGGTGGGAAGTCTAATGTATGCAATGATGTGTACTCGACCTGATTTAGCTTATCCAGTAAGCTTAGTCAGTAGATATCAAAGCAATCCTGGTCCAGCACATTGGGAAGCTGTAAAGAGGATTCTTCGATATCTGAAAGGAACAATACATCTGAAACTTGTGTATCAAGCAGAATCGCTTGATGTAGTAGGCTACTTCGATGCCGATTTCGGAGGGGATGTAGATGATAGAAAATCCACATCAAGTTACATGTTCATGTTTGGTGGTGCAGCCGTTTCTAGGGGTAGCACGAAACAAGGATGCGTATCTCGACATACACAGGAGGCTGAGTATATTGCATGTAGCATGGCCACCACTCATGCTGTATGGATCAGGCGTTTTCTAGAGAACCTAAGCCTCGAATTGGTCAAAGGGTCAATTGAAATATATTGTGACAATCAAGCTGCGATAAGCTTGATCAATAGTGGGGCTAATAGTTCTAAAGGAAAACATATTGAGATCCAATATCACTATATACAAGATATAGTGGCGAAGCAAGAAATCACGGTAACCTACATACCTACCAGTGACATGTTGGTTGATTCCCTTACCAAGGGAATAACAGCAGGAACATGCATTAAACATGTTGGTTTAATGGGACTCAAGAATGTATGAGTCAAGGAAGAGGTTTCATAGATAATGATCCTCACATGATAAATCTCTATGTATATACTACACGAATAGTGGGAGTATATATGTCTTGACCACTTTGGTCAAGTGGGAGATGTTGAACGGCCTTTGACCAAGTGGTCAAGAACCATCGCCGCCCGATCCGGCCAATTCGAGGGGCGACAGTTGCGGCGTGGCCGGGTCTCGGGGAGGACCGTAACCGCCGGTCGTGGGGGAGGGGGCAGACTTGGCGAGGGGATGTTCATGCCCCTATATATAACTACCTCCATAAGGAGGGGAAGATCATCCCGAGATCTACCTCTCCATAGGGAGCCCTCTCCCATTATATATCCATCTCTCCTCTCTATATCCCGTCATCTCTCTCGTTCTCGCGGGGAGGAATAAGAAGACACCGACGTACCTTAAAGATCCAAGACTTCCAAAGAACCCAGCAAAAACCACGATGCTCTCAACAAAAATCACTATCCACCAAATCCAATAGAAATCTTAGATCATTCTTATCTGGATTTGTTAAATAGCATCTCATTTCATCAAACAATCCATTTGTTTGGTAGGCAAGGTGTAGATCTCCTCGCAAGGTCGTACCCGTGAGCAACCCTCCTTTGGGCCGGAATTGGATAACATACTACAAGAAACTGAACCTAAAACAATGGATAATCTAAATATTCATTGTCATATCTTCTGATGTTAAAGATATAACGATGGACATTATTTATTATCAAATAATCTTTTGTACTTGTAATTAGCCACAAATGCCATACCCGTTGTTAAAGGTTCATATAATGCCGAATTTTTCGTTGACTTATTCATTAAAATTCATACTTATCGTTGCTTAAATTTGCAATGATTAATAAAAAGTCAACTAACAACCATTGGTATATGATTCATTGCGAGGAACATAATAACGAATATCACTATTCGTTGTGAATTTAAAGAGGTATGCGACACATAATATTCGTTGTTATATATTTAACATCGGAAGATATGACAATAAATATTAATTTTTTTGTTGTCTTGGATCAATTTTTGTAGTGACCTCATGTTACCTCCACGGGACAATGGTCTTGTGGGGGAAGGATGGGCACCCGTTACTCGTGGGAGAAGAGGAAGTGTCTCGATGTTGGAAGGAGGGGAGTCCCTTCGGAGAAAGGAGCATGAGAGGACACAAGGGTTGTGAAGCAAAACACAAGGGGTTTTAGGGTTTTAGTTAGGAAAAATTAAATCTTGAAAGAGGAAGTAACATATAAGGTCGGTTTAACCAGTTCTGTCTGTAGGGTAATAAACCATATCAGACCATCAGGTTGAACCCAGATTTTATTTTTGATGTATTTAACTATTTTCATACATTTAGAATTCAGCTGACGATCGAATTTTGATCGATTCCCGATCAGGCCGATGGTCGGTCTGCTCGGATTTTTAAAATCGTGATCCCATTAATAAATCCACTTTTCCTAGAAGGTTTGCTCATGAATATATTGTGCAAGTCTTCATATAACTATCGCAACAATGCAGTGAATACAAGGTTTGAATATTAAAAATTGTGTCTGTTTTAGGCTAATTTTCCCAACAAATATATTAAGCCTAAAGATTTATGAATGTAAAAAGTTTCTGATGATAATTAACAAGAAAAAATTCCCAAAAAATAGACACGCGTCCCCTATTGGTTTTAATTTCCTAACGTCCTCATCAACGAACGGCACACGTTCTAATTAACTATGAATATAGTCGTTGATGATAATGAGTTATATCTTATCATCTTCAAAAAAATTGGTTTAAGATCCTATTTTTATATTGAATAATCCTGACTTTGATTGGAAAGAGATATTTTCCTTAACTGCAATGCAATTAATAGAGTCTAGAGGTATTACTGTGCAGGCTCTGCTAGTATTTTTCGAGACTTACCGAAAAGATCCCCGCGTTAATTATTTTTAAGAAAGAAAAGGGATCTAATTAGTGCGCTAATCATGTCCTTAGATGATACACACAAGCTATGATTGATTCGCAAGTACGTTTCCCCTATATAGGAAAACTTCAATATAGAGTCGTCATCGAGTAGTATTCTTCGTCTTTCGGAGGAGGAGAAAGCAAACAGTTCCACTTCAACTTCTGAATATAATAGATATATATTTATTTCGTTTTAACCAGGAAGTGCTGATATATACCTGCATTAACCCTAACACGATTCTTGCAGATGAACTGGATGTAATCTTACAATCAAGCTTACCCTAATACTATAAAAATTGCGTCTGGATATGCTGATATATACGAGAAAGGCACAACAAACAAACAGTCCCGGTAGCTCCATCAACATCTCCAGTAAGACAGAAAGAATCACAGAAGAGAGATCCAGATGTCTTGATCCTCCGGATGGTTCATATCGATCATGACATCAACATTACACATCCACAGATCTGGACACAGGAGGATTGGTGGGTTGCCTGGCTATCGATTCTATAGCCCGTTCTTCCTGTTCAGAAGAATGTGATTCCTGTAAAAAGGTCCACATCTGATCTGTCTTAATGGTCTCCTGCGACGAATAATGGGCCATTTTATGATGGCGAACATCGACAGGGACAATGGGGAAGTGGTTGAGGGGTCAATTGATGTCCTATTAGGAGAAAGGAACTAAGACACCAAACTCTTGATTTGTTTTCAAGACGCTTTTAATTTAATGGTATTCGCAGTTTGTCTTCTGTCGACTGTTGTCCTTCGGTTTCTGCAACTTGACCATATTATAAAATCTTTGTCCGTCCATCACGAGAGCCCCACATTTAGGTTTTGATATGACCGAACCCCATATTCTATAATTGGCAGAATGTCCTAGTGGTTCAAATACCGTTTATTAGAGACACGGATAGGCTACCTTCTCCATTGATTTTTTTTCATGGGATTTTTTCCCCATGAACTATATAAACTTTGTAAATGACCTATACGATCTTTGAAATAGCGATATTTATCCATCAACCTCGTAAACTTGCTCCGTCTTACCCCACAGACCATGCCGTTGCTTTTACTTTTACTCGAGTCAATAGCATGAGTCAATCTAATCAGAGGAGCATTCCACAGTGGATCTTCCTCCTCTGGTTCCTCGGATTCATGAGGGTGTCAACGAACACCCGGAGGGCATCGCTGGAGCGATTGATTTCATGAGGCTGAACCGATCGTCGTTCGGGCGGGAGTGATTTGAGCGATGGATCTGTTCGGGCTGAATCGATCATCATCGGACGGGAGCGATTCGAGCCGCAGGTCGACAAGTTCAGGGGGATCAAGGTCGCAACAACATCAAGTGTTGTCGATCGAGTGCGTGACGGGGAGCTCGAGGGCAGAGGAGTCGAGCGGGAACATATTGCAGACAGGGACATTGTGAAGGAACTCAGGATGCGAGAGGGCAGAGGGGGCGCAAGGAGGCGTTGTTCAAGAACGACATGAGTGACGTGCAGACAATGTTGCGGGCGGTGTACAAGAAGGGGAAGACGTCGGTGGTAGTATGGGTCCGGAGGGGGAGGTAGGAGGTGGTGGAGGGGGCGTGGTGGATGAACAAGGGGAGGAAAAGGAGGCGGTGGAGGAGCGGGGGAAAGGAGGAGGTCGGGGTGGCGGCGGCGGGCAAAATAGAGGAGGGAGAGGGAGAGGGGGAGGTAGCGGGGGAGAGGAGGAGGTCGAGGAGGCGGTGGCAGGCGAAATAGAGGATGGAGAGTGAGAGTTGGAGGGGCAATGGAGAGGAAGAGGTCGGGTGGCGGCGGACGAAACAGAGGAGGGATAGGGGGAGGGGTGGGGAAGCGGGGGAAGGTCGGGATTTGAAGATTTCGGAGGAGCAGCTGCAACTGCGACTGCAGGTGATGCGGAGGGAGAGAGGGACTGGAGGAGCAGTTGCGACTGCAGGTGGAGGAGCAGCCACTGTTGCAAGTGGAGGAGAAAGGGGAGGGGAGGAGGAGGTGGAGGGGGAAGAGGCGGAGGACCAATGGGAGAAGGAGGAGGTGGTGAAGGGGAGGGATTTGAGGTCGAGGGTGGCACAAGGGAGGGCTGGGAGGTCGTGGGCGGTGCGGGAGTGGTTTGTAGCGACGCATGGGAGGGCTGGGAGGTCGAGGATGACACGGGAGAGGTGGATGGGAAGGGAATGTAAGGAGGAGGGTTAGGGAAGAAGAGGAATGTCATTTTTGTAAATTCGATAAATAAATTGTTAACGGAATCCGATTAGTTTTAATAGGTAAATAGATGGAGGTTAACCATTGGGTATGTAAGGTAAGGGTTAGCAAGTTTACGGGGTCGAGGAGGAAATTACGATGTTTCAAAACTCGCAAAGATCATTTACAAAGTTTATAAGGTTCCTAAGGTAAAAATCCTTTTATTGAAAAAAATTCCATACATATTGGCAGTGGTTATTGGGATGCTATATTAAAGGCGCTGATGTTGGTTTATCTAGCGTGCAAATATTTACCAAAATTCCTGCGGATAATGTGCATGTTGAGGTAGGGGTGCAACTGAAGAATAAAGATCTCATAAAAAATACGGTGACATGAGAGAGATTGTTTTTTTTTGGAAAAGGATATTTTTTAGAACGACAGTAGATACGATAGGGAGAATGAGTGGATGTACGTCTGATTGATGGCGAATTTACTCAAAAGGTAGAGGGAAGAAGAGTGGCTAATAGGCATTACATTTTAAAAAAAAGATTCAAGGGTCATTCATCATTAAACCAGCTAAAGGCCCCAAGGCTAAAAAAACAAACCATGGTCACAGACATGTGCATATCGAAAAGATCTGGGCCGGCGCAAATAGCATAACAGAGTTTTTAGTTAGCATCCTATGTCAAAAAGAAAGACCGCGATATTGCATATCATGATATGCCAAAAACTCACAGCTTTGAGGTGTTCCCGTCTTTAAGTTTCTCGAAATCGTTTTTCTCTACGCGAGTTCAAAATCAAGCCACACACAAGCTGAAAACAAACTATAAGCCATGGGAGATAATCCTGACATGGCTGAGCAGCTGAACTAAAATCATTCATAGTCTGGCTAGATATGAAGCCTACTATCAAAGAATGATTTTGATTGTCATCCCAATTTATGATCAATACAATTTAGTCGTTGAAAATCCTCTACCAAAGGTCTCAATCTCACAAGACGTCAGAATTTTTGAAATAAAATATGGCACCATTCTCTTTTCCAAAATTCAATGTGCTAGATTCCAAAGATCCCTTTCAACACATGCAAGATTTTCTTACCATGTGGTGCACTGTGAACATTGATGGGGTAGAGAAGGAATACATTTACATGAAGGTGTTTTAACATTTACATGAATGTGTTTTCCTTCTCACTTAAGGACAAGGTGATCCAATGGCCCCCAAAATTATAGTACACCCCTCATTACTTGGCCCAAACTTAAGGAAGCTTTTTTTAAAAACTATTTTTCAATTGGTCGAACCAATTCTAAGGCAACAAATCTCCTCCTCCCAAAACCAAAGTGAACTAAAAAACGAAGCTTGGAAAATATTTAAAATTTTAGACTGTAATTGCCTTCACCATGGAATTGAGAAATGGAAACTTATCCAAATCATTTATGAGAGGGTTGAGTTATCAAGTTCGAAGGGTTTTTTATGGGTCATGTGGAGGAAATTACATCAATAAGGATGATGACTATATTTGGACATTATTCAAGAACATGATCAAAAATTTAATGAATAATTACTCCATTGATTAATACATCGACATAAGAAAACAATTGAGGCCATTGATTACATATATATATATATATCAATGTTGACTTCTCTACACAAGACCTTCAATTACTCGCTCAGAAGTTGGATAAAATGGAATTAATAACAAAGAATATAAACTCAATGAGTAATGAGATCGACAACATGATTTGGAGAAAATCAAAGTAACATTACTCACCTTGATCCCTAATGACAAAGGTGTTCCCAAATCATCACACTAGAAGATCCAACTCTTGAGGTCATTTTCTGGCTTTAGAGTAATCAGATAAATGCATCCAACTCTAGTTGGAGCAATAAAGTCCACCAGCAACAACACCACAAGCTTCAAACTTCGCAATATCAACAACAACAACAAGTACACCAAATTCCCCAAGTCAATCACAATCATAAACAGGAGCCTTGCTAAGAGTTATACTACATGATTTGTTCTGACAGAGTGCCAAAAATGCTCAACAATTTATCAAGATTAGGTCCTACACCCTTACCACCTCTCCTTAATCCCTTTCTACCTGAATGTAACACGCCATGCAAATCAACCCTCATATGGATTCAATGGGAACACACATGATTTCAAAAATCTACAACAAACATAGAGGTCCAAGTGCTTTCAAGAACAATCAAGAAAGTACTAACAAGAACAATCAAAATGTGAATGCCATCAATCTTTATAGTGGGAAAACACAACCGACTCCAAGCACACTCTACAAAACATAACAAGGTACAAAATTGAATGTAATATTGTTGATGATGACGATGATGAGAATGAGATTGCCACACCCACTCCTACCTTTTCTTGCATTCCCAAATCTATCTCCTTTCTAGAGGCACTATGAAGTAAAGCAAGCAAACCATCGACCCGGACTTGGAGAAATATTTCTCCAATGTCCCGATACAAAACCCGCTTCTCTAGGCTATTGAAGACGTCCATATCTAATAGCATTTTCTAAAGTACAAATGCACCTCAAAAAGAAAATCTAAGGGAAAATCAAAGGTACTTCACGCTGAGCCCATACTAGAGAATACATTCTGTCCAAAGTAACTTCGAACGCCATCTATCATATGTTTTCATGAAAGAAGAAGGATCCAGATGCATCATTAGTGTGATGTACTGAATGGACTTTCGAGCACACGCTATTGGATAATGGTGCATCAACTAATATCCATCATACCGGTATACTCAAGCAGCATGATCATGGAAAACTCAAAGCCATTTTGATGATGCTTCAAATGGCCGATAGCTCCGTGAGGTGATTGGAAGAGGTACTAGAGGATGTCTTGGATATTATATATATATATATATATATATCCGTTCTTATTTGACTGCGTGGTTATGGACATGGATCCAACCAAGACCCTAAACCCAGCTCCAACCATTTTGGGTAGACCATTTTTAACCGATAGCTCTGTGGTGCGACTCATTCCTGGAATTTGAGCGAGACTCATTTGTGTACAGTTAGTTCTGGGACGTAGTTGTTCGGTAGTTCACAGCCTTTTTCTTTATTTTGTGAATATTTTATTTTAACCCTTTTTTATTTCAATCTTATTTTATTACTTGCATATTATGTTTAACCCTAATAATAAAATAAAAAAGAAATAAAAATATATTTGTTATACATGTCTATTTGACATGTATTCTACATTTATCCTTGTCTATTTTTAACTTAACAAAATTTAAAATAAATAAAAATATATACGATGGCATATATATTATATGTTATTATATAATGTAATATGGTATCGTTATTAAGAAGAAAACAAAAGAGAAAAATCTAAAATCACAAAATTAGATATTATATACGTATAAAATTTGTTTTTATTTTTTATATTCATTTCTAAGGTTTTTAGTAAAATATTTCTTCTATAAAAAGCTAGATATTAATTTTTTGAGAAACTTTTTTTTTAGTTTTGAATTTTAAGATCATTTTGTAATTATTTCAGATTTTATTGTATATTCCATTCTCTTCTATTTTTTCATTGTGCTGCATGGATCTTCCCCACTCTTTCTCTCTCCATGGTTAACCCTTACCTTGTCTATTTTTCCTATGGAGGAGGTCCATCCACGTTACCCTCCCCTCTTCTTTTGAAATTAGGTCAATTTTCCCTTCCATTTACCACACCCATATACATTTCATGTAAACTTCCACCTATTGTACCTCCCTCATTCCTCCTTCTTCACCTTGCGACCCCCTCATTGGTCATGCCAACATCGACCCCCTTGCCTTGTAGAGAGACCCATAACCTTCCTCGAACTTTCATTCACATATAACCCCATGGAGCTTCATTTCAAATCTTGATCCACCAAATCCACCTAAGAACTTCCAACTGCTCTATCCCTATCTGACTTGACATGTTCGATGAAAGTTGGAGTCAAGCCATGATTAACTTTTCTATGGAGGCTGATGAGATCTAGTGGTGGATACTATCATAGCAAGTCTTTGAGCTTGCCAGGCTTCCGACAGCTGACCGTCAAGGCCACGATCTCGCATCGCTCCCTAGAGCGATGTGACCCCATGCCTTGCTGTAACTCTTAGTTGTAGGTTACTGACAACGCCTTCTTTCTTAGTTTTTTTCTTCGATTACATAATTTAGGAACTACCACCCATCATATTTTTATCATCTCCCCTACTCGATACACGCATCATCTGGATCCTCTACTTCTTCACCTCTCTCATGCAAATCCATCCATGATTCCATTTTGATAATGATTTCGAACGATGTCCTAAGTGTGTTGAGTTGTAGTGCCCACTCAAAACCATTGATCAAAAAAATATTAAAATACTTCAAATTAACTAGGTAAGTGTGATTCCCTCCGAAAAAACTAGGTAAGTGTTAACTGGGTTGAACACAAAGATGCAACTCACTAACTAGATCGGCGAATGCTCTAGCCTATATTCAAATGCTATGCTTGTTTAAGTATTTTTGTATTTTTGCTTATTTTATTTTATTTTTTAAATAATTCTTTTTAATTTTGAATTTCCAACTTTAATTTAGAAAATAAAATTAAGAATAAAAAGCTTTAGTTTTTACCCATATATAAGAAAAGGGAAAATGGGTTTTTTTAAAAGAAGACAAAATAAATAAAAATATGATAAAAATAAAAATAACATATTGTTTGTGATTTTTATATTTGAAATTATTTCAGTACTTTGTAAGCCAATAAAAATAAAAAATAAAATCAAACAAAAAGAAAAGTTTGAAAAATAAGATTATGGTTCAAAATTAGGGATCACAATTTTGTGGATATTTCCCCCTCGAAATGCGTTCATAGTCGTGTGCAGAAAATTAGGGATAATAACTTAAATATTAAGGATACCATTTTAATGGATATTTCCCCTTCAAAATAGGTTAAAGTAGAGTTGAGAACATCATTTTTTTGTATTTTATTTTATGTGAATTTTTAGGTTATTGAGAAAAATAACAGCGGGGGTCTAGATGCAAGACAGAGTAACTGTTCGAGGTTCTATATGTAGTTCAAAATTATAGAAGATTAACGGTGTAATTATGAAAGTATTGAGGATTATGAGTGTAAAAATCTCCTTGATCGATGGTGTAATTATGAAAGTATTGGGGGTTATGAGTGTAAAAATCTCCTTGTTAAAAGAGAGGCACAAAATAGAGGGAAACGTGTTAATGTTTTTTGGAAACCAAGGAAAATGAAATTGAAGTTTCATTATTATTATCTTTTACTTTCCATCACATGAGAAAACAACTCTTTATCGGAAATGAATATAAATTAATATGTTTCCTTTTATTTCTATTAAACCGCGAATACATCAAATGCATTTTTTCATCGCCTTTCTATTAACTAACACATGCTAAAAATAAAAAAGCGGTCAACGAGAAGTAAATTTTCATACTTTCATTTTTGGGAAATGCGTTAATCATGTTTTGGGAACACTAATACCAATTAAAATAGGAAAAGGTGCACAAAGACTAAACTAGAAATCATGGCACTTTCCATTAAGGAAACCAGAAGAAAATGCGTGAGATTTATCTTAAAATGGAACACAAAAATAGAGAAATATTATGAAAAAAGTTTAAAAATCCGACTCATCAAATTTTCACCAAATTTAAAATGTATGTTTTTAATGAAATCCACTCTAGGGGTGTGTTATATACAGGATAACTTGACTTTGTGTTTTGACATTTGGATAGAGAAGTTCATAGGCGTAAATTTGCCATGACATAAACGTATGTGAAGAGAGATTTCACTTAATGTAATCCTAAATTATTTAATAATCTAATCCATTGGAGTTCCACCAATTAACCATTCTTTTTGTTAGAACTAATACGGTAAGCCCATTATATCTTTTTCTACGGCCTTCAAAATATCAAGAGATGGAAATCATTACGCCTCATTAGTAACTTAACTTGTCTAGAATAGAAAAACCTATGAGACCTAACTATAAGAAAGTATATGATAGGGTAGGTGATCATGTTTATATAAAGCAATAGTCTATGGACGATGAGAGGGCAACCACATTTATGAGATGCCATGAATCATCCATAACTAAAACAAGCTTTTATTATTTGGATATGGATGAAACTCCTCTAACTTCTAACATTAAACAAAATCAATCCAAATCTTTACTATAACAAAAAAAAACTAAATCTCCTAGTGTCTTCTTATGTTCACTGATTTTTTCATTGTTATATAAAAAATGTGTAATTTAAATAGTCTCTTCCTAAATTTACACGGAAAAAACTAAAACCATCTTCGAAAGAAGAATATTTCTCATAAAAATCATAGAGTAAATAACACAAATGTTCATAAAACATACATCCAATTCGATGGTCTATCTGAACATTAAAAGATAATAATGTGATATATGTTCTCTAAGAATTACTTCGACGTAGTCTAGATGTCTTTTAACCTTAAATCCCATTAGTTCGAAACCGTACTGCAACAAATCTTATAAAATCGAGTATCATATCGTTACTCCCTAAATTTGATTATGATATCGAAATCAAGCGTATAAATAAGGGATTTTCCCCTTCAAATTATACTAAATATATAAAGAGTAATTCCGGGTTTTTTTTCTCAAAAAGGCTAGTTCTTCCAAAACAGTTACTTTTACCAACACCACATAATGCCAAAGAAGTCGTCTTGAATATTGCCCCACAAATACGTACACTAGTCTCCTTTCTAAATAAATAGATTTGCATTAGTCCTTTCTCTTCTAAAAATAACGACCTATTCTTTGTTTTTTTGGGGTACGCTATATAATTGACAATCTTCCACGCGTTCAGACCTCTCTAAATATAACATATAAAAATACAACTAACCTAAAAAAAATTCGTATTTTTTATCTCAAAATAAAACAACCATTACAAATATCCAAACAATATAAAAAGGTAAGAACAAAAAGAAACAAAGGGGAAGAGGAGAGGAAAACGAACGATACAAAAAAAGTCCTCTTGGGCTTCCCCTGGGAGCACGTTTTCCTCCACCCCAACTCTCACAAGATCCTTCCTTTCTCGCTCCCAATCACGTCCCCTTGGATTTCGCCTCGGTAGTTCCGTAAATCTCTCCATTCCCGTAATGTGGTCGCTCGCGCGGATCGATTTGGTCCTCTGTAGGCGGCGCTGCTGAAGCAGTACTGCTCACATGTATGTTATGGGTGGTGCTACTGCTGCTTGCGGTTCTGGAAGGAAGATGGGGAGGACGAGGACGTGGACGTGGTTCCTTCGTGGGGTGACCAGCTTGTTGCTGTGGGTGGCGTTGATGCAGATGACGTCGGTGGTCGATCTCTGGAGGCCTCCCCACCTGCTGTCCAAGTCGTGGCCGGCGCCTTGCTTGGAAACCCACGGCGCTGATCTCAACGCCACCACCCTCGCTGTGCGGGTGGAGGTCGTCGGGGTCGGTGCAGTGGCCGCCGGTGTCGCCTCGTCCCCGCCCGCGGTTCTGCCTCGAAGTTGGTAACCCGGCCCCTCTATTGTTACCGTGCGTTTTTGTTTATAAATGCAATATCTATTTTTTATTCGTTTTGGGGGTTACTTGTGCTCTTTTTTTTCCTGGAAATTATGTTGCTTTGTTTTGGTTTTGTGGTTTTAAATCTCTGGAATGCTTAAAGGAGGGATCTTGGGAAGGTTGTGTGCTTTGCTCTTGATTGATTCTTTCTGCTTGTAGGTGATGCTTCTTGATTTTTTTTAATTCTTGTGGAGGGAGGAACAGGAGGGTTGGAATTAAGTTATGTTCATGGTGGGATGTATATGGACTCCAAATCATTTCCGTGCCTTTTTTCTTGTCTCTTTCTTTTCTTGTGACTTTATTCTCCTCCAAGGAGTGATATTTCCACTTTGGAGATGTGGATGGTTGACGAGTTGTGCTTTCTGCTATATTTGAGAACAGTTTATGGTTGATTGGCCTCAGCGTGGAGGCGTTCTTGTTTGAAATCTCATGATTAAACACGACGAAGGGCTTTTCATCCAAGTGTTCATAATAGTACTAGTGGTAAAGGTCTATGGCAAAAATGGAAATATTACTTTTTACATTCAATTGCGCATGTTGGTGTACTATTTTCCATGGAGCAGTTGCCACTTTAATCAAATACTACCATATTATGAATACTTTCTTTATTGGAAATATGTCAATTATATTTCTGCATCATGGTAATTTTATTTGACATCTTTTTCAGTGTATTTTTTTCAATTTTTACAATCTTATAAAGGAAACACTATCAGGTAAGTGATATATTATCAAATCACTCATGCAACACATACCAGTTTGTTATTAGTACCTAAAGAGAGTCTTTCTTGTTACAAAAAAGAGAATAGCATATATAATAATCTGAGCCAAAATTTGAGCATGCTTCCTGAGAAAATCACCCCAGAAACTTGTTAGGTTTGTCCAATGAAACATCTATATGCTCAAGTCCAAATTGAGTAGTAGTAAGCATAGGATGAACCTACTGACCCCCCCCCCCCCCCCCCCAAAAAAAATTTTTTTTTGCTATTTTGTTGTGCTACTGTGTTGATTTATGCCTTGAACACTTATGGCCTGACTTGGATTTGACGTCTATTTTGAATGGATATTGGTCGATCCAATAAAGGAGAACCCACTGTATGGATTTTTTGATTCGAATAAGGAATCATTTTAGTCATATACCCTATATATGTGTGTAAGGGTAAGGCGTGAGTTTGTAGTAGTACAACAAGTTCTTTTGGGGAGAGCATCATTGCCCATACATTGTACTCTTTTATATCTCATATTGGATCTATCTAAGCATGCGTTTTTTTACCCTTCTTTTATGGGGGATTTTCCCACGTTAATCTCTGCATATCTTGTGCAATTTCTTTGTAGATCGTTTATCTGTGAATCAGTTGTCAAAAAAATAGTATCAAAGCCAATAATTGGTTTACTTGAGGAGGTTCTTTTTGTATTCGTTGCACATTAAGAGTATCTGCACACTCTAGTGTGTGGACGACGACTTCTATTTTTGCGTTGAGGCCTCCTGCACAAGATCAATTCTACATCAGATTCATCCTTAGTGATGAAGATAAAATTCAAAATCAAACAATTTGATTGCATTGTCAACTTTAGCCTATGGATGCTCAAGATGGAAGCAATGCTTATTCAATAGGGCATTGCGAATGTATTAATGGTCTAGAGAGGAAGCCAACGACTATGACTCAATGTGAGAAGGAAGATGGATGCATATGTTAGGGGAATCATATATTTGCTTGTTCAATGATCTGCTTTCTGAAGCTTGAGTAAAATCTTTGTAGCGGTCATATGAGTCTACTTGATGCAGGCTTTTGCCAATCTTCTTCATATGAAACAACCTCGCTTGATGCATTATATGGTCGAAGATATATCTATCAAATTTCATCTAGATGCTCTTTCAAAAAATAATCACCTAAATTGTTTTCAATTTGATCATTTTCAAATTAGAAAATATGGAGGATAATGTTGATGGCGAAGATCGGGAACTACTATTACTTTATTTGTTATTATCCTTATATAAAAACTTTAATGAAATTCTAATCTACAAGATAAAAGACACTTGTTAGGTGATGTGTAATTGCCAGTAGTCTAGAAGGAGTTGATGGATCATGAATTATCAAGTCAATCAACTAACTTTAAGAAGGTAGACATTTATATATAAAGAGCCAAAATGTGCAGCAATGGCTATCAGAGAAGTTGCATGAATGCAAGAGGAAGGAGCAAATCAAAATCTATTGCTATTGCGAGAAACGAGTCTACACATGATGAGTGCTCGAAAATCCATAACAAGGAGAAAGAGAAGAAAAACCAGCTCAATTATCCATAAAAATGCTTGAAAATCCAAAATCTATTGCTTGAAAACCAGTTTGATAATCAATTTTATACATATATTCTTATATATTTTCAAAGATTTGTACATTTAAGGAGGTGGAAATTTTGATCGGCTCACCAATGATAGAAGGCTTGGACATCTCTGATGCGGTGGCAGATGTTAGAATAAGAGCGGGGCTCTCCTTTTCAGGGGTCATGGTGCGATTAAATGAAAGATTTTTCGACGTTCACGGGATCTCAAGCTTAGAATTAGGTAAAATTTTTTTGACAACCAAGTGGAAGGTTCCGGTGGTGAAGAGCATGATTCACAGATAGGGAGTAGAAGGAAAGGTGTTGTAAGATGCTAAGTATGCATGCAATTCCTCTGCTCTCAATGAATTTGGACTGCTTCAAGGCCATCCTCAGAGAGCTTGGTGAGATGTCTCAACTCTCTCGGATGATTGTGCCTCGGGTTCTAATACGAGTTCACTTTTCCTCATTCTTGATGGATCAAAGGCGATATCACTTAGGACTGAGCTTTTTTTAAGGATTGGACATGCTGCATTCGAGATTCTTGTCTCAGAGGCCTACCCACGCCACTACCCTAGATATTGTGCTCGTGGCATGGTCTGTTGTAAGTTCCAATGGTTGGTGGATGTTCACTGAAGGAGGTGCCTATTGGGGCCATGATGATGGCTATGTTGTCGATCTTAAAAAAATTGTATTTGTCAGGGATGAATGAAGATTTTGCGGCGAATTTCTTGTGTTGGTTGGAGTTTCCAAACGTGGGGCGAAATCTCCGGGGTTGGTGGTGATTTCAGTTTTTGAAGAGAGATTTGCGGAAGAGCTAGAGACGAAACTTGTGGGTGTGTTGGGGACGCCTTACTCGTTTCAGGAGATGGTGTTAGGTTTGCCAACACCTGATGCCTATTTGTTTCTAACATCCAAAGGTGTACCTCAGATCCATGTTGTTTGAACCATTTTTGAGAAGCCAATTAGCCTGGTTCCGGAGGTGCTCTGAACTCGTCTATTTCTGCGTGGATGGACTTCAACTTAGATTTGTTCCTCTCGACCTGAGTGGAGGATCCGAAGTGCAGCTTCGTCTCAGTGAGCCTTCCCATGGACCTGATTATTTCTGCTCTGGCCCTCTCTGCCAGTTCGCCTGATGGTGGGCTGGGCACCTTAGATCTATTTAGGCACCCAACAACTGAGGAAACCCCTGGTTCCTTGGACTATAATCTATTACCTAAAGTTCTGAGGAGGAGCCTCTCGCCCAATGGAGATTGTATCCCTAGGCAGCTTGAGAGGGAGATGATTAACGCCTCTTGTAGATGAATCATGTTTGATGCATGAGCTCCTTCACTCGTCGGGAATGGGATCATGCTGTTGTCTGTGGGTCTTGCTGCTTTAGAGGTGTCTGTTGGAAGCTCCACTTTTAATCTCATATATGGAAAGAAGCTAAAAAGATATCGAAAGAGTAAGCATCGGTCTGCTTCTCAACATGTACTCCATCCCGGGGGTGCGCAAGAGGTTGTGAAGGTGTCATCAGGGACTGTGGATAGTCAACAAACAACACAAGATGAATATATATGCTGTAAACTCTTGCTTTGGAAGTTTACTAAAAAAACTTTTGCTTCAGAAGACCATTGCATGATTAGTAGATGCAGTTCCAACCGTAAGGAATATCGTAGTATACAAGTGATTTTTATGTGGCGCTGTTCGATTTAGGGAACTTTGTCGAGAATGTTATTTGTCACGTCAATACTCTCTTGGAGACTTGGGTTATGTAATGGTTTTCCATTTCCCCTAATTTAATAATTTGGGCGGTCACCTTTGCGTGTTCCTCCTTTTTTGCTTCAAAAAATCAAAGAAAAGTAATAATTTAGCTCAAATCAAACATTAAGCATCTTAGATTAAGTTTTCTTTTTAGAAAAGCAAAAAATAAAAAAAATAAAGTTTTCCCATGTAAAAAACATGTGACTAGTCTGTCGACTAGGTTGACTAATCGAGCCAATTAGTCAGGGTGGTTGACTATTGACTGAGTAGTCCTAATCGAGACAGCCACCCTGACTAGCCTAAAAGGGCCGACTAACTATGGTCACACCTAAGAAACATTTGTTCTTGTACAGATCAATCTTTGGAGGATTTTTCATGTTTTGAACAAGCTTAGGAGTGAGGTTTTGACAAATAGCATCACTGAGAAGTCTAGGTAATTGTTCTCTGATCTCATCTTTGAAATTGTCTATTAATGAGTGGTAGAGATCGTGTATCTCATCCTTCTCAGAGAGGATCAAATTCGAATTCATCTAGTAGACGCCAAATCCTTATTGTAAACGAGGAAATTCATTATTTTATAAGCAGAATAAGGTGCATCTAGAGTAATGGGAATTGTCACGGTACATAACTATAGGGTATCGGAATCAATTTCCATGAGGGGGTGATGGCTGCTTTAATAGATCTTTGTCATGTTCTAGATATAACAAATGATACCATCTCCCAATGTATTCTAGAAGAAAGAGGGTGCAAATATGTTGTAGGAGATAGTGTCTTAACAATTACTAAAGGTAGTTGTCTTGTAATTTTTTTATCAAAAAAATTGTCTTGTAATGTCTAGTGAGGAATCATAGAATCTTCATGTATTGAAAGGAGGTAATATGATGGATGCTGCATCCATTTCCACTGTTTCCAATAAAAATCTCCTCAGAATGTGGAATCTTAGATGGGAATATCTAAGTGAGATGTGTATGCGTACTCTCATCAGTAGAAAACTGCTTTTTGGTTAGGGATTGTGCATGTTGAGATTTTCGTGAACGTTGCATTCTTGATAATTAGAAAGGAAGAGTTTTGGTGTTGATGAACACAAGAAACAAATAAGCACTGGCTATGTTCAATCTGATCAATACAGGTCATCTTAAATTTCCTCCATATATGATTCGGGATACGTGTTGACCTTTGTTGATGACTATTTTATGTAGGTTCTGGTTTATGCTATTAAATCGAAGAACTAAGACTTCAGGCACTTTAAGTAACGAATACACATTTAGAGAAGAAGAATGGCAAGCAGCTCAAGAGGTTGAAGATAAAAAATGATTTGGAGTTTTCTACCGAATTCAATGTATTTTGGTATTTTGCAAAAAAAAAAGAGAGTTCCCACATATCAAACTATTACGCAATGAAATGAAGATTATACCACATCAACATGGCACTCTTGGAGAGCTTGATGCGTACTTTAGATTTGACTAAGGTCTTAATATCAAAGCTGTTGCTATGACAACTTTCCTTGTCAACTGTTACCTATTGTTGACATTGGATGACCAAACACTAGAGGTATAATACGGATATACTCCTGATTATTTTGATTTTAAGGTTTTTTATTGCCCAACCTATATACATGCTTTTTAATGAAAACTGGAGCATAGTTCTATTAAGTGTATTTTCATAGCTATGCCTCTAGGATGAAGAGAGAGGGAGAGAGAGAGAGATATTACAGGGCCTTCTTTTTGAATCATAAGTCAATCATCGAGGATGCCATTATGTTTAATAAGTTTGTTATTTTGTCTCTGGAGAGAACTTCGTCTACTCATTCTTCTATTGCACATGTAAGTGTGAGTATTGACAACTATGCTGAGTTTGAGGTTCATTCAATCTAACCACATTGTATATTCCCTTTATCTTATGCAAAAGAAGTGGAAGGCACACCTTAGTACCATACAATGAGGGCTGCATTGTACTTAGGTAGGGACCAGGAGTGGTCAAACCACCCTCTAGACAAATAAATTCCGCATTTGCGAATGCACTGTTTTTCGCGAAGGAAACTTGTGATGTAGGAGAGAAACAATTTTTTGAGGTTATTTCATTTGTCATTACAACACCCTGCATATTGGTTTATGACCATGAATGGAGAGATATAGTCTCTTCATAAAATCTTATATATGTCCTTGTACCTCCACCACCTGATCGTTGCAAGTGATTTTACAAGTTGCAGGAAGACATTTTGGAGTTATTGATGTCGGATACAAGGTGGTGCTAGTTACCAAATGATTTAGTTAGGAGGGTATTGATTACAATGATATCTTCTCATTTATTGTAAAGCATACCATATGAGTCATGTTCAATATAGTTGATGTGAATGGCTTGGAGTTGGACAAGCTAGATTTGAAGACAACCCACCTATGTAGATAACATGAAGAGTAGACATACATGTATCAACTTTAAGGCTTTTGTAATACAAGATGCCGAGGATCATTTTTTTATATTGAAGAAATCCCTTTAAGGTTGAAGCAATCTCTTAGAGAATGACAAAATGCTTCTAACTCCTTAACTGCATAGAGTTTTTTTGGAGAAAGTACGATGTTTGTGTCTATTTTTGATTTCTTAGTGACGATTCTTTTCTTTTGCATTATGTTTATGCCTTGTTTTTTTTGATCCGAAAAGGGGGTAACATGCTATGGTGCCCGCCCCAAAAATATATTAAAAAGGTGAAAATAAAAAACGTGGCATACAATCACACCGAAAGCCAGTCCTCAACAAACACTGAATACATACACTCTCCCTATAAAACCTCTGGCCAGAGAACAACAAAGCATTCCTAGCCAGCCATATAAACCAAAGCAAAGACATATGGCTAAGAAGCTCCCTCCGCGATCGCTGCTGAGCCGACCGCAGCGAGCCCCAAAAAGCGTCGAAGGACCTCGGACAGACCCAACCCAGACCGAGATCCTCCCAAAGCCTAGCAGTGCAAGAGCAGGTGAAGAAGAGATGGTCCACAGATTCGATCCCACTCTCGCACAATGGGCATCTGTCAAAAATCGAACCGAAAAATTTGGCACAGCGATCCCGCATCATCAAGCGCTTGCGTCTATATAGCCAAAGGAAGAAGCTGATCCTCTCAGGGATCCGAAGACCCCAAACAAAGCTGCAATCCCTAATAAGTTCATCAGAGCGCGTAGGAGGCGGCCTGCGAATCTCCTCGTACGCCTTTCTGACAAAGAAAGAGGACCCCCTCCAGACCCAGTGGTCCCGACCCCCCCACGGGGCCCTCACAGCCAACCAGGGAGTTACTCAAATGGAGGAATTCCTCTAAACATTGGTTGGAGAAGTTAACATAAAAGAGCGTCGTCCAGTTTCCATCACACCGGCAGCTGGCAACACTTGCGGCCCGGTCTGCTTCCAAGGCAAAAAGGCGTGGGTAGCGACCATCAAGCGACCCGCCACTCGTCCAATCATCCGTCCTGAATGCGAAAGATTGACCATTCCCCAATATTGGTCTAAAAAACTCATGGAAACGTGGGAGCACCGATAGAATACCTTTCCAGAAGGGAGACAACACATTCCCAGTTGCAATTCTAGCCGACGATGAGCTGGAGGAACCATAGACGCGATGCACCAAATCACAACAAATATCCTCGCTTCTCCCCCACAGCCTGCACACCCACTTTAGCAACAAGGCGTCATTCATAGCATCCATGCGTCTAACTCCAAGACCGCCCTCCGCCTTGGGCAGAGTGATAGTATCCCAATCAACCGGGTGCATTAGCCTCTTGGCCACTCTTGCTCCACAGAAATCTCCTCATCAGGCTCTCAAGGCGCTTACGAATCCCACTGGGCAAGATGCGCAAAGACATGAAGAAAATCGGTATTGCAGCGAGAACCGCCTTCAAAAGAACTAGACGGCCCCCCATGGAAAGGACCAAGGACCACCAACCAGACAACTTACTTTCTAGCTTCTCAACAATCTGTAGCCAGTCCGCAAGTTTGATTCTGCCGTTCGTCAGCGGCAGCCCCGGATAACAGATAGGCAAGCACGCCGTTGGCCGTATCCAGCTCGGCGACACACATGCACGCCTCCTCCTCAGGAAGAGCAAAAGGCACCACGATAGACATGTCCTGGTTCTGCATGAGGCCCGACATCTCCCCAAAGAGCTCAAGAATGACTGCCATGCCGCTGGCTTCCTCCCTGCCTCCCTCAATAAAGAATATAGTGTCATCCGCATATTGAAGAAGAGGAATAACCAACCCATCTCTAGAGAAACTCGACGTGATCCCACAGCTCTGAACCTGGTCGACCAAGTAGGCAAGCACATCAGTGGCGATGATGAATAAAAGAGGAGCTAAAGGGCAACCCTGCCTGACCCCTCTTCGCGGCTGAAAGAATCTACCCTCTGGCCGGCCATTAACAAGCACCGTCATCAACGTAGTGGTAACACAACGCTTCATCCAAGAAATCCAGAGGTCCGGAAAGCCTCGCCTATGCAATGCCTCCCACAGAAAACGCCATTCCAGCGTATCATAAGCCTTTGCAAAATCCACCTTCCAAAGTATTGCCTTCACTCCACGCCTTTTCCAATCAGCAATTATCTCTGAAGCCATAACCAAACAGTCCCCGATTTGCCTACCAGGGACAAAAGCCGACTGCAAAGGGGAGATAATGTGTTCCAGAACTCTGCTCAAGCGGACAACGAAGACCTTAGCCACGATCAGATATAACCATTGGAGAGCGCTATTGGCCTGAAATCCTCAATGCGCTTGGCAACACCATGTTTAGGAAGGAGAAAAATCAAAGCCCTATTAATCTTGTCAAAATCCGCGTTACGCTGGCAAACCTCCTGAACCACCCCCAACACCTCTAAGGCAAGCAGATCCCAAAAGTCCCTATAAAAGGAGACTGGGAAACCGTCTGGGCCGGGTGCCCCATCTGCATTTAGGGACCAAATAACAACCTTCACCTCCTCCATGGTGACCGCCTGAACCAAGCTCGTAATATGATCCCCAGAAAGCTGCTTCGCTCCCAGACCCAACCATCTCCACCGTCTATCGAAGCCTTTCGTCGAGAAGGCGTGGAAGTGGTCCACAATCAACCTTCCCATCTCCTTATCTCCATCAATCCGGGCACCATCCACAATCACCGAACGGATAGTATTGCCACGACGCCTCCCGTTAGCAATTCTGTGGAAGAAAGTAGTATTTGCATCTCCCTCCTTGAGCCATCTGTGTCTGGTCCTCTGCTTCCACTCCGTAAGACGCTTCCTATCCTCCACCGCAACCTTCTTAAGAGACTCCGCTCTCTTAGCAAGTTCGTCCATACTTAGAGGCCCAACATCCTCCAATCTGTCAAGGGCAATAAGTTCCTCCTCCGCTGCCACCCTAGCCGCACGACGGGCCTCCCGAAATTCTTTCTTAAAGACACAGAGCCTACCACGCAGCGAAGCGAGCTTTTGAACAAATCGGGATGCAGCGGAGCCCAATACCATCTCATAGGACCAACGTGACGATACCAGATCACGGAACAAGTCCTCCAAGAGCCACGCCTTTTCGTATCTGAAGAACCCCCTGAGGGGCGACTGCTCCCCATAATCCCAAAGCAAGGGAGAGTGATCCGAACGAGTCCGAACCCTACTCGCAACAAATGACAGAGGAATAACTCCATGAGCTCAGCAGTCAAGGCGCGAACGAGAACCAGAATTCCGCTAGGTATACTTCACATCCGCAACATCCACCACTTCGAGCTCCAAAAGGTCCACCAACTCCACAAAATCTGTCGACCTCGGATCCTGACCACCACGCAGACCCGACCGATCCAAAGATAGCATTGCAACATTGAAATCACCCCCAACCAACCAAGCGGCCCCGGGGAGCGAAGATCTAACTGCACGCAAATCCGGCCATAACTGCTGCCTTGAGGCCGACTGGCACGACCCGACACAAGAAACCACAACAACATAACCAGAGCTGAGGCTCTCTAACAACATGGTGGCGTGGGCGCCTCTCACCTCCGTTTGGAGCACAAAGCAATGATCCTTCCACGCAATTAGCAAGCCACCCGCGGAGCCAACCGCATCAATCGTACGAAATCCAGACAACGAGCTCGCGTCGAAAGAGCGCCAGACCTCGCCCGGACACTACTCAAGCTTAGTTTCTTGAAGCAGCACAATGTCGCAGCCCCATTCAATGAATCTTGATCCCATAATCTTCCTCTTTTCTGGGTTACCCAGACCTCTTACGTTCCAAGATAAGATCTTCATTTAGGACCGTTGGAATTGCCCTAAAGGCGGATAATTCTTGCCATAGCTGCCACCTGAGCTTTACGTTCTGACATGGGGGGAAGGTCATCCCCCTACCTCCGCGAGTGATGCCACCTCTTGTATCTTTTGCCAGTCCTCCTGTTGCCTACCGCTACAGGGGTCACAACCGAGCTCGAGCCCTCCGCAGAACCCATCGGTGCCATGGTCCCCTCACAAGGCAGGACCATGACCTGCACCCAGGAACACAGCTCCAGGCCGTTGACCACAGGGATTGAGCTTGAAGGCGGCAGGTTCCACCCGCCCCACGATGCTCCAACAGTCGCAGATACAACACTGCCTGTGCGCCCCCATAGGTGGCTCTAAGCGAACTGCGAAGCAAACGGATCCCCCGAGAGAAAAGGACCCGAAACCAAATACCGGGCCTTAACCTGATCCACCAATCCGCCTTCGTAGAGAAAGCACCTCGCTCGCGAAAGATGCGCGGGTCTCTAGATCTGCAGAGAGAGTTAGCGCACAATCCCGCTGCTCTTTCCAAGGAAGCCCAAGCGCCATCGCACCTGGACACCAACCTTCCGGCTCCTAAGAGATCTCAGCAGACGAGATGCGAGTCCCAAGGCCCTCCACCTCGAGAGGCGCCAGCTGAAGAGTCGGAGGAACCATACCGAGACCCCCCTCGGCATAGGAAACGGCGCACCCTACCAAAGGGTTGGAAGGTGGAACAACTCCTCCACTACCATCGCCGGAGAGGGATATGTCAACACCATCAAGCCCCCTCGACGGCGGCGGCGGTGAAGGATCAAGGAAATACACCTGGAGCTGAAAGGAGAATCAACTGTGGCCAATTTTGCCGAGGAAGTGGGACCTCAAGCAAAGGGGCAGTCCATCTGCACCAGAGTAACCTCGAGGTCTAACATCGACAGCGTGCCGTCAGCCAATATCTGCACCACCGAGCCCAGCTTCCTAAGAGGCGAGCCCAAGCAAGTCACCGTACACGACAAGAAAGGCACCCCCCGCACCTTCGCCACTCTCCTTTTGGAATGATCGACAACCCCATTCGCGAATCTCGGAGGCCTCCACACCAAGCCTCCCGTACCACTCGTCGCGAGCAGATGCACCAACTGATGTTCGAACATGCCCCTAACACAGCACCTACGTCCTCCCAATTCCACCACGTCCCCTCCGAACGCATCACCAAACCTCAGCGAAAGGTCAACCCACACCTTCGGCACCGAAACGGAGTCCTCCGACCAAGAACCAATCGGGAAGGCACTAGCAATGGCCGGAGCAGACACTCCAATACCGAAGCGAAAGACCTGGATCCCCTGCGCATGCGTGGCCGAGGATCCAAAGATTCCCCAGTCGACGAAACCTGCGACGTCCTCTCCCCACACGCCACATCATTAAGCTGACGGGGAGACGAGCAGGAGTTGCGATGATGATCCACCTGCCCACACGAGAAGCACCTTGGAGGAGACGCACAATCCGTCGCCAAATGCCCTCCACGCCCTCACCTGAAGCTCCTCCGACCACGCTTCCTATGGGAAACAACTTCCCAAGCATCGCCTTCCTTCGAAACCTTCCTAGGGCAGCCAAGGTCACCTATAGAAGAAGACTTCTGAGCGCTAGAAGCCCTTCTCCATTCCGCCGCCCCGCCCGAATCTCCTACCCCAGCCTCTCACGCCTTCTCCTCGCCATCCTCTCCTCTCTCTCTCTCCTTATACCTCTTCCACTACATCCACATTCTTTGGGAAAGAGTAAAAATGACAGAAAAGAACCCTCTATCCAGATGAATCTGAAATGGACAGATTAGAGACCTTATTGGGTGGAGACTTTGAGATAATGACTTGGGTGCAACTATAAAGATTCCCAGCATTGAGATACACAAAGATTCTAATCAAGGAAGGCCATATCGATATCGATATCATATCGGTCTGCCCGAAAAATGATATATCGGGATATATCGCCGATATATCAACGATATCAGTGGAAATGTCAGAAATGGCTCAAAAATGCATTTTTACCATTTTTTAGAAATTAAGATCATCCAAGATATTAAACAACAAATAACCTATAGATACACACTTATATCACACATATCTGTCATTTATACTCCGTATACCAGTCATTTCAAACAAATCACTGATACTGTTAATTGTTGACCTATATATATTGAAAATGGAGTTCGTCCAAGTTCTTAGAACACTAAATAACTTACAAATATATACTTAGATAACACATAAAGATCATCTATGATCCTTATATCTCACATATCGGTTATATCGAACATATTACGGGTACTGTTAATTGTTGACCCAGGTTGCCCCCCACCCCCTTGGGGGGGTGCGGGGGCAGCGCCCCCGACCTGTAACAAAATATATAAATCATTATGTGTTTTAATACTAGGTGTAGCTAGATAAGTAGTGGAATCAAGCTTGCATGAATAATATCATTGATATATAGAGATATCGACGAAATATCGGCGATATCGGTCGATATCCGGATTTTATGTACTGAATCCAGTCATTGTTGACCGATATGGACCGATATGGTGATATATCACCGATGTTTCGGTCATATATCGTCGATATCTGGTAAATAGATATGCACCCTACTATTGATATCTCCTGCCTTTCGATACCGATATAACGATGATATATCGTGATATGGCCTTCCCTTATTCTAATGCAGGGAAATTATGTTTAGGTCAAAAAAACAATATGTAGAAGGTTTCAGAATGCTCCAACATGCCGCTACTGCCAAATCTATGATGGTTCCATTAGGTGCCCATCTGAAGCTAGTTTTAGAATGCTTTGACATATCTCTAATGCCAAACATAATTTCTCATCTGAAGCTATGTACAAAGCTAGTCCTACTGATAATGGACAAACATGTGTATATGTCACGAGCTCCTTATTCCAAGTCTCCGATACCATCAAGTATCATGCACATCATGATATGTACTTTGGATACGAGGACGAGGACATTGATCACCTATTCTTCTAGATACGAGGACAAGGATATCACTTGAGGTTTGGCGCAGAACGGAAATTAGATGGTTGGATACATCATGCGGGGACCGATTCTAGAGATTGTTGGGTACTCCAATTTACCATGTGTGGAATGGCTGGGTCAAGGCTTTCACTGTTTGGTGGGCTCATGGCCTCAAATTTCGGCAAAATTCGACTGAATGTTGGTTTCGGCATGTTACCGAAATTCGATCGAAATGGCCAAAATGACCGAAACTGGAGGGTCCTAGTACAAAAAAATGGTCGAAATGACCGAAATTTCGTTTTGATCAATCACCGAAATTGTGACCGGAACCGACATTTATGGCCTTGGGTGGGCCATTTGGATGGCTAGGGAGACACTCAAAGGTGAGAGACATTATACGGAAAATGTAATTATACATCCAAATTATTTGTACAACCAATGAAAATCGTACTTGTAACTAGTGCGCTGTAATTTGGATTATAATGGAGATTTCAAGGAATATCACCAGGAAGTGGTGATTCTCCCCTTTCATTTTTTTTAAAAATATGATATGTACTTGTACATACATCGTCCAAGTAGCCAGTGTTGTGAATAGTTGCATGTCAAATCCAAGAAATGAACATTGGTTTGTTGTAAAGTAGATTTAAATTACTTGTGGGGTATTATTAGGTTGTCTTGAGTTTACGAGGAATAAGAATATATTGGTTGGCTTTGTTGATGCTAACTATGCAAAAGATCGTGACAAGATAAGATCTATGGCATGCTGTGTTCACTGTTTGGTATATGTGCAACCAGTTGGAAGGCAATTTTTAACACACCATGATTTTACCTGCTAGAAAATTAGAACAAATGGTAGCAACTAAAGGAATCAAGGAGGGTATGTAGTTGAGAAATTTCTTTGACGAGCTTAGTTCTAGTAAAATTATATTATTATCCATCATGATGGTTTGGGTACAACCCACATGTCTAATGATTAGATGCATTGCAAGAGGACAAAATCTCATTGATGTTAAATATCATTTGAGTCAAGAAGTAATTACTCAGGACAATATTCGGATGAAGAAAATCACTATAACTTGCAACATTGCAGACATGATATCTTACATGTTGATGCTGACTATACAAGAGACTCTTACAAAAAAAGATCCATGACATGTTATGTATCTACTACCTTTAGATGTTCTACCATTTGGAAGGCAATTTTTCAGAACATTGTGGCTCCTATGTTAGAACACATGGTAGAGACTGAAGGAATGAAATAGGCAATGCGGCTGAAATGTTTGTTTGGCGAGCTTTGTCTTGATGAAAAGATGATTTTTGTCCACTGTAGAGTATTATCCACTTGACTAAAGATCGAGTGCATCACATGAGGTATGCTTGCATTTGAAGGAATCAACAAGGAATGCGGCTAAGCGATTTCTTTATCGAGCTCAGTTCTGGTCTGAAAACAGATTGATCCAATGTAAAAGTTGGGTGACATCAACTTAACTAAGGTTCAGATGCATCATGGGAGGATAACATACATCGATGTCAAATATCATTTCATTGGAGAAGTAATTACATGGGACAACATTCACGTGAAGATTTCTATGGTTAATATCCTTGCAAACATGATATTTGACATGTTGCTAATTATGTATGATATCATGACAATAGAAGATCAATGATATGCTATGTATTTATTGTTGGTAGTTGTACATTCCTTTGGAAGGCAACTCGGCACACCATGCCTTTGTCTATCACAAAAGCAGAATACACGATAGCAACTGAAGGAATCAAAGAGGCAATGTGATTGAGATGTTTGTTTGATGAACTTAGTCTTGGCTAGAAGACAGTTCTTATCCATTGTGATAGTAGTGTCCTCCAATTTGACTAAAATTAGATGTCTCATGAGAGAAGAAAGCTAGGAAATAGCTGATTGGAGTTGTTGGAACAGCTAAGGTAGGGCTGCATACAGTAGACCAAAGTAGCCCGACACTTCCCGGTCCCTGCATGGCGAGAGCTTGTGCATCGGACTGCCTTTTTATTTCCACAAGAACAAATAGTTAAGCTTCTTAACAAGTTAGTATGGGTGATTGTCCATATTAGTTCAGTTTTGTAAAAAATGATACTGGGATTATGCATTTAATATTTGTGATCTTTTCTACTTTGATTTGGTTTGCTGAAGTAACTAGAGTGTGGACATGACCTGTGGTAAGTGCTTGCATAAATAATAATCTTCGACCAATAGTTAAGTTTGAAAAGTTGCGTGTTTTTTAAATGACACGCAATATGCAAACTGTTTCTCAATTCCTTTTCTCATAGTCGTGGCTTGAAAATTTCATAATATATTCTAGATCTAAACCCTCTATCTGTTTTCCACACTTATAATTCTTGCTACATGCTTTCACACCCATTCTATTTTTACATAGGAAAGTATCATTTCTTGGGAGATGCATCAACTTTCTTGCTAGAAGCTGTCTAGATAGGATGCTTAATATGCTTCGGAGCTTTAATCTGTACCCCTTTTTCTCTCTCTCATCTCTCTCGTGTCACGCTTTCTTGATACTTTCTGCATCCTACTGCTACATCTTTGTAAATATATTTTATGGAAATACATGTCTCAACTTAAGTTTTGTGCTGTTATCATATATTTAAACAGTAAAGTAAAAGACGCCATACTTTTCTTTTATGCACAATATTAAAAAACATCAGCTTAGTCATGCTTTAATGAAACCAAATTCGGTTGTATATTTGCGTATGAGGCTATATTTCTGCATGCAATCACCTAATCAATTTTTGAACTAATTTATGCAGGAATATACAAAAGTAATGGTTATCTCCGTATATCTTGCAATGGAGGTTTAAATCAGATGCGGGCTGCGGTATGCAAAATTACTCCATTTGGTTTGGTATCTTTTGTGCTGCGCAAACTTTTGGATCTACAATCGGCTATGCTGTTGGCCGTTAACTTCTATATTGAAATTTCTTGCAGATATGCGACATGGTAAGTGTTGCACGTTTCCTGAACCTAACGTTGGTGATACCAGAGCTTGATAAGAGGTCATTCTGGGCTGACCCTAGGTATAAGTTTTGAGCCCCACTAGGAATCCAAGCTTGCAGTTTTCTCATTGGAAGTTGCTTGTTTTCTTATTTTTTTTGATTTTCTCCAGTGATTTCAAGGATATATTTGATGTTAAACACTTCATCAATTCACTAAGAGATGAAGTCAAAATCATTACAGCCCTTCCGCCAAAGTTCAACCGAAAAATTCGTGCAAATCCTTTCTCTATGCCACCAGTTAGTTGGTCAAATGAGAAGTATTACCTTAAACAGGTATCACATGGCTTAACATCTTGCTCTCTAGTTAGTGTTTTTGTTTATTATGCTCTGCATCAATTGCAGTAATAACTAATTACATCATCACGTCTGTAGATCCTGCCTATTTTCCGAAAGCACAAAGTTGTTCATTTTAATAAGACAGATGCCCGTCTTGCAAACAATGGCCTTCCCATAGAACTTCAGAAGCTGCGATGCCGGGTTAATTACAAGGCACTGAAGTTTACTTCACAGATTCAGGCCCTAGGGAATAAGATCATATCAGTATTGAGGAAAAATGGAAATTTTGTTGTTCTCCATCTCAGGTATGAGATGGACATGCTAGCATTTTCTGGTTGTACGCATGGATGCACGGATGAGGAAGCTGAAGAGCTTACAAGAATGAGGTGAGTAACTGAGTTATAGTGTTTAATTTCCTTTTCTTTATAGGTTATGTAGCTTATTTCTCTTCATGTCTAGATATGCGTATCCATGGTGGAAAGAGAAGGAAATAGCATCAGAGGAGAAAAGATTGAATGGCCTCTGTCCAATGACACCAGAGGAAATAGCACTAGTGCTGCAAGCTTTGGGCTTTACGAGGGACACACAGATCTACATTGCCTCTGGCGAAATCTATGGTGGCGAGAGACGTCTCTCTGCACTGGAAACTGCATTTCCTAATATTGTATGCTAATCTCCTAGCCTTTCCTGATGTATGCTGTATTTGTTAGTTGGTGCATTCATTTGTTTTTCTTGAAATATTTCAGGTCAGAAAGGAAACACTTCTTTATCATCACGAGCTTGGACCTCTACTGAACCATTCTACCCAAATGGCTGCTCTCGATTATCTAATTTCTATTGAAAGTGATATTTTTATTCCTAGTTACGATGGAAACATGGCAAAGGTTGTGGAAGGACATCGCAGGTCGGCTCTCCATCCTGTAATCTGTTTACAAATAAAATTTTCCATTTTCAGTTTTGACTATGCTTGAAGTGTTATGCATAAACACGAATAACATAATGTTATTAGGGAATCAAACAGAATCAGAACTTATAACAATAGTTCTGATAATTTCTTTTGTAAACTGAGCTTCTAACCCCATTTTTTATTATTTTTCTCAATGTAGATACACGGGCTTCCGAAAAACCATTCTTCTGGATAGGAAGGAGCTGGTCGGGTTAGTGGATTCTTATCAGAATGGATCCATGTCATGGGCGGACTTCTCGCATGCTGTTAAAGATATACATAAATATCGCATGGGGCAACCAACAAGGAGGAAGATTCTCCCACAAAGGCCGAAAGAGGAAGACTACTTCTATTCCAACCCTGAAGAGTGTTTAGGGTCATCTTTTTCAAATACAGAACTTGGAGCCTTGGATACCTGAAAAATTTTGTGCCGCGCACATTATTTTTGCCAGGAATTCTTCACTTCCAGAGAGGGGTGTTTCTCTCTGCCCATGGCTCACTGCAGAATTTCGGAAGTTACTCAAGATAAGAAGCACCTTAATTTGGGCGTTGGATGGAGCACTGAAGATGCTTGCATTTCAGGCAGGAGCTCAAGTTGTTTGCTGAACTTGAAGCAGAGGTGTTGCATGGCATTCCGTCTCAAGTTCTTTACCTATGGATGACCTCATTGTTTTTACAAAATCATTTGTTTTCTTTGTTCTTGATCGTTCCTTCTTTTTTGCTTCTGTGAATGAGTCATAGAATCATGTACTATTGGATTAGTTTGAAGATACTTGAATCTGAATGGAACATATAGTGGTGAAAAATCTGCAGTCTTATTTTTAGACCAGCAGCCCCTATTGTATCTAAAGAATGCACTTTTGTAAAAAAGATAAAATGTGCCTTCCTTTGAAGATAATAAAGGTACAAAGACTTGGAATCTTCAATGACTAGAAAGATTGGCCATGCCTCATCTGGACCTTTAGATTGATCAGAATTCTGACAACATAACACAATACACGAGAAAGTTTGAAGCATAAGAAATTTGTCTACTGTGCAATTGAACTATATGGTTGGGTTGTAAAGATAATGTTTGAAGATAAAAGAAAATGCAATGTTTATGCAGGCTTCGCAGTAGACGCCAATTGACTGCGTCATAGAAGCGGTTACTCAAGGAAAACATAATTTCACGAGACAACACACCTGACCTTGATAATAATACTTAGGATGTTTTTGTGCTTTGGTTTGTGCTTTGGTTGAATTAGTTAGAATACTCAGATAATTATTCCATAGAGCCCTCGGGTCTCTTATATAGGGAGAGAGCCCTTGGGTAAATTACAGTGACGTACAATATATAAATAGAAATTGTGAAACAATACACAACATAAATAAGTCTCTACACTCCCCCTCAAGATGGAGCATAGATATCTATCATGCTCAGCTTGGAAGAACATCTCTGGAAAGGTCCTCTGAGCAATGGCTTAGTGAATATGTCTGCAGTCTGGTCCTCTGAACTGACATGAGACGTGGAAATGAAGCCCTTCTGAATCATGTCCCTAGTATAATGACAATCCACCTCGATGTGTTTTGTTCTCTCATGGAAGGCTGGATTGTTGGCAATAAATAATGCTGCCTGATTATCACATTGAAGGTTCATAGGCAAGGGGACATCGACATTCAGATCTTCTAAGACTGCTTTAACCCACATCATTTCTGTGCTTGCCTGTGCCATGGCTCTGTACTCGGATTCAGCACTGGATCTTGCCACAACAGTCTGCTTCTTGCTTTTCCAAGAGACTAAAGAGCTTCCTATGAAGATAGCAAATCCAGAAGTTGACTTACGATCCCTTGGACATCCTGCATAATCTGCATCTGCACAGGCTGAAATAGACAGATCTGTATCTTTCTTGAATAGCAACCCTGTGCCTGGGGAAGACTTCAGATATCTCAATATCATGTACAAGGCATCCATATGAACTTGCCTCGGCTGCTCCATGAATTGACTCACCCGGTTTACTGCAAAGGCAATATCCGGTCGAGTTATAGTGATGTATAAGAGCTTACCCACCATTTCTCTGTACCTTCTCTTGTCCACCTCCTCGGTATCATCATCGTACAGCTTCATGCTCGGGTCCATAGGTGTACTTGAAGGTCTGCATCCAGTCATTCCTGTTTCAACTAGCAAATCGGTGACATATTTTCTTTGAGTCATCACCATTCCTTGTGCATTTCTTGCAAACTCTATCCCCAGAAAATATCGTATTGTGCCTAGATCCTTTGTAATGAACTGGCTTCCCAACATGGACTTGGTTATCTCAATCCCCTGTGCATCATCTCCAGTAACCAATATGTCATCAACATATACCATAACAACAATGGTACCTCTAGGGGTCTTCCAGACGAACAGTGAGTGGTCCGCATTTGACCTTCTGAACCCCTGTCGTTCAATAAGCTGGGAAAGCTTCTGGAACCATGCTCGAGGACTCTGTTTAAGGCCATAGATAGCCTTATGAAGTCTGCACACCTTCTGAGTCTCCCCCTCAGCAGCAAACCCGAGTGGCTGCTGCATGTAGACTTCCTCCTGTAGCTCACCATACAAGAAAGCATTCTTAACATCAAGCTGGAAAATGGTCCAGTTACGTACCACAGCAACAGATAGGAGGATGCGAAGGGTAGAGTGTCTCGCCACCGGTGAAAAAGTATCCAAATAATCTACCCCATATGTCTGGGTAAATCCTCGTGCTACGAGCCTGGCCTTGTATCTGTCTAGACGACCATCTGCATGATATTTTACCGTAAATACCCACTTGCAACTCACCACAGAGGCACCTGGAGGAATAGGGACAAGAGACCAAGTCCCTCTAGATTGCAAGGCACGCATCTCCTCTTCCATGGCTAGACGCCAGCATTCAGTCTTCATGGCATCCTGATATGTCCGTGGGATCTCCACTGACGATACGGCAGCGGCAAACTTCTGGAAATCCCCAGTGAGACGATGAAAGGAGACATGAGAGGCCAGGGGATATGAGGCACACTGTCTTCGCTGCTTCCTATGAGCAATAGGCCGGTCCAAATCATCCAGAACTGTGTGGGCCGGTTGATCCTCCTCCTGTGGTAAAGGCTCCTGTACAGGTGCAATATTTAACCCATCATCAGTGTTAACATCAGAACATACCTGAGGCGTGTTGGATGGTTGACATGTAGCTTGAGCAGGGCCTGTTCGCCTCGTATAGAACTTAGTAACTGGGGGTGGTGGCGGGGGTGGTGGCGATGGTGATGATGGTGGTGTCGGTGGAGTAGAGAATGGGCCCAGGCTTGGAGGTGGTGGAACATAGACATTGGAATCTGGTGATGTGGAGGAGACCAATCTGTCACCTGCAGGGGAGAAGTACATGACAAGTTCGAAAAATGTAACATCTGCACTCGCATAGTACTTGTCATGAACAGGGTCATAGCAGCGGTATCCTTTCTGTGTCCTGGAGTAACCCACAAAAACGCACTTGATAGCCCTAGGAGATAGCTTATCAAGTCCCGGAGATAAGCGGTGGACAAACGCAACAGTGCCAAAAACCCGAGGTGTCAGTGTAAACAAGTCTCTGTCGGGAAAAAGAATAGAGATTGGGGACTTTTCCCCAAGAACAGTTGTAGGCATTCGATTGACCAGATAACACGCTGTAAGTATAGCATCCCCCCAAAAGGATAATGGTGCACAACTCTGAATAAGTAATGTGCGGGCAATATCAAGAAAATGTCGATGTTTTCGTTCTGCAACCCATTTTGTTGAGAGGTGTAAGCACATGTGGTTTGGTGAACAATGCCTTTAGAAGAAAGGAAGCTAGCAAGAGAGCGAGTGCAGAACTCCAATGCATTGTCAGTACGCACATACTTAACAGTAGATGAAAAAACATTCTGAACTTCATTAATAAGATTTTGAAGAACATTTCCTGCTTCAGATTTATTCTTAAGAAGAAAAGTCCAAGACACTCTAGAGAAATCATCAACCACAACTAAATAGAACGTGTGCCCCTGATGATCCGGGACACGACTTGGACCCCAAATATCTATATGGAATAATTCAAACGGGGAGCTACTGCTCCGACTCTGACGACTGGGGAAGCTAGACCGATGGTGCTTCCCTAACTGACAAGCTTCACAACGAAAAGAGGAACTCGGAGAGATCTGAGGCAGGAGGTGACGCATCTTCTGTAGCGGCAGATGATCGAACCGAAGATGCCAGGTGTACGGAGAAACGGAGCCCTGGGAATGCAAGGAGACGCTAGCGTAAGAGTTACGAACGAGACGATAGAGGCCATTGTGCTCAGAACCACAGCCAATCACCCTGCCCGTTAGTATGTCCTGAAAAATAACAGACGATGGATCAAAAATAGCACGACAGTGCAAATCACGTGTAATCTGGCTAATAGATAAGAGGTTCATAGAAAATTCAGGAGCATGTAGCACATTCTGTAAGTGCATAGAGGGTAGCAAAGCCGTCTCCCCCTGACCGATGATAGGGGAATGAGTGCCATCATCAATGAGTACAGAGCGACCAGGCTGAACAGCTCTGTAGGACTGCAGAATATCTTTCCCACGGCATAGATGATGGGTAGCTCCAGAGTCGACAATCCATCCTGTGAGGTCATGACTATGAAGTGAGACTGAAGAACTACCTGAGGCACTGGCTGAGGCAGATGTACTAGCTGACGCCGAAGCCGCAACATCAGAAACTTCAGCACCCTCTGATGATGATTGTGGCATGATATCACGAAGTCGTGCCACCAACTCTTCGAACCTGTGATCTGGAGTAGATGCTGGTGGACCCTGAACATGATCAGCTACTCGTGCAGAAGGAGGAAAGCCATGCTTGGAATAGCATGTATCCTCTGAATGACCAATGCGGCGACAGAATGAGCACGTAGAGCGTATGCGACCTCCTCGGCCACGTCCACCACTTCCTCTGCCACGAAACGAGGACGAACCACCACGTCCCCTGGAAACTGCCATTGCTGACGGAGATGCAGTCGCTGTATTGGACGGAACAGGTACACGACTGAGCCTCCTGTATACCTCTTCCATCGACGGGATGGTGGCATCTGCTAGGATCTGAGAGCGTGCTGCCTCGTACTCCGGGTCTAGAGCAGCGAGTAAGACGCCAACCATAGTGGCGTTGCGGAACGTCTTCTGCTGTTGCGGCATGGCTGTAAGCGGAATGGTGCTATAGAGCCTCTCGAACATGCCACGAAGCGACGTGTACAGGGAATGAAGAGGCCTCCCATTCTGCTTCGTGGTAAATATATCGTGCTGCAACTGGAGCATCTTCGTCTCGTTGCGTACCTAAGAGTACGTCATGGCCAAAATATCCCACATCGCCTTAGCGGTGGGCTGGTGAAGGACATCATTCGCTATCTCCGTCGTGAGCGTACCTGAGAGCGACACCTTGGCGTACGCATCATCAGCCTCCCATGAGGCATAGATCCCTGTCTTCTCCGGCGGTTCATTCTCGGTAAGAATATGCTTCTTACCACACGACTTCATGAGATTGAGGAACTGCATTGCCCACAGTTCGTAGTTTGTCCCGTCCATTTTGACGATTGGTGCCGAACCTTTGAAAGCACCTATAGCGGGCATATCGAGCTTTTGTTCTGACATAATGCCGGAGAAGAACAACTACTGATAGACCAAGAAAATGTTGTCTACCAAGACCTTTTAGGATTCAAGTGCATATGTAGACGTTATGCACTTGAATCCAACATCACGCCGAGTCCGAGTGAAGAAGCGGGACCCCGACTACGAGTAGAGGCTTTAGAAGCCTCTACGACAGGGAGACGGCGGCTGGGGAGCTCCCGGCGGTAAGCTGAAGGCCCGGGGGGGGGGGGGCTGGAGGCCGGGAGCTAGGCGGTGCAGGGGGGCTTGGCGGCGGCCGGGGAGGGCTGGAGGCCGAGGAGGCGGCGATGGTGGCCCGGCGATGGAGGTGGGGGGGGCCCGACGATGGAGGTGGGGGGCCTGGCGAGGGAGGTGGGGGCCCGGTGGAGGGGCGGCGGGACTCTGGAGAAGCCGGTGGCGGGAGAGGTGGGGTGGGGGGTGATGGTGGAGAGAAATCCTAGATTAGGGTTAGGGCTCTGATACCAAGTTAGAATACTCAGATAATTATTCCATAGAGCCCTCGGGTCTCTTATATAGGGAGAGAGCCCTTGGGTAAATCACAATATATAAATAGAAATTGTGAAACAGTACGCAACATAAATAAGTCTCTACAGAATTTGGTCACCATGTGTGCCAGTGCAAATGTTCGAGAGAGCATGTGCCATGCGATTATAGTGACCATATTGTAGCCCTCACTATAGGTATTCATGATAAGGCAGAGGATGTGCAGTTGCTATGCTGTCTATACTTCAGATTAAGGTTGCAAAAGTTGGTAATTGATAATTGCTCGGCCAGGTCATTGAGTAGTGATTACTAGGTACTCAGTAGACTAATCAAATTTAGCTGGACTTTAATCGATTTTGTATTTTTTAATTATTTTAAATATGTAAATCATTTTTTATACATATATTCTTATATATTTACATAAATTTGTACATTTTTATACTATTATAGAATGATAGGAACACTTGGATTCCAATTGAATAGTAACCATTTTAACTTAAGTTTGCTTTAAAAAACAGAAAAAATAACGGCTAAATGGACTGAATCGGCCACACCCCCGACTCATCTATGTGGACTGATTAAACAGCCTAGTTGTCCATTTTTTCGCAACTATGCTCAAACAACCTACATGAAATTTTTCATTGCAATTTGATAATCTAACCTTCAAGAAAACAAACTAAACAAAATTTAGACTTCTAACCTCCAGTTAAGAGGGGTTGATTTCTATAGTGTTGATTCACTAAAATATTGAAATCATTGATAAAGTAGGCAGTTTAGCTACAAGTAAAGCCAGTTTGGCTACAAGTCTCGTAGAATGCCAATATTTCTGACCAAGATAAAGTTTTCTGCCTGTTAGAAACAAAGGGGAATGGCAAGACCTGTGCAAGCATGCTGTTGTGCAGTCTCTCTTTAATTACCTCTTCTCTGACATTTCTCGAGGGCATGATTTGTTTCCGTTGCTGCCTGAGACGCAGCTCTTGAGCATGGATTTCGGGTTGCCTTCTCACTTCTTCGATGAGAATAATATACATTTTGTTGACTAATGATTATTATTGTTTAGGTCACCAGATATGGTCCTTACGGTTTCTTCTTTGTAGATAAGTTTTGGACTAAAATCGAAATTTAGTTTGTGTTAATAAGATGCCAGACAAATATGCACTCCAAATTTCTGTTTGCTTTCCTGTTTGTTGATCTCTCTCCCTCTCTCTTGTGTACTTTCTTCACCTTAGAAGATGAACAGTCTTCTGCATATATTAGAGGTCAAATATTGAATTTCTTGCCTCAAGCAATGACGAGATAATTGCCTGGATTGCTTGAAGTGAGGCTGCTCCTGATGCTGCTACAAAATTTGGGAGTTCTTTTGTCATAATATCTTACAATGAGATTGATGATAGAAAAAACAGTACTTGGAGATATTGCTTATTTCATGTTGGTGTGCCCCTGAACCTGATTACTCTGACAAAAGGACAGCTGTGTGAACCTGATTACTCTGAAAAATCAAAGCCACTCTTGCGATCACAATCGCTACTCGCTTCCCGGCCTTGCTGATGATCGAGGGGTCACCGATCATCTCGCATTGCTGCTGATCGTGAAGTGGTTGCCGCCTTGTTCTTTCTCACCTCCAGGACACCCTTGTAACAAGCTCTCAGGTTTCTTATTTATTTCATAGTTTTTGTCCTGCTTGGTACTTTGATAAGGTAGAGATCGCGTTTCTTTGAATCATGTGAACCCCAACCATTGCTTTATCAATTAAAATTTGGTTCCAACTTCTTAAAAATACAAGCCCTATATCCCTTTATTGTTTTAGCCGTAGTTAAAAAACACTACACTGTTTTAATAACCTTTTGACTTTACATTGTTGAAAGTGTGCACTTATTAATTTTGATAACAAGTTTTTTTAAATGAAATTAATTTATTTGAAACCCAATTAATTGCTTGTCACTTGTTTTTATGTGTAAAGTTTTTATTTTGTTTATTTTATTACTTTGTTGAGAACATTTCCCAAACGAGATCAACAGACATTGTTTATTAAACAAATTTGGCCTTAATTATATGTAATTAAATTGTTTTTTAAGATCTGTTGCATGTGATTAATTGCTGGTTCAACAACCTTCACGTAGTTAAGTTGAAATTGTTATATCACCTTGTTAATATTCTTAATGCTTAGAATAAACAAAGAAATGCCTTTGTTGTTGTTTGACTACATAGTCTTATACGAGTCTTACTTTTATCTGAATAGATCTAATCACCCGTTTGTTACTAAAAAAAAGGGCAACGGCTGCAGAGGCCTCTATCAGGCCTGGGTGACAATTGCAGGGCCCAATGGGGAGCTGTGCAGTGTTGTTGCGGCAGAGAGGACTTGGTAGGGCTTGGGTGGCATGCGAGGTGCCCTAGTAGGGCTGGGCGGCGTGCGAGGGGCCCCAGTAGGACTGGGTAGTAATGCATCCAGCCTCGAAGAGGGCCTGTGGCTACACGAAAACCCAAGAAGCAGGGGCGAGGACAACACACGACTTGGGAGAGGTCCCTGGTGGCACTCGAGGCAGAGGAGAGGGGGTGGCGGGTGCGGTTAGGGCACGTGGTATGAGAACTCTGGTCTAAGGCCGTCGCTTTGATATCATATGCAAAGCAACAACAAAACCTTTTCCCGCATTAAGTATGGTCGGCTACATGGATTCTTTTCCTCCATTCAGATCTATCTTGGGTCAATCTTTATCTTAGATCAAAAAACTAAGATCCTTTCATATTTAGTCTCATTCCAACACTTCTTGGGCCTTCCTTGCCCTCACTTAGCCGGCTTATTCATGAGGTCTTAGGATTCTCTTATACAGAGGAGAAACCTGTTGGACAAATTACATAATGTAAACAGAAAGAAAAGAAAATATATCGAATGAATAATAAATAAATAATATCTCAACACGCGAGAATCCCACAATGGAGGAAATCATGTCCCATGAACATTGGAAAAAAATTAAAAGTATGGCTAGTCGCTTTATGTTGACACATACGTAGCTAAATCTAATCTGGGTCTTTGAGATCTATAAGTCAACGTACGAGTTGTGTAACGTGGTAAATGACAAATATCACTCCAAATCGGAAGTGAGTCTTTAGCTTCTTCTATACAACTATAACTCATGTAAAAATTTAAAATGAAGGAATATGAGAGCGTCTTTGGGCACGTAAATAAAATGGTTGTGATAGCCAAATACCTAGTGGTTGTTGAGTATGCGATTTAGGAGAGGAAGCAAATAGCAATGATCCTAGGAAGTTTCCCATCGTTCGTCAATATGATTGTCACATCTTTGAGTCTAAATGACAACATAAGAGTGTACCCGATCTACATGCACAACCGGCAATTGACCACGATCTCTCAAAGCAAAGATCATAGGTCGTAATTTTTGAGGTTGAGGAAGATGAAAAAGCAAATGTGGTACATGCAAAGAGAAGATTATGAACCTTTAAAGTGAATTTCAATTGAAAAAAATGAGAAATAGCCACACAATTCATGTTATGGTAGTGTAAATATGGCCACTTTAAGGCCAATTGCCCAAATAATAAGAACTGGGAAACTCTAAAGCGCGTGAGAATAAAGGCAAGAAGAAAACTAAATTTGTGGCTATCGTGGAGTGCAACTCTGCGGTCAAAGGCGACGGTTGATGGATCGAGTTTGGTGCAACTCGCCACATTGCCAGACGAAGGGGGCTACTGGACTTCAAGAAACTGAAAGAGGGATAACATAGGATCTTCATGTGGAATAACACCTATTTCGATGTCAAAAGTGTTGGGGCATACCTGTTTGACCTGGGTGATAAGTTTTATAATACTTTAGGATGCATTATATGCTTCCGGAATACATCAGAACCTTGTATCTATTCCAATTTTGCTTAAGAAAGATTTTGAAGTTCGGTTTTATAATAAGCGTGTATCCATAGGAAATAATAAGAAGGTTGCGATGGGAAAGTTTGTACCCTAGTATGATATATTTTATCTCCATATTATTTTTAGTGAATCGATGAATTTAGTTTCAGAGTATCCTTTATATTTTTTATCTGGTTACGATTTGTGGCACATGAGACTGAGTTTGAAAATAGATCAAACAATCAAATCTGATTTTTTGCCTAAGATTACAGGTGCAAGGATATCATCATGTGAACATTGTATGATCGATAAGAAAACTCTTTCTCAATAAGAGGCCAGTTGACTGAATTGTTAAGTGTTGGTGGAAATGAGCAATCTGTTTATTCCATAGAACCCTAGGCTCTCTTATATAGAGAGGACCCATGAGTAAATTACATAAGAGGTTATCGAGAAAATAAAAATAGAGAAAATGATACACCGACTACATAATATTTTCTACACCCCCCTCAAGATGGAGCATAAATATCAATCATGCTCAGCTTAGAAGAACATCTCTGGAAAGGTCCTCTGAGCAATGGCTTGGTGAAAATATCGGTAGTCTGCTCCCATGAACTAACATGTGAAGTAGAAATCAAGCCCTTCTGGATCATATCTCTAGTGTAGTGGCGGTCTACCTCAATATGTTTTGTTCTGTCATAAAATGCTGGATTATTGGCAATAAACAAAGCAGCTTGATTGTCACACTGTAACTGCATGGGTAGAGGTACATCTATATGCAAGTCTTCTAGTACAACTCGAACCCACATCATCTCCATGCTTGCTTGTGCCATGACCCTATATTCAGATTCAGCACTGGATCTTGCCACAACAATTTGTTTCTTGCTTTTCCAAGAAACCAGAGAGCTACCCACAAAAACTGCAAAGCCTGAAGTAGACTTACGATCCTTAGGACACTCTGCATAGTCTGCGTCTGCACAAGCCGAAATAGATAAATCCGTATTATTTCTAAACAACAATCCTGAGCATGGAGAAGACTTTAGATACCTTAGTATCATGTATATAACATCCATATGTACCTGTCTTGGCTGCTCCATAAATTGACTCACTCGACTTACTGGAAAAGCAATATCGGGTCGAGTTATAGTGATGTAAAGAAGCTTACCCACCATCTCTCTATATTTTCTCCTGTCCACCTCTTCAGTATTGTTGTCATATAATTTCATACCTGGATCCATAGGAGTGCTCGATGGTCTACATCCAACCATGCCCGTTTCAACCAGCAAATCTGTAGTATATTTCCTTTGGGTCATCACCAGACCCTGTGCATTCCTGGCAAACTCCAACCCCAGAAAATATCTTAGGGTACCAAGATCTTTCGTGACAAACTGACAGCCCAAAAATGCTTTTGTCATCTCTATCTCCTAAAAATCATCTCCTGTAACCAGAATATCATCAACATATACCATGATGACAACCGTACCTCTAGAAGTCTTCTGAATTAACATCGAGTGATCCACATTTGATCTTTTGAGTCCATGTCGTTCAATTAGGTGAGAAAGCTTCTGGAACCACGCCCTTGGGCTCTGTTTAAGGCCATATATCGCCTTGTGAAGTCTACACACCATATGATTCTCCCCCTCAGCAGCAAACCCCAATGGCTGCTGCATGTAGACTTCTCCCGACAAATCGCCATACAAGAATGCGTTCTTGACATCAAGTTGAAATATGGACCAGTCACGTACCACAACAATAAATAGAAGAATACGAAGAGTAAAGTGACGAACCACTGGAGAGAATGTATCCAAATAGTCCACACCATATGTTTGAGTAAAGCCTCTCGCAACTAGCCGTGTCTTGTATCGGTCAAGGCTCCCATCTGCATGGTACTTCACTGTGAATACCCATTTGCAACTAACAGTAGATGCGCCAGACAGAGCGGTAACCAAGCTCCATGTACCGCGGGACTGTAAAGCAGTCATTTCTTCTTCCATAGTCAACCGCCAGCTGTCATTTTCATAGCATCCTGATAATTCCGCGGTATCTCCACAGAAGACAAAGCCACAACAAATCTCTGGAAGTCTCCTGTGAGACGGTGAAAGGAAACCTGGGAAGCAAAGGGATAAGACGCACAAGTCCGTTTCTAATTCCGAATAGCAATAGAGACATCAAGATCATCGTCCACTATACTTGATGGTGCACACTCCTCCTGCAAAGAAGAATCCTGCATAGGCACACTATCTGACCCATCGTTATTAATAACATCTGAACATACCTGAGGCGTGATGGATGCTTGACGTGCCGCTTGAGCAGGACCTGACCGACATGTATAGAATTTAGGTAATGGTAGGATAGGTGGTTGTGGTGGTGGTGGTGGTGATGGAGATGACGTCGGCGTGACGACCGGGACAGGAATGGACAAAGGTGGACTCATGCTAGGAGGAGGAACATAGACGTCATCATTAAACATGGAAGAAGCTAACCTGTCACCTGCACGGGAGAAGTACATAACGGACTCAAAAAATGTAACATCAACACTGACAAAATATTTCCTGTTTACAGGGTCATAACAACGGTAACCTTTCTGAGTCCAAGGGTAACCCACAAAGACACACTTGACAGCTCTAGGTGAGAGTTTGTCAAGTCCAGGAGACAAGTGGTGAACAAAAGCAACAACACCAAAGACATGAGGGGTAAGGGAAAATAATTCCTTCTATGGAAAAATAACAGAAAGAGGAATTTTCTCACCGAGTACAGAGGACAGCATACGATTGACAAGGTAGCAGGCTGTAAGGACAACATCCCCCCCAAAAGTGATAGACACACAACTCTGGATAAGCAGGGTTCGAGTGATATCAAGAAGATGACGATGTTTTCCTCTGCCACTCCATTCTGTTGAGAGGTGTAAGCACAGGTGGTTTGATGAATGATACCTTTGGATGAAAATAAATGGGAAAGAGAGCGAGTGCAGAATTCCAACGCATTGTCCGTATGAACATATTTGACAGAAGAGGAAAAAACATTCTGCACTTCAATGATAAGATTTCTAATAACATCCACTGCTTCACATGTATTCTTTAAAAGAAATACCCACGATACACGAGAGAAGTCATCAACTACTACAAGATAGAACCTGTGTCCCTGATGATCAGGAACACGACTCAGATCTCAAATATCAACATGAAATAATTCAAAAGGGGAGCTACTGCTCTGACACTGACGACTAGGGAAGCTAGCACGATGATGCTTTCCCAACTGACAAGCTTCACATCGAAACGACGAACTTGGAGAGATCTGAGGCAAGAGACGACACATCTTTTGAAGCGGGAGGTGATCAAAGCGTAGATGCCATGTGTACGGAGAGACTGATCCGGCTGAGTAGGACGAGACACCAACATATGAATTCCGGACCAGATGATAGAGACCATTCTGCTCAAAGCCACAACCAATCACCCTATCCGTTAGTATGTCCTGAAAAATAAGAGAAGATGGGTCAAATATAGCGCGATAGTGCAAATCCTTCGTAATCTGACTAATAGACAGTAGATTCATGGAAAACTCAGGAGCATGTAGAACATTCTGTAAATGCATGAACGGTGACAAGGTGATCTCCCCCTGTCCAACGATGGGGGAATGGGTCCCATCAGCTATGAACACTGAGCGTCCAGGTGGAATGTCTCTGTATGACTCAAGTCTATCTCTGTCACGGCAGAGATGATGGTTGCGCCGGAGTCCATGCTGAAGTGGATGTCGACGGAGATGTAACATGCTCAGCTACACACGCCGATGCTGGAAACCCATGCTTAGAATAACATGTATCCTCGGAGTGACCTGTGCGATGACAGAAAGTGCATGGTTGGCTAAAACGACCTCCTTGGTCACGAGGTCCACGTCCACGAAAGGAAGACTGACCACCTCTCCCTCGTGACACAATCATCGCTGAAGGTGGCGGAGTAGAAGTACTGGAAGAAACAGAGATGCGGCTAAGCCTCCGGTAAACTTCCTCCATAGGAGGAATGGTAGCATCGACAAGTATATGAAATCGGGCTGCCTCATACTTAGGATCAAGTGCTGCTAATAGTACCCTCACCATGGTACCATTCCGGAAGGTCTTATGCTGCTCAAGGGTAGCCGTGAGGGGTATAGTGCTATATAGTTTCTCAAACATCCCCCGCAGGGATGTATACAAAGAGTGAAGCGGCCACCCATTCTGCTTCATCGTGAAAATGTCATGTTGGAGCTGTAACATCTTGGTCTCGTTCCGCACCTGTGAATATGTGGCGGCCAGTATATCCCACTTAGCGGTGGGCTGATGGAGGACATCATTGGCAATCTCCATCGACAACGTGCCTGATAGCCAAACCTTGGCATATGAATCATCAGCCTCCCAGGAGGCATAGATCCCAGTCTTCTCTGCCAGCTCTTCCTCGGTAAGTATATGCTTCTTATTGTTCGACTTCATGAGACTCATGAACTGCATCTCCCAAAGCTCATAGTTCGTTCCATCCATCTTGACTATTGGCACTGGACCGTTGAATGCGCCTATGGAGGGCAAATCGACTTTGTTTTCTGACATATCGCCGGAGACGAAGAACTAGGGATTGTAGACGAGAAACAAGTGTCTACATAAACTTGATAGGATTTGAGTGCATATGTAGACTTTACGCACTCAAATCCATGGAGAGAGAGAGGCCGACGGAAGGAGCGTCATCGTTGAAGGGAAGGGGACCCGGCGGTGGAGGTCCCCTACGTTGCAGGTCAGCGGCAGTGGAGGGAGCCGGCGAGGAGGGCCGGCGACGAGGGAGGAGCCGGCGGCGACGACGCTCTACGGGGAGGAGCGGCGGCGGTAGCACCGAGAGATGGAGGGAGAGAGAGAGGGGCGGCGGTGGTAGGGCTTTTAGGGTTAGAGTTAGGATTTTGGCTCTGATACCATGTTGGTGGAAATGAGCAATCTGTTTATTCCATATAACCCTAGGCTCTCTTATATAGACAGGACCCATGGGTAAATTACATAAGAGGTTATCGGAAAAATAAAAATAGAGAAAATGATACACCGACTACATAATATTCTCTACATTAAGCTTGATTCATTCAGATATATGTGGACCAATGTCAGTTAGCACAATAAAATTAAGGAATACTTTGTAACATTCATTGACGACTACTCGAAGTTCTCCTATGTCTATGTCTTAGGGAGAAAGGCAGAGGTCTTTGAAATTTTTAAAAGATACAAGACAAAAGTAGAACAAAATTGAGAAAACCAATTAAGACCATTAGAACTGATAAAGGTAGAGAATATACCTCAAAAGAGTTTGAGGAATATTGTATTCAAACATGCTTTCGTGGACAGACTATGATGCCTTATACACCACAATAAAATGGTGTTGCTGAAAGAAAAAATAGAATACTGATGAATGTAGTAAGTTGTATGTTGTCATGCTTAGGTCTCTTAAAGAATTTTGTGTGAGAAGCCGCGTTGATTGCTAATTACATATAATATAAGATTCAAACCAAGTCTGTAGAATGAATGCCATGCGAAATATGGAATGGCAGGAAACCCGAGTTGGGTCTTCTCTAGAAATAGGGATATGTTGTACTTGGACATATCTTACTATGGTATCTGTTTAGAGATAAGTCAGACTTCACTACATTAAAGTACAAATTTATTAGATATAACTCCATCTCTTGTCTCATTAATCAAAACAATATCATCAATGATCAACATACACCAAGGTATATCATTCTGAATGTGACTAGTCAACTCGTCTATAATCAAAGCAAAGTGGATTGACTCAAAGCTGAACCTTAATGCAAATCGATACTAATGTTAAAATAATCAGTCTTCCTAGACTGGATCCTTACACACATGAAGCTTCATCGTATATATCCTTTATAAGGTTAATGTATAAGACGTGTACTTGTCTCTTCTCCAAAACTCTCCACAATATCTCCCTTAGGACTGAATCATAGGCCTTCTCCAAATCAATAAAAATCATATGCATGGTTCGAAAAAACTAGCCTCGAGGCGGTCGAGGCGTACGCCTTGAGACGAGGCGGTCCAATTTAGCCTCGAGGCGTGCGCCTCGGTCCAGCCCAGTGAGGCGCGCGCCTCAGGTAGCCGAGGCGTAGCCTCGAGGCGTTCTGCCTCGAGGCGGTCGAGGCGTTTGCCGAGGCGTTTTGACTTTTTGAAGCAATATTTTTATGATTTTAATGGTTTAATTATTAGTTTGAGAAGCTTATAAATATCTATTTGTTTAGGATAATGCTTATACAAGATAAATGCCTAAATCTGATGTTTCTTTCGTGTCCATAACTTCATATTTACTATTAGTTGTGTCCAACTATTTCTGCAAACTCTTACTATTTCACTCTTAATGAATGAATCCATAAATATCAAATACAACAATGCTCGTAAAATTAACGAGCTTTGCAATATATCAAGCAAAACGAAATGGATATGATTCATGATTTCTCATAATGCCATATATTATACATTAGACACGTAACATAAATTTCTTCGACTATATTTAATCGTACTTTTAATCAGAACAATATTTCAAATATTTGCTAGATATAGATACGATTTACAGTTTCTCGTGCGGCTATATATTATATGGTAGACACAACATACATTTCTTCAACGTATATTTAATCATACCTTTAATTACAACAATATTTCAAAGATAGATATGCATTGTTTAATGCTTTCGCAACATTCAAATACAATGAATTCCTTTTTGATTAGATGAAAATGTATAGAAAGGGGTATGATGTTGTTATATCTTCTATTTTAGGGTTCTTATCTATATTATTTCATCATATCTTATAGTGTTAAGTATTATATGTTGGGCAGATGACATATAATTACATTGACATATATATAATTATATTTTTTGCATTTTTTCTCTATAAACTGAGGCTTACGCCTCGACCGCCTCGAGGCTACGCCTCGCCTCGATTCCGATGGAAACGCCTCGTTCCGCCTTTCGTTTTTTCAAACCTTGATCATATGGATGTTCTTCTTAGCTCTATAAATCTCCCTTGTTCTCCTCAACAAGTGGATAGCTTCAATAGTTGAGCGACCTATCATGAATCCGAATTGGTTTTCAGTTACTTTCGAAACTTGCCTCAACCTTCTTTGATTACGCGTTCTTAAATTTTTGTAGTATGACTCATTAGTTTGATACCTCTATAATTCGAACAATTTCTTTGTCTCCTTTATTCTTATAAAGAGGCACCACAATGTTTCTCCTCCATTCTTCAGGCATTTTCTTACTTCGTCAAATAACATTGAATAAATTTATGAGCGAAGTCAAATCCCATTCACATAAAACTCTCTAAACTTCTATAAGAATTTCATCAGGTCCTACCCCTTTCTTAGATCTCATAATCTTTAAAGCCTCATCTACTTCCTTTCTTTGTATCTGTCTATACTTGCACGGCTATCAGCAATATCCCCCAAAGTAATCTCTTTATTCCCTTCTCCAATGAAAAGCTTATGGAAATACTGCTTCCATATAGTCTTTATATCCTTTTAAGTAACAAGCATATGTCCTTCCTCATCTTTGATGCATCTCACTTGAGAAAGATTTTGGTCTTTCTTTCTCTTGCTTTAACCAATCTAAATATATTCTTCTGTCCCTCCTTCGAGTCAAGCTTTTTGTACAAAACTTTATAAGCTTTCGACTTAGCTTCACTTATAACCTTCTTTGCTATTTTCTAGTTTGTGACAGTTTCCTCATTTCTATCCTTATACATAGCTTTAAAGCGAGATCTTTTAACTTTAAGCTTCTCTTGCATCCCTTCACTCCACCATCAAGCCTCCTTTTGGCTTAGAATTCCTCCCTTAGATTTGCCTAGCATCTCTTTGGCTACCCTTTGGATACAGGATGTTCACCTCCCACATCTTGTTTGCTCTTCCGTTATAATCCCAAGATAAGTCTTCTAAAATCTTCTCCTTGAAGATCGATTACTTCAATTGAAGATTCCACCATTTAGTTCTAATGATCTTGGGAACCATCCTCTTTGCCAACCCTTTTATTTGCACATCTTTGATTAGCAAGCAATGTTGAGATGTCAATCTCTCTCCTGGGATTACTTTCCAGTCTCTGCAACATAATTGATCTCTTCTCCTCGTCGCAAAGTAATCTATCTAAGTTTTAGTCGGGCCGCTCTTATAAGTAATTAAATGCTCCTCCATCTTCTTGAAGATAGTGTTTGCTACGAAAAGGTTATAAGGCGTTACAAAATCCAAAATGACTTCCCTCATCAAAATCGGAGGTACCCAGAAATGCATGAGTCAAAATTAGAGGTACTTATGAATAATGATCTTGATAGAATTTATCTCCCAGAATACACTACTCTACACGAATAGTGAGAGTGTAAAAACTTGACAAATGTGGTCAAGTGGGAGATGTTGAATAGCCTTGGGTGATCGCTTGGTCAAGCAACCACATCTGGCAGTTGCGGCGAGGTCGGATCTTCGAGGCCGAATCTTTGGATACCCTCACTGACGGGACGTGGGAAATGGGGCGGAGACGGAGGACATACACCTATATACCTCCATCACGAGGGAAGCGGGTCATTGCATTTCGATCCGAGCCTTGCTCACTGGAAGCCCCTTCCCAACCCCCCTATCTCTCTCTCTCTCATTTTCTCTCTAGAAGACAGTGGCGACATACCTCGTCTTGCAAGTGGATTTTCCATGTAATTAGGTATATACCAAGTTGACTTAGAATAGATGGACTGAATGTTATCCTCTTATGACACGTCCACATATTACCAGTAGATATAATTAGGTATATACCAATTTGACTTATGATAGATTGACTGAATGTTAAACCAGCAATCAATTCAGAGTTTTGAACCTCCACAAGGTGCCTAACTTAGATCAAGAAGCTAAACTGTTAAATAAAAAACCAGTACTCTGACCCAATCCAAGATCTAGGCAGTGTCATTCAGAGAACAGCAGCAATAACAAGTACGCATCGGTTCCCTGACTTCCCAACAACTGCAATATAACGGAAGTCCTACATCATGGATATCAGATGATATGGAATGTGCCCGCCTGTCCTTTTTGGAAAAGGATGAAACATTATTCAAGAAATCAAGATACGTCATGATTCTACTGTGGCTTGATGAGAACCATTCAAGTTTATTCTGATATTAGCTACATGGTCATTGTATCCATCTTCACATATATACGTAGACTTCTGCTTGATTGATCTCTTGTAAGCATGGATTTGTTGCCTATAAATAGAACTCGGCTAGATTCTAGAATCTATGTCAAATGCTCTGTCATAGTTTTCGCTGGTTGTCAGCTACACGATCTCTTTATTTGGATGGGGTGCAGCTATAAAAAAGCAGAAAAACCTACCATAGTTGGAGTTGGAGAGGAATCAACTAGACCAAAAAGATGAGGTGCGCAACTCAGGCGAGACACATTATCTCAAGTAAATGATAATCCAGTGTATTGCTAAATTATCGGGAGACATTTCTTGAATTCACTGGTACGATGTCTGCGTCCTTGAGGACAAAGTTGCACACGCCCATAGCATTGATTCAACTTCCCCCAGTCTTTGACCGGACTGTGTAAGGTAGAATTGGAAGGCTGGAAGTAAATGGAACATATGGTTGGGAGTAATGTGACAAAGTAGGCATCCATAGAGCTTGGCTTTATTCCAGAAGAGATTCATGGATAAATATGTTGAAGTCTCGAAGTTACGTCGAAAGGGACAACATATGAAGTTCATTGTCGCTGAAATCGGTCTGATTTGGCTACGATTTACTCGGGTCTGCAAATGGAAATCATTCAGCAGTTGTTTTCGACTGAGAATTGCTTTGATTGATGCTGCTGCATGTTGGGGCTGAATGTGGCTGCTAAGAAGGTGCGTGGAACCTTCCCTTGCTTGTTCTCGTGATTTCCCTACGACCATGTTGGCCACCTACTTAATCTTGTATTCTAATTTCCTCCAAAAAGGCTGTTGCTGCCCATCTTCTGTTTTCTTTATTAAGGCCATATGGCCACATGCATTTGTGGGGATGCCATGTCAGAGTTTTTCTTTGATAATGGAGAATCAATCGGTGTTGGCCCGGTCCCCCGGGAGAATTCCAGATTATTTTTTTAAAAGGTGTAACTTTGTTTAATCTGAGAGGTTCATGTGCACGTTTTAATTGCTATATTCGCTAGAAGAGTACAAACTTAGATATTTACTACTGTGATGATCGATGACCTCTCTGTCACACCTTCCAAAAAGTGGAAGGTGGGTACACAAGTAAATACCAAAATCATATAAAGATCCAGGAAAAGAAGGCTTCATGAGGTGTTAAAACATATGAGCAGCACAAATAACATGATTTACTGACCTGGCTGCAGAAAGTTGCGGTCTTCGTAAATTTATGAAAAATATTTTTCTGTGGAAGGTCAAAACTTTGACGAGTTTGTGCAAACCTGCATGAATCATTACTGAAAAAGTTAAGAAGTTATCTCAGAGGATATTTCAATTTTCCATTTCAAAGTCCAAACAAGGTTTCTTCCACATTTCATCTTTAAACAGTAACGTAACCATTAAGCTCCACGTTGGAACTCATGCGTGCAACATTTTTTTGTTCCTTTTAGTTCTTTATTACCTTTTTTTACTGATATGATCCAGGAGTAAATTGCGAAATGTTTACAAGTGGCTGTACGGACTAAAGTGACGCTCGCTCACGGGGACAAATAGCTAAAGCATATCTCTGATATGATCCGTTCATTTGTCAGTAGTCCACTATGTAATAAAATCAAGGGAAGAATAGTTGGTAGTCTTGTCTTCTCAGTGGTCTGCGTTCGTGGTTTTTGGTAAGATGCGCGCCTCTGTTTCCACATCGCAGGCAATCTAACAGCGTTCCTCGTGATAGATCTATTCATAATTTAACACCAGGCGTAAGTGTCATTACATGCGCGGCGGAGTGCGATAATATGAAGCTGAAAGCATCCTCTCGAGAATAAGAAGAATTGATATTATAGTATTCGAATTAAACAAATGCAAACTGTTGCCTAATTCCTAACGAGACCAACAAACTTCCATAGAGTTCTCCATATATTTACACACAAAGTTTGCCCTGCCTTTGTTTATGAACTTGAACTCCTTAATGGTCTGTTTCTTTCTTCTTCGTAGATGATGTTGGAGCAGTTCATCTGTTAGGCATCTGCTCTTAGAACGGTTGGTTTGATGTTCTCGGAAGCATCGTCGATCCAAAACTCGAGAAATAGAAATCTTGGTAAGAGCCGGTGTCCAGAGACGACTGTGTTATCGTGAAAGAATTGTGCAGATCATCCAGCTTCAAGTCCACGAACCAGTCGCTGTCCTCCTTTATCATCATAGCATTCGATGCCATTGCATTGGGGAAATTATTTTTCCCATGCATTTCGGTGTACGCATCGTTGTCGACGTCCGACTCTGCGGATCGGTGACTATCCGATACCTCTTCCTCCACCGCCTCGAACGAATCCATGGCCTCCTCGATGAAGGAGGCCTCGACCTTCTGCTGGTGCACCTCATTCTCCCAGTTGTTCTTCTTGTTGTAGAGGCGACACAGGACCCAATCATCCAACTGCAAAACAGAGCACAGACGACCGGAACTAACTTAGCATAAGAAAACTCAAAGCTTAGGATTTCCGCAGAAGTTTATGTGATCACATCGCTTACTCTTAGGCTCCCTTTCTTGTTGGCGGCTCTGTTGGTATCGGCGAGGCGATACTCGTGCATGATCCAATTGGTCTTGGCGCCTCTGGGTGCCTTACCCGCGTAGAACACCAAAGCCTTCTTGATCCCAAGGGGTCTGACAGATCCGGCAGGTGTAACCGGCTTATCGGCTCCAGTAGCCTTCCAGTAGCCGCTCCCCGCTGCCCTGTTCGGCCTGGATCCGTTCGGGTACTTGCGATCTCTCGGCGTGAAGAAGTACCACTCCTTCTGTCCGAACAAAGCCTTTTCTGCTCATAATTAACAAAACCCTCAAATCAGAATCTACCGACAAACCCAAAATAGAGATCCACACAATCCGAAGGAACAGAAAGAACTACCTGGGAGCTGCCATGGATCGTACTTGTAGAGATCCACCTCGGCAATTATGGGCACCGGGAGGAACTGCTGCGCGGTCTTGCGGCAGAGGTAGTGCACGACGAGCTCCTCGTCGGTGGGGTGGAAGCGGAAGCCTGGCGGCAAGTTGAGCTCGGCCTCGGCGTCTCTGGTTCTTCTCACCATTCTCTGGGTACCAATCCCCTCACCTCCTCCTTTCCTCTCTACTTGCGATCACACACACACACGCACAAACAAGCACAAGTTAGTGCCTTTGATTGGGTTGGGGAGATGTGTTCGGAAATGGAATGGCAACGGGTGGTGGTAACGGCCTCTTTGGGTATATATATAAACATACACACATTCTAGAACAAGGTGGGGATGAGGGTGCACGTGACACGCACGCGACGGCGGCGGGAAGGTTCCAGTCGGGTTCATGAGGCGTCGGTGGACCCGACTACGAATGCAGATCCGTCAAGGATGCTTCCGGTCAACACAGGTGGCATGTGCTGATTGGGCCAGAGGTTAATGTAATGGTGGATTAACGGGTGTTTTAAATAGTGATGGTTGAGGCACGTGCTGGAAATACGGCCGCCGGGAAGGGTAGTTAGAGCTTGGGAATTTCGCGTGGATTTTAGAAATCCGTACGGTTGTCTATCATAGTCATGCATCATGCCTGGATTCACGTTAATTAGTTTGAATGGGAAATAAATACATCCAAGCGAATAAAGTAGAAGTAAATTCGTCCGGGCGGTATCTGTGGAATAAAAATTTCACGGAACTCTCAGGTGAATTTATAATTTGTTAAAAACCTAAGGAAGCCGTCACTTAAAGTCATGGCTTCCATTGGGGTATGTTTACATGTGATATATTTACATGGAAGCCGCCTCTTGAAGAGACGGCTTTGGCCAAAACCGAAGCCGCATCTTCAAGAGGCGGCTTCCATACGTTTTTTTCTCATGTAAATAAACCCTAATGGAAGCCGTGACTTGAAGTCACGGCTTCCTTGAGGTACTTAACAAAATATAAGTTCGCCTTGGGGTTTCGTGGAATAAGTTTCCACGGGTACCGCACAGACGAATTTACTTCGAATAAAGGAGATCTTTAATGGTACGGACATCATCATTTTACATCTTAATGGTAAATGCAGGCAGGCTTGGGAGTTGGGGTCCTGAGAAATAGAGTTAGGCAGCTCCACATGGTTTTTGAAACCTTGGGCAGTGAAAGAATCTAGCTTTGGATGATGATGCCCATCGTAGGATCATGTTGCAATGGTCCACTCATGTTTTGACTGCTGTTCTATTTAATCTGATTTGGCACGCTTATCTCCATCCCTAACCAACTGCGGCGCCAGCAAACATCTAGCTAACTACAGTTGATTTGTTCTTATCCTCCACCGGTCTGGATTGTATCCAGAGATTTTTTTCTTCTCCAATGGGAACTGCATAAATAAGCCCTGCAAACAATTGCTTAAAATATATGGTTAGATATGACGGGCTATGGATAGGCCAGATAATCTCTACCTCAAATTATGTCGACTCTTTATCATGATTTATATTAAAAACGATTTGGAGTGACTCCTGCCATATATTTATTTGTTTTTTCTGTTTACCATATTTTTTTATGTGTACAGTGAGTTTATTATTATTCGTTACTGTACGTAGGACCATCCTGCAAAGCCGACTTGTTCCTTTCGTAATACTATTGGTCTTATTTTAGCTGCTTAGATTTGTATGCTTTTTATCCCCCCTCCACGGATCATGTTCCATGTTCGCCATCATTCTACTGCATATGCTGGCTCCTGTCTGCACGTAGTTCTGCTCTGATTTTAACTTTTACTGATGCTTGATCTTCCCAACTCTTGGATGGTTATTAATGGTGAATGTAGGGAAAGAAATTCAAAGCTGCAGCTTCTTGCATCCAGATGAACGCATGCACGTTGGTGTGTGCGCCGGTGGAGCAAAGGGGTCCACCATGATCATGGCTTGTTGAGACCTGCATGGATGAGGAGGTCTGACTTGAAATGGAGAAAAGGCTGTGTGGAGGCCTAAGGACCTCACGTTTGTTTTCGGATTGGTACGGAATCTAATGGATGCAGATGGCATTGCTCATCCGAGCCAACTCCATAGCCGCCCACATCCCTTTCACACGTAATTTTTTTAAAAAAGGGGACAAAAACAGCCGCCCACATCCCAAACAGAAGCTACTCCACCGCTGCCACACACACACTGACACACCATCTCTTAGCCACTCAGTTGGGTGTAATGGGACGGGTAAACATGCGATCCAATGGAATCAAAGAGTCTACTCACTCCGAGTTGGTTATCTGTTAGATCGAGGATCGTTCTATTGAACTAATAATAGATTATCCTTAGGCGCCTGCGGATTCTTTTGGGCAAATTCTCTTCTTTGTGGGAACTCAACTTTTAATGGGAAATCATGTAGTCTTTACTGCAACGGAATTCTAATCGGATAAGAAAAGCAATTACTTTTTGGAATTAGAGTACACTGATCAGGGATGCAAACGAACGGATATGGATATAGGTATTATTGTATCCTTATCTATTTTTGAATACGAATATGGATGCAGATACAGATATTGACGGATATTAAAACTATCTTACCATATCTTTGAAAAACGGATGCAGATGTAAAACATATATTAATAGCATAGGAGTAATGTTAGAAATACTCTATAGAATCAACTTAAATATATACGAATTGGATGGAAAACACATTATATAAATTTACTACATGTGTTTGTATCATAAAAATTATACAAATATGGTAAAATAGGTATAGAATTATGTTATATAAGTTAAAAATAAATCTATGACTATATTTATATACAACATATATACATATATAGATACTGTTATGGATGTTCGCAGATATCAAAATGATATCCATATCCGTATCCATTTTAAAATGGATACATATACGAGTGTCAAAATTTGTATAAAACGCATACGGTGATGGATCATATACAGATATATCCTTAACCGTTTGCATCCCTAGCACTGACCTAATCACGTGAGACTTTTAGCACTCCATGCACTCCACCTACTCTTATATATGTTCTTGATTATATCAAGGATCCTTGGCCTCTCATCAAAAGCATCAATTAAAGATAGATGAAAGAGAGAAAGAAAGCAATGATAGAAGAATTGCTCTTTGCTTCAGTTGACCTGTCTTGCACGTGATCAGATATCAAAGCACATCCATGTTTCCATGTTTATAGATGCTTATAGCTTCCTTGGCGATCCCGATGAAAAGTGTCATGAACTCTTCATTTTTTTGTATAATTGTAACTTTCTGTAAGTCTCTCAATGGGTTACGACATTTGATTATATTGCTTGGTTATGCGTTGTTATCGGCCATGCAGTTTTTTGCTCTCACATTAAAGGATTTCCACGTTAAGTAATCTGTGCATCAATGATTGATTCTTATGTGATTGACTTTTATATGTGGTTATAGTTTCTTTTGATTAACCATTATGTGCATGATCTACTTATCAACTTTGTATTTTTGCGCAATATGATCTAATATCGAGAATACATTCCCAACAAGTAGTATCAGAGTCAATACAGTTGATAAGATGGTATGCAACACTAGCAGAATGATATAATCTAAATAAAACCAACTACAACTATATGGAAAAATAAGATGAAAAATCTACTATCTGTGAAGGCTACGTGCCTTCTAGTTTTGCCACCCAAAAGCCCAAATCCAAGATAAATGAGGATGGGAGTTTGAGCATGAGCAAGTTTGAGGATTTTAATTACAATATGTTGAAGATGGTGTCTACAATCACATAAAAAACAATACTAATGTAAAAACACTTTTATTTAGTAGAGAACAACAAGGTGATTTTTCTCAAAGGATTGATGCAGTTAAAATTCAAGAATGGTATTTCTATTTCTATTTCAATCCATGTGAATGAATTTCAAGATATTATCAATTCGCTTTCTTTTTTTACTAATAGGATTCGAACCCTTGTCCTTTAAAGTGAGAGCCACTGCTTCTACCACCAGACCATTAGAGGGGTTCTTATCAATTAGCTTTCTTACATGTGAATAAATTCAAAGATGAATTCTAGGACTACTATTTGCTCTCTATTTTTCAAAAAGTCACGAGACATTTCAAATTTTTCTCACTAACTCCATGCATGATGACGTTGTTTCCTTAGAGACCATCAATGATGGTGTTTTGAACGCGGATATGAGAAGGAAAATCTCACGGTTCTTCCTAGTCATAGGTTTTGGTCACAGAAAATGCATGGAGAAATGGATACAAAAATGATAAGGTAAGAAATAAGAGGAGCAAGTCCAAATCTACATATAAAGGTATAAAATGTCACCATTGCAGAAAGAATAACCATATCAAAAAATATTACTTCCAACTACGAGAAATAAAAGAGAGGAGAATGTCAACGTTATTGTCGTCAATGGTGAGAACAAATTGCTCATTATGTCTACATAGATATGATGAATATTGCCAGAGGTGGCACTCGTTGGCTAGTTGATAGTGGTTTCATCCTACATGTAACGTCTAATGTGGATTTTTTTGCATCTTATACCTCTGGTGATTTTGACATTCTTATAATGAGTAACAATTTCTACCTCTGGTGATTTTGACATTCTTATAATGAGTAACAATTTCATATCTAATGTTAATAGCATGGGTGATGTCATTCTGCAGAATGCATCTGGAAATCCTTTTGAACGTGAAAGATATGAAGCACGCTCATACCATACCATGTGAATTTGATCTCAACAGGAAAGCTTGACGTTGAGGATATTGCAACATATATGAGGTTAGAGAATGAAAGCATATCAATTTCCCTTGTGTCTTAAGATAATAAGTATAACAATAACCTCTAAATCAAGATGGGAGTGAATGTGATCCATGGTGATACCCTATAAAGGAAGGAGCACACCCTTAGTTTGATCAAGAACAAAGGAATGGTCACACTGTTAGTTTGTTCGAAGCTCTATTTTATTACTTTTATTGATGATCTAAGGAATGATCAGGTATGCTCCTGACCCTTGACAATTTACTTTATTACTTTTATAAAAGGTTTTTTTCTTTAAAGTTGTGAGTATATACCCTACAAGGGAAGGATCAAACTCTTAGTTTGTTCATGATTTTTCATGCATTCTTGGAGAGAGAGATTAGAAAAAAGTTAATATGCATGTGCCTCCATAAAAATGAAGAGTATATGGAACCATTTGACATGTATTGTAGGTCTCAAGGGGTCAGATATCAAAAAATCCATAAAAGACTCCTTAGTTGAATGATGTTGCTTATCTTTTGTGAGCCTATTGTTGTCCAATCCACCCAAGGATTATTCTCTGACTCAAGTTTTCTCGCATCCCAAGCCATATATTTTTTTTTAAAACCAATTAGTCCCACATAGTGTTCAAGAAGGCGATCAAGTATATCGCATACTTGACCGCATACTCGTATTCCGTAGCCTTGCCGCTCCGAGCATGATGAAACAACCATGTATGCGGGTTGACCCGCACAGTCGTTCAAGTATACCCCCTATGCGTTTGCCTACTCGGATGCTTTTCTATTAATTTTTTATTTACCTCAAATTCAAATAACCTCACCCGCCTTAAACTAAAAGTCATATGCTCTTTCAATTGATGCTTTTGCTCATTTGACTCTATATTACTTTTCATCCAAATAATTTTGTTCCTTGTACCTTCAATTCTTTATTATTATAATCAAGAGATTTGATATTTACATGATATTGTCATAGTATTAAATATTTATTTATATTTTTTAATGATAAAAGATACTAAACGACATAAAACCGCATACTCCCCGCATTCGACCCCTCCGACTGAATACCACATACCGTCTACATGAACATTGATCCCACACCACTAGGGCTGCTAATCAAACCGAACTGTAACGAACATACCTATGTTCGAGTTCAGTTCGATAAGGAAGTTCGAAAGTTCGAGTTCGAGTTCGGTTCGATAAATGTTCGATAGGATATGTTCGAGTTCGAGTTCGTTTAGAAAACGAACGTTCGGGTTCGGTTCGATAACAATTCGTTAACAATTTAACTTAACTAAAACTTGTTAACATGAACAAGTTCGAAACGGGAGTTCGATAACAAGGTTCAATAAGTAGTAAAAATAAGAAATTATTCAATTAAAGTGGTACAAAGTCCAATAAATACCACAATTTCTTTAACCTCAAAATTTATTAAGTGTGTAAATACTAAGTTACACATACAAATACACACACATATATATATCGAACTCGAACTTTTATCGAACGAACATATGTTATGTTCATGTTCAGTTCGTTAAGCTATCGAACTAAAATTTGAAGTTCATGTTCAGTTCATTTAGAAACGAACGAACATTTTTCGAACTATTATCGAACGAACTCTAATCGAATACGAACATGTTCAGTTCGATTAGCAGCCCTACACACCACTTAAAGCAAACTAAGTTACAACAACAAACAAGATCAAAGAGATGGTTGCGGCGTGAGATATCTTATCTGAGGGAGAAATGAGGGTGAGATGTATCGGCAATATATGATATAGCTATGAACATGAGTGAGTCATACAACCCAAGAGCTGGAATAACACAACATTGGATACATCCACCTATGCTCTAGGGACCTTTTGCAATTAAGGCTTCCTTTATTGCTTTACTAGCTTAGTTATATAGGAATTCACCTAAAGAACCTTTCTCATTTTTATGTCAGTTCGAGGATTTGTTGGACCTTGACTCACCCCACATTACTCATGAAGTTATTAATACGTGGGCCTTTTATTTTGCGATGACGGGAAAGACACGTATCAACTAAATCACTTGGAAAGGGAAATAACTACAGGGGACGGATTGTCTGCAGTAACTGCCCGAACCGCTCCATCTTGATCGAGCGGTTCACACGAATTTGCACGGTAGGGCCTACAAAAAAGTACGAATTCGTGCGAACCGCTCGATCAAGATTGAGCGATTCCAAAGATTCACACTTTTACCATAGATGTCTGCAGTACTGCAGAAGATCCTCACTAAATAACTACATGGGTTAATTGTAGATCGACCATTCTCAAGAAATTCACCCCCTTGGCCAGATAAACCATATAGGAAGATTTATTGCAGACTATTGATCACAACTTTTCCATGAGTCTATCCACAAGGAACACAAGTGATTTAAAGGTTTACCTAAGAAATGTCCGCACCATAAGTTTACAAAGATCTTGCTAATTTAACACTTCTTTATTGGGTTGACATTTGCATCTCAAGGATTGGTGAGTGTTGCATATTCAACAGAGACACTGATCTCATGAAAACACCTTTCAAAATGTAAGGAGATGGTTAAGTATTAGGGGTGTCCATGGGACGGGTACCCGCACCATTTGATCGGACCCACCCCACCCCGTTGGTATTGGGTCACGGATCGACCCACCCCATTTCAACGGGTACCCAATTGCAACGGGTACCCGATTAATGCCAATAGATGTTGGCTACCTACGGGTATCTGCGGTTACCCGTGGGGATAAAGAGAGATACTTCAAGCGAAAGGTGACATATATTAAAATGCAAACAATATGTCCAACTATGTATATTTGTATCTATATCATATTCATAATGATAATGCCAGATACGAAAATCTAAATGGTACGGAATGCATTCAGATAGAGATATATAAACATAGATAAATAAATTAATAAGGATATAGAAAACTATGTAGATATTGTAAACCATATGAATACATGCAATTGGAAGGAATACTATCGAATACGGATCTAATAATGACACATTCATGTAGGTTCATCGTCATAATGAATCAAATACAGACAAATGAGATGTAAATATATATAATATGAGGCAAACATGACAAACATTATATAAGTATATATTCTTATTTGTAAATGATTATATTAATTATCATCGCAATTAATTATCGCGATGTGTGTGCGCGCGCTCTTATGTGCGTGCACGTGTGCACATGGGTGTGGGTGTGGGCGTGGACGCATGCGCATGCACGTGGGCATGTTCGTTTGCATGGATGCGGATGCGCGCGTGGGTAGGTTCGTGCGTGCGCATACGCGAGTGCGTGTGCAATCGTATTCAATTGTATTCATTATCATCATGTTTGGATGCTAGGATGTATGCATATCGATTTGGATCATATCCGATTCGTTATCATATATGTTAATTCAAGTTTTGATATATATATATATATATATATATATTTCAATTTTAAAATGGATACCTATATGAGCCCTCCCATAAATATAAATTTAATCTTATCTATACAATTTTGATTCTATTATTTTTTTGCATCTATTTCATACCAGTATTCATTTTTAATGATTCAACAATGTGTTTTCCATATTCACCGATATTTGTATCCGCATCCATTTCTATATTTTTAAAATAGATAAGAATAATGTAACATCTACATTGATATTTGTATCTAACCATTTGTTTTTTTGTGAATCAAGTGATTGTAGAAACTTCCAACTGAGTACCCGTAGGTACCCGTCGGCTTTTTTGTATGGGACACGGGTCATGACATTGTGGGTACCCGACCCATCATTTTCAAACGGGTACCCGAGGATTAAGGGTCAAAATGAACCGGTCGGGTCGGGTACTCATTGACCCAGATATTTTTGAACGCCCCTACTAAGTATAGTCAAACACTTTCCACCACACGAGCCTACCAAAAATGCTACCAACCACATCCAATAAAAGATGGCACATGTAGCAAATGCACCAAAGCCAATACCCTCCGATTAAAGAAAATTTATGATCAATTGAATAAAGCTGATATGATCGCAAAATGGTTACAAGAGCTATAGAAATTAGAAGACTTCAAGAAGTTCTCTAGCTTACAAAAATCAAAATGGAGAAGGTTAACCAACATTTAGATGAGTTAATCATACCAAACACCTCAATCCCTGCCCAAACTCAAATAAATTTGAATAACTTCAAGAATCATACACTAGACCATGTATAATAATTCAGTAACCCTTTCACAACGATCAATAAGATATAATATTCTGAATTGTTGGATACTTTTATGCATATTATAAGCGGTATAATGTCACTATTTTTTTATCTAAGGAGATGGAGGGAGGAAGATGCAAGAGAGCTTGTACATAATTTTAAAGTTGAAGATGACTGTTTTATAAATTAAAAAAATCCAAAAATGAAGAAAAAGATGAAGATCAAAAACATCATAAAGGGAAAGATGAAGCTAAAGTAGATGTAGAATTAGGAGACTCAATGGACAATATTGATCTTCCTGATGTCGAGGCTATAACTGATTTAGACCTTATTAGATATTGATGTTGATTTGAACAGTCATGTATGTTTTGACTTAGATTATGATTTTTCAACTATAAAAGATGATTCATTTGTAAATGAGGATGATTTTGTTTGTCACTGGCTTTGAAATAATGCTCATTCCTAATGACTTGCACTATAGAAAGAAGAAAAATAAAGAATCTGAATATTGTTGATCTTAAGCTGGAGAGATTATTTAAGGACCATACTTTTGTGAAAATTCCTATTCATAAAGCTTTGGATCACTTTCTTGCATTGCCATAACTTTTGAAGGTGAGATGCACATTTAAGTGAAAGAGTAAGAAGAGAAAGCTAAGTATTAGAAATCATGTGCTCACAAAAGCCACTTCATGTGTAATAAAAAATGTTCTTCCATTAAAGAAAATAACTTGGGATCTCACTCCATTAGTTGCAACATTCTAGAAAGATCTTTTACTTCATTCTATTTGATAACTATTTTTTAATACCATCCTCGCTGCTTGATAGGCCAAGTCCAAAGATGTGGGCTCTATTCCCTAAGTGTACGTACCTCACTCGGTCGGGAAAGTACATGTGTCCAACGTGGGAGTTGCTCTTCCCAAGGTAATGAATCCATTACGTTTGATTTTAAGATAAAGTTGGATTAACAAGCCCAGTTTTATTTTGTTTATCACTTTTTGGTATTTTTTGATGCAATCGCCTAATGGATTTCCAATTCCTTTAGCATCCTAAGTGATCAAAATCAGAGGAAGAGTGTCAGAAAAGCAATGCAAGGCAGAAATTGATGATGCATGCATAGTCATAAGACTTACAGTGATTCCCATCTCTCTCCATAATGAATGCTAGACAGAATATAAAACTATACTACATGTAATACAAGTTGATTAAATCGCCCTGAGTAGGAATTGCTATTAGCGCGAAGCACCAATTTAGTTTGATCTAGGTCTAAATGTATCAGAGACTATAGGTACGTGCATATATTAGAGATTTGGACCTAAATTACTCGATCAAGCAATCTTAAAAACCTAGGGCTCATTCATATAAAACAAATAAAAAGAAAGGCGAAAAACTCAAAATACAGGAAACAAATAGAAATAAGTGGAAAAATAGGGAGGATAAAAGGTAGAAGGTGAAGAAAAACATCGATAAAAACTGACAAACCCCCAGGTGTTTATATTCAAGAATCCACATCTATCCATGTATTATTACAAATTATATTACAAAAATAAAAGGACCGCTCTCACACAAATAAAAAAACTACACTAAGCTTCTATACTCTCTCCTTGTATTCTCCTTGCTCTCTCATACGGGGTCAGCTATGAAAGCCGATCTCCGCTCTGCTTGGCTACGTCAGCCTACTAGAAAGCCGTTCTCACGTAGCGGGCCCTTGCAAAGAAGTCAACAGAAGAAATGATCAGAATGTATAAACAATTATTTGAAAAAGAAATAAAAACATAGGTATAATAACTAATATACACAACTAGGTATACACTATCCTACGTTGCTCCCTGACAACATCGTCATTTTGTTGTTTAAGAGAGATGAGGTACCTAACGCTCGGTCTTAGAGGGTATAAATGATGAGCGGATCGATCGATCAGGGTTAAGTCTTGGAAAATCAGATCAAGGTCGTTGCGACCCCAATCGACAAAGCGTGGCTCAATCAAGAAAATTAGACCACCAACTAAAGAAATCAAACAATCAAACAAGGAAAGAGGTCTTGCTACTTTATTTTACCTGGTATAGCTACAAGGGTCGATCACAAGGAGCACGGAATGACAAGTCTACGAAGTAGTCGCGCAACCAAGAAAATAAAGAAAATTGGTGGATTTTAATTTTTCAATTTTTTTATGATTTTACAATAAGAGAAAGAATAAAAGAAAACCAAAAAGCAACACTCAAACACTTATTTAAGGGTCTAAAAATACTCAAAAATTCAAAACAAAAATGTTTTTATGTTTTTAAAATATTAAAATGTTTTTCTGAATTTTATAAGATTTTTATAATTTTTAATTAATTTTCTAAAAATCAAAGAAGGAAGAAAACTACAATCAATGTACAACCTGGATATAAAGTCTGATTAAAATTATTTAATATGCCTATAAAATCCTAACATTAATATTATATGAACTACAAAATAAAAGCTACCTACAGAAAAAGAAAACACATTTTTTGATTTTTTATGAATTTTTAATGATTTTTATAAGGTTTTTACTCTTTTTTAATTTTAAGAGTTTTATAAAAGGGTATGAAATGAAAATTGCATAGCAATTAAAACAACACAAAACAAGTAACCGGATTTTTTTTTGAATTTTTCAAGGTATTTTAATATTTTAGGTGATTTTCTAAAATAATCAGGAACACTTTTTAAGGTTTTTGAATTTTAAAAAAATAATAAACGAATTCAAACCAAAACCCAAAAATCACCAAAATTCCTACACAGTAGCTGGAGCTACATGTCAAAATCTTAGGATTTTTGGAGCAATTTAGCTATTTATTTAATCAAAAACAAAGCTCACAGCTCATAGGGACCAAAATGCAATTAAATTAAGTTCTGGAACAAAAAGTAACACGCAATAAAAACCTAGGGTCTAATATGCAATTTCTCCACTAAATATCCGTACATGTCGTAAATCAACATTCACAGGGGTATATTTGCAAATAAGAAAAGTAAACATTCAATTCATAACAGAAGATAATTTCGGGGTAAACAATGCAAATAACCCAGTTAAACACGTGACGAAGCACGTGGTTCTACACAGGCAGGACTAAAGTGCAAATATAAGAAACTGCAGTTACTGAAATGCAAAATGGTTCAACTGTGATTTTATTTTACAGATTAAAATATAACATAAAATAAATGCAAAGGAAAAGGTGCAATATACCCATGAAGGCACGTGAGAGGCGCGTGGGGGACAAGTATCAGTTGCTGGTAGGGGGTGATCGGGCGGTTCTGCTCCTCTGCAATGGTTGATCTGACGGTTAGGGAATGTTCCCTACGTGTGGCGCAGATCTATCAGATGGCGTCAGATCAACGGTCGAAAGGATGTAGCGCTGGACGGCTCAGATGGAATCTGGAACGCTGCTCCGCATCCAACGACAACAGAAGATGGTGGACGAACAGGGCTCTGGTGAACTTCGAACGATGACCTGGGTGAATCCGTCCGGTCGATCGGTCTACCAATGGGTCGAGCACCTCCGGAGAGGCACTCTGCACCGAGTCGTGGGCTCCGATCGTCCGATGGATGGTCGGATGGACAACACGGTGGAGCTGGGGACTGGACTAGCTCCGCCGAGCAGCTGGGAAGCAGATAGAGCTCCTCACGGCTCCAGGGGACCTGCAATGCGAAGCTAAGACTCGGGGGCACACTCCGGTCCAGGTTATTAGGAAAATAAACCAAAGAAGCGATGACGAATGTGCTTGATCTCCGCGGACGTGACAGAAGGAGATCGAGGACCTAAGGTGTAGGGCGAGCGTGTGAGTCGATCTGAATGGATCGATGAAGGTGACGATGCTCCGACCGGCTTGTCGGAGCTGGCGGAGCGACGACGGTGATAAATGGGACGATTAAACAAACGACTGATCTAGGAACGATCGAATGAATACCTGAATGTCTGAGTATGATCTTGAGCTCCAAGGGAGGTGAACGACAGGTTGTGGCCTCGACCACACTACGGCTGGCGAAGGAGGCTCGTCGCGGCGGTTCTACGGCCACGACAAGTGAGCTTCGGCTACATGGCACTAATCCGAGCACCAAAGGTGGCCTCCGACGGCTGTCACCACGACGAAGATATCTAGGGTATCAGAAAGGGGAGCGGCGCGAGCTAAGGAGCTGGGGAGGTGAGTGAAGACTTTATAGAGCAGTCCCAGGTAGCCGGATAGATCGGGTCGGAGCGCACGAACAGAGGACGATCCACGCCTCCCTAAGGATCCGCGAGGATCAGAGCGGGAGATGCATGCATAAATTCAGAGCAAGTGGGCACACGATCCGACCAGGGTAAATGGGAGAAACGGGTCCGGTGGAACGTTCGGGTCGGGTCAAGCCCTGGAAGAGGAGGTTGACCCGAGTCAACGTTCCTCCGTGGACCAATCAGAAAAAGGATATACAAAAATATTTATAAATTTAATTAAAAATAGCAAATGATTTTAAATTAAAAAGTGTACGAAATGAAAAATATATGTTATTTTCCAAAATTTTTTTGTGAGTTTTATTTATTTTTACGAAAAATAAATTATTGTATATAAAGTATAATGTATTATATACAGGTATAAAATACCTATGTATTTTGTACAATTATTTTTATTTTGTTATTTTTACGCAAATACTCCAATTTTATATTTTATTCATTTACAACATAGTATTTGGAGTATAAGATATTTTTTTGTTTTATTTTTATTATAAAATAAATAGGGAAGGATACACATATACATGTATTATGTACAAGTGAGAGAGAGAAATTTATTATATTTTTATTTTATTTTTCTGATTTTTATTTTATTTTTAAAAATATATACAAGGAAGTTAAAACACCTTTTACATTTATTTTTGTAAAAATAAATTGTATACATGGATGGTACATATATACATTGTAAGGTGGCCCTATCTCTCTCTACTTATTTTCTTTGACGATCAAGCCAATGCTTGGCCCTCTCTTGAGTTTGGGCCACTCAATATTTATTCTAAATATTTCCTTCTTTTTCTTTATTCTTTATTCTTTTATTTTTGCATAAATACATGCTAATTTTGAAATATTAACATATGCATGCTTATTGCTAAGTTATTGTATTTACAACTATTTATATGATGCTTTGCCAAGATAATTAGCTAAAATAAAAGAATAAAGAGTGATGAATGAGGATTCATCACCTCCTATACTTTACTTTTGCTAGTCCCTTAGCAAACACTTATTTAAAAATGAAATGAAAAGAACAAGAAAAGAAAAAGAGGTAGAATCAAGGTTGATTATTAAACTTGTCTTCATTAAATTGAAGTATGGAGCTCAGTAAGATCTTTGGATTATTAGTTTGTCGGAACCTTATTTGGACTTTGGTTTAAAACTTAATAGCCTCTAAGTTCCACCAATCTATGGTCGACTTCTCAACAAACCAGATCAGAACAAGTCTACATACACAAAATCTAATGACCATGAATCTTTTCTTGTACTGTGTAAGTGATATGTAGCTCCCCACCTCAGAAATGGCAAAGTAACAACCCCCCTCAACAAGGTAACTCTAATGCCCTAGTCTGAAAGCTCTTTCCTCGAGGAGCGAGGTTTTCCCTTCTAAGTTCAAGTGCAATTGACTCAAGAAGAGGAGGAAGAAGAGAATGGACCATGACCAGTGTAGCCATGTATCCTTGGGAACCCATCAGTGTAGCTAAGTCTCCCTGCTGCAAGCTTTATGAGATGAGAATGGGTAACATAAGCTTTGCTTTATTTGGCTATATACACTCCGGTGGGTATTTCATTTTCTATCATACCCACCACTTTTTTGGAGTTTTTCTTTCTTCTGCACATTTTTTTAATGTGCACATGTACGACATATCTACATGATGCAACATATATACATAAGGAGTTTTTCCTCTTAAGCCACTAGACTATCCCTCTTTTGAAGCATTATTGCAACCCACGACTCCTGTCTTTAGACCTCAATACCGCCATACCAAGTTGAGACGCACTTCCTTCATTAAAAGAAGACGAGAGGTTCCGCCTAGAAGTACTACCCTCGTATGCTACCCCAAGCTAAAGAAGACTGCCTCCTCACCACCTCATCCGCAGAGAGCTATGTGTAAGGTGCTGGTACAAGTAAAGCCATTGTCCGTGAGAGTCATGTGTGCATTGTTAAGTGTTCTACTTAGGCTCATCAAGATGACATATGATCATAGCCTAATGGACTCAAAGAATTAAGTCCCAAGTGGACCTGAAAAGTCTTAACCCTAAGCCCTATATGGTTCCTCTTAGAATTAGGTGGATTAAGGTCTTAACCAAGCTCCATTTTTCAATTTAATTTCAGGATAGTTTAAATGTCAACTATGATTCAGAAAAACTGTACGAGTATATATAAAAATGTTTTGATGCAAATTTTTGAAAAATGTTTGAATGAATGAATGCAGAAGTTTTGCAAACTATTTACACACATTTACACAAGGGTTTTTGCAAACTTTTTATTTTCAAACATTTTACAAAAATTTTGTACTATATACATAATTGTTATATCAAATTATTTACAAACTCTTTACACACAAAACATTTTTACAAACATCTGTATAAAAATAATTTTTATAAATAGCTATATATGTGCAAGAAAGAATATTATGTACAAGAAAATTTTTAAAATTTTTATGGATTTTTAGATAAAGGATTTTAGCCATTTTATTTATTAACACACTCACACAAAGTACAAGTTATAGCTAAAGTATATATGAAATATATACGACACCCCCTATACTTAGCTTGAACGATGTCCTCAGAGTGGATCAAGAGCGATGAAGAAGACATAACTCGTGCTTAGTATAGGGAAGTGAAAAGGAATGGTATACTATAACGACAAATCAAAGAATAGAATGAAAAAGAATCTCGATGTTTCCCCCTATACTTAGGATCAAGTACTCCTAAGTATAGTAAATTGTACGTAAAGGGAATCCGAGTGGAAGAATGTACAAGGTCTACCTCCCCTATACTTAGGATAAAATAACCCTAAGTATAGGCAACAAAACAGAGGTAGAAAGAATCAAAGGATAAATCAAAAGTCTGACACCCCCTATACCTAGGGTAAAGTACACCCTAAGTATAGCATAATCATAAGATGCGAATGGGGTGTTGGACTGAAGAATGGTATGATATGTACATATGGATCTATACAAGGCATAAGACAGTGATAATCAGGCATGAGATGCAATAGATGTGAGTCAAAGATCATATCTCACGTAAAATGAATAGGGGCGGCGTCAACGACCAGTGGCTCATGATCTAGATATGGTTTGAGCCACTACCCATTAACACGAAAGGTAGAATCAGATGTTATCTCAGATATGTCAATACTTCTATTGTCATGTACCTTTCGGACAAGGTATGGTCCCTTCCATTTGCTCTGCAACTTCCCGAGAAATAATCTCAGCCTAGCATCGAACAACCATACTTTCTGATCTGGCTCAAACTGTTTGTGGCTGATATGAGAATCATGCCACTCCTTTACTCTCTCCTTGTAGTGTAGGCTGCTCGAAAAGGCTGCATCTCTAAGCTCTTCCAGGGCTGCAAATTCTGCCCTCCTATGATCTCCTACACTCACTAGATCCAAAAGTATGTCTGTGACAACCCAAAGTGACTTATGCCTAATTTCAACAGGTAAATGGCAGGTCTTTCCATAAACGACGTGAAAAGGATATGTACCCAAAGGAGTCTTGAAGAAAGTCCAATATGCCCACAAGACCGAGTCCAAAAGCTGTGACCGATCCTTTCGGTTAGGGTGGACTACCTTCTGCAATATAGTCTTGATCTCCATGTTCGACACTTCAGCAAGACCATTGGTCTGAGGATGATATGGAGTGGCTACTCAATGGTCAATGCTGAACTCTCTAGCAAGGGCCTTTACCTTGTCGCTGACGAAATGAGACCCCCCGTCAGATATCAACACTCTAGGTACCCCAAACTGGGAAATGATATTCTTCCTCAAAAATCTGCATACAGTCCTAGGCTGCGGTTTGGGCGGGTATGGCCTCAACCCAACGACTAACATAATCTACGACCAACATAATATACTCAGATCCCTGATTTTTAGGGAATGGATCAATGAAATCGATGCCCCTCGCGTCAAAAACCTCACAGAAGTGAATGGGCTACATCGGCATCATATCACGTTGTCCACAAGTGCCCATCCTCCGATAATCAGTACACCTCTTCACGAATTCATCAGAATCCTTGAAGAGGGTAGGCCACCATAGGCCGGATTGGAGCACTTTCTGTGCTGTTCTTCTCCCAGAGTGATGTTCTCCTGCCTCAAGCTTGTGGCAGTATGTGAGGATGCTATGGTGCTCCTCCTGAGGAATGCACCGACGCTAGATGCTATCCCCTCCTTCATGATAAAGGACGGGATCCTCCCAATGGTAGGAATTGGCCTTCGCGAGGAAGGTCTCAAGTCGCTGCATGGGACAACCTTGTGGAACTTTCTTGGCAACAAGATAGTTCACATTGTCAGCGTACCATAGGAGCGAGGTGATAACAAGGATCGCCTCATCTGGAAAGGTCTCAGAAATAGGATCAATCTGCTCAGATTCCTCAAGATGCTCCAATATGGAGAGATGATCCGCCACCACATTCTTGACTCCAGGCTTATCCTTAATATCAATATCAAACTCCTGGAGTAGAAGGATTCATCTGGTCAGTCTCACTTTGGCATCCTTCTTTGCCATGAGATACCTTATGGCGGTGTGATCTGTAAAGATAGTCACCTTCGATCCAATGATGTGAGATCTGAACTTATCTAGGACAAAGACTACGGCTAGCATTTCCTTCTCAGTAATAGTATAGTTCCGCTACACGACATCCAATGTACGGCTAGCGTAGTGAATAACAAATGACACTCCATCCCTCCTCTGTCCCAGCACGGCCCCTACGGCAAAATCGGAGGCATCCGTCATGATCTCGAATGGGAGAGATCAATCAGGCGGCTGGAGGACAGAGCCTCAACAACTAGACTTTTGAGAGTCTCAAATGACACAAGACACTTATCATCAACAATGAACTCGGTATCTTTGGTCAGCAAATCAGTCAACGGTCGGGCAATCCTGCTGAAATCATGAATGAAGCATTGGTAGAAACCAATGTGCCCCAGAAAAAACCATAACTGTCGTAAGTTGGACGGTGGACTGAGTTTCCTATGATATCCACCTTGGCCGGATCAACCTCCATGCCCCTGTTGGAGATGATATCACCAAGCACCGTCCCTTGAGTCACCATGAAGTGGCTCTTCTCCCAGGATAATACAAGATGGACCTCGATGCATCGCTGAAGGACGCGGTCTAGGCAGTCAAGACAAGCATCAAACCCATCGCCATAGACCGAAAAGTCATCCATGAAGACCTCCAAGCACTCACCCACCGTGTCCGAAAAGATGGATAACATACACCTTTGGAATGTCGTCGGGGCGTTACATAGACCAAAGGGCATCCGTCTGAAAGCATATGTCCCAAAGGGACAGGTGAATGTGGTTTTGTCCTGGTCTTCGGGCGCAATGGCCACCTGGTTGTAACCGGAGTACCCATCAAGAAAGCAGTAGTGACTATTCCCAGCTAGCCTCTCTATAATCTGATCAATAAAAGGCAGCAGGAAATGATCCTTCTTGGTGGCCTGGTTCAATCGTCTGTAGTCCACACAGATCCTCCAAGAAGTGGGTACCTGATGAATCCACATTTCATCATCTTTATTCTATCATTTTGGCCTCAAAAACCCTAGCAAATTCTTGTAAATAGCATTAAATAGAGCATATAAGCATTCATGCATGTACATGTAAATAGTGTATAAAATACTGTAATTAAAGCCAAAATTATAGAATAAATAAAAGAAAAGAAAAAGAATAAAATATTGTAAATATTTTATGACCCGAAACCCCGAGACCTAGGCATCTTGATGAATAGGTCGACAAGGAATAAAGTAGGGGGAGATAAGGGTCTGAATTCAGTCAAAATACCTATACTTTTTAATTCATTCTTTATTCATTTTGGGACCTATTTTTGGTTCCACTTTTTATACATCAAATAAAGAAACTTTGTACATGAAAGTTGTAGATAATTTTATAAAGAAAAATACAAAATTTGTTTCATTCAAAAATAATGTATAGATAAAAAGTTATGGTCTGAATAAAATTCCAGAATCCTAACTTCCCAGACCCGTATCTCACAAATGAAAACTCCAAATGCAGAAAACTCACTTTTAATTGTATATAGAATAAAATAAGCTATTTAATGGCGGTGGTTTCGTATTTGGCGGAGCTACGGTTTGAAAGTTGAGTTTTGGACCCACATTGTATAAGTGTACATATTAAAATATTCAATTTATTATTTAATAATTATTTTTGTATTTTTATATTTTTATAATGTTGTAAACATTATTTATAATATATATGTACATTAAAATCAGAAGAAAAACCCAAAAGAAATCTAAAATAAAAATACATATATATTACACATAGGTATAGGACCTATATTTATACCTATACAATACATACTTTTATTTTATTAAGTACATAAAGAAATTCAGAAAATTAAAATAAAAATACAATTAAGTATATAAAAATATTTTTATATTTTTATAAAATAATAAATATAATTAAAGAAATTAAAAATACCAAATAAAAATAAATTAATAAATTACATAGGTATAAGTACCTATATAGGAATAAAAAGACAACTTGTAAATATACCTCATACAAATAATTAAAAATCACCATAAAATACTATATAAAATAATAAATATTTTTTTATTTAATAACCTAAGTTTAATAATACCATTTACTATTTTTATTTGATTTAATTAAACAATTTTTGCAGGTTTTTCCTAGTTGGTCCACGTGGACCAACCAGGTGGGTTTGACAGTTGACCTCGGTCAACTGTCTGACCCCCACTGTTCTTGTCAGAATGTTGGGTTTTTCGCCCATTTCTCAGAATTTTCGAGGCTGCCCCATTCATCTTTTTGTGATGCGTTCTTCACGACTTTTGATCCTCGGGGATTCGTCATACACGCCTTCGTGTTACCTCGAGCCCTGGATCACTGACGTGCTCTCGACGCATCGTTCTATGAGCCTCGACCGTCAACCCAATAAGATGGAACCCTTAACTTCCATTCAAACTTGAACCGCACTTCATCCAGAATTGCTCCCCCTTTGGCTCGAGTTAGAAGCCTGGAGGTGACAGCTCTAGGTTCCCACCTTCAAAGCGGAGGAGCAACGATCGTTCTGGGCGCGTTCCTTACCTCCGGTGAGCCTCGCCGTTGAGGTTTCTCAACCTCGGGTCCTACCCCTTGAGGTATCCATTCCTCTCTTTTTCTTGCTCATTTTTATTCTCTGTCATCGTAGGCATCTTTAGCATCCTAAATCACTAAGTCCCCTCGATCAACGCGCCTTATCGCCACCTTCGCCGGAGCGCTCCTCCGGCGATGATCACCATCTTCGCCATTTTCGCTCCCAGCTGTTTCCCCAACCCTCGAGGCAATTTGCCCTCGAGGGAGTAACTCTTTGGTGCAGGTCCTGTCACGGTCGAGCACGTCTGGAGACCTCTTTGGTGTTCGCCGGAGAGTCCTGGAGGGCCGCAGCTCCTCCGACCTCGCTGGTGCGCACCAGACGTTCTCCGGCCCTTTGAAGACCTTCAGCCGCAAGAGCCACCCGCCAGGAGTCTTTTGGGCCTCGCCATACCGCCAACCACCGTCGGGCGTGCGAGGGAGGAGAGCTAGAAGTTCGCCGAGCTCGGCGTTCATCCCAGTTCTTGCTCCTTTGCCCGTCACCGTCCAATCTACGAGGAACTCCAGGGCTTACAACTGTCGTTGGATCTAGGCCTCCCATCATCGTCCGATCGCTCGGCCGGATCTAATCGCAGCCACAGAAGATGAAGCGGTATCGTGCAAGGAGATCAAGCCACGTGTCCAAGTGAAGAGCTCCCGCCGTCAGATCTCCTTAGCGTGGGAATTTTGCAAGTATATCCCCCCTATTTTTGTAATTTTCTTTTAATCTAGAAACTTTCATTTGCCGTTTAAAGTATTTTGTAAAATTTACAAGTAGGCCCTCGGATTTTAAATATTTGTGTTTAGGTCCTCTACCACGTCACCTCACGTGACCTGTTCACGTGAGGTGCTGGGCTTTTTGCAGGGAGGCCCCCAGCCTTTTGTGGATTTCGTTTCAGTACTCTAATTTTTAATTTATGTGTAAAATTTTTTGGAACATTTGCATGTGAGCCCCTGGGTTTTTGAAAATTGCAGTTAGATCCTTCCTAGGAGCGTGCAAGTCACGCGCCCTGGTGGACATTTTGCACCTGTGCCCTCCCGGGTTTGGAAATTTGTGATTGGTCCTATGAATTAAATATTTAGTGTTAAATTTTGTGGAAAATTGCATGTATACCCCTGGATGTTTGTGTATTTGCATATATACCCCTGCTAGGCTGGATATTTTTGTGTGCTTGCTCTATTTATTTAAGGCATCGTTTTAATCCCAAAAATTCTACAAAAAATCATATAGGCTCCTGTTAACTTGCACTTGCACGCCATATTTTATTTTTCATTTTTATTGCATTTTAATATTGATTAAAAATAAAAAACATGCATTTTAGCTACTGTCTAGCTTAGAAAATACCAAAAAAATATTAAAACACCTAGAAAAATTCCAAAAAAATTACTTACTGTCTATTTTAGCCTATTTTAGTGTCAGAGGAAAAACCACTAAAAATCTCAAAAGAAAAACCTTAAAAATTAGAAAATACCTAAAAACTTTAAAAAAATCTAAAAAATTCTAGAAAACTCAAAAAATAGAAACTCAAGTCTTGTAGGTTTTCTGTTTTATTACCTTTATTCTAAAATTAGTTTTGGAAAATCTCGTGGTTGCTTGATATTTTTCATTTCCATTTTACCTTCAACCAGTGATTTAATCCCTATTTTCCTTTATTTTGCCTTTTAAAAATATCAAAAACATTCTGAAAAATTCCCAAAAATCACAAAAATAGTATAAAATTGTAAAAAGACCAAAAATATTTTATTTCTGAATTTTTCAGCATTTTTTCATATTTTTATAAATATTGTAGCACCTCTTTTATTATATAGTTTATATACTCCAATATTGAAAAAAAATTAAAAAGATATATAAAAAGAAAATATAAAAATCAGAAAATTAAAAATTAAAATACAAAATTAAAAATTTAAAAATAAAATAAATTAAAAATTTAAAACCCACAAAAATATTTGCATTTGCATAGTGTAGACAACACATCACTTTCACACACACACACCCACACTTGTGGATCTACCCTGCCTTGCTCCCTGTGTTCGAACTCTCTACATACTTGCTTCTATACACCTTGTTTGTAGAGTTAAAAATAAATTTTAGCTCCACCATTTGCTTGTCATTTCTTAATATCTATTATGTGGGTTAATTGTTGATTAAATACGGGATTCTGTAGTAGTCAAGACTTCGACTGCGGTTTCACCTTGTGAAACCATACGACCGCTCTCAATTTCGTGTTTATCAAATGGCGCCGTTGCTGGGGAGCAACAACACGTAGATCATTTTTGCCTTGTGTTGTGATTATTTGTCTACTTTTGCGGCTTTTATCTCTGCTTTTTATTTTTGATTTTTCTTGTTTGAAATGTCTAACCCCTCTCTTGTTTGACTTCTTGCGAGGAACGCGGATCGAGGGAGGAGCTCTCTTCCAGGAGCACCTGCGCACCCACGTGAGGCGACTTGACTTAGCACGAAGGTGGGCTAGGAGAGGATTTTGAAGACAGTTCTAGTGTATTTATTTATTGCATTTATTAGTGTAATTTAAGTGAGTGAGCAACCTATATTTGTAATAATACAGGTACCCTCGGACACTTGGACATTCGAGCCTAATTTCCAAGTGATTGTTCACTTGGAGGCTTGCCGCTGTTTTTGTCGGCTTTCTTCGCATTCTTTTTATTTTGTTTTATTTTTCGATTTTATTTATTTTGTGTGATTGAGCCCCTAACTTTAGGAGTTGCTTGTGATAGATTAAGGCCAAACACCTAATACCTTTGCATGTGCCTATAGCCGCGTTTGGACTTAGTCAAATTTTTAAACAGCTGATCATCGTCTTCGATCCGTCGCACTGCGAGCTCACCCTGCCAAGTGCTTCTCCTGAACTCGACGTGTCGAGAGGAGGAGGGGTGAGCCTAGACCGGACTCTAGGATTGAGGATTTGTGGTCAACTTGTGGTTCTTCACGATAATAGCAATTTCTGAAACTTAGGGTGATTTCATCGGCTTTTGCATTTGCATATAGATAGGTTTCAATTCTACTGAGCATCCTTGCATGTAGAGTGCTAGAGGTAAGGTGACCATTTCTCTTTAGCATTCATCATCGATTTGCCGCTTGCATTGCTTTCCGACTCTCCCTCTGATTTTGCCAACCCAAGTGCTTAAAGGAATGGACTCCTCGTTAGGCTCGTGCATTTTTATTAAAAATCCAAAAAAAGTGATAATCAATAAAATTGGGACTGCTAATATTACTTGACCCTAAAACCGATCAAAAAGAAAAAAAAATATTCTCTTGGGGCGAGTAATCCCCTCATTGTCTTCGCTTTTATTTGCTCGTGCACACACTAAGGTTAGAGCCCAAATCCTATCTTCAACCCCCTAAGTGTTTGTGCAACATTTTGACTTATCACCTAACTCTAAAACAGACAATATAAAAAGACCGCTCTTTGCGGTCTCTACCGAGTTGAGTAGGTGAATTGAGGGTTTGTATTCTTTTCATTTTTGTATGTGATTGTTTTGTGTGTGTCCTAGATCATCTCTGCGCATTTGTGCCTTTTCTTCACTCTCTTGACTTGACCGTCGTGCTCTCCCGATCATTTTCCTTTTGATTTCGAGATGGACCCCTGGAGCGCTTTTTATCCGGACCTTGCGGATCCCTTCCTCACTCCAGCCGGTCCACCTTCCTTTTATCAGGAGGATCATCCTCCTACTTTTTCTGATTTTTGTACATACCCGCCTCAGCCACAGTATCACGACTCAGAGTTTTACCCACCTCCACCCCCACCTGTATATTATCCACCTCCACCTTCACATCCACCCCAGTCTGACCTGATGGAGTCACCTCCCTCGATCTCTGTGAGTGATATCTTGAACCAGATGATGGTGCGCATTGATTTGATGAATGATAATCTTGCGATCTTGAGGAATAATCAGATTAATGCTCCTTTCATCGGGGATTCAGATTTACTTGTAGGTGATCATGGGAGCTTGCAATCGCCAAAAATACAAAAAATGAGAAAAATTCAAAAATCCTAAAAGAGTTCGGGAGACCTTTGGTCGATTCATACCGTGAGGAGAGGGTCCACTTGCCAGAACCTTTACCCACACAGCCTTTCACGCACTGTCCCACCTTTGACCCCGAGGATACCGCTGTACAGACTGCTCTTGGCATGCCTCGTGTATATGTTGATTCTGCCTTCCTCCCTTGTATGGAGGAAGTCTAAAAATTCAAAATAATGTTATCTGAACCTGAAGTGGTTGCTACTATTCATGAGATTATTCGTGCCCCACTTCCGTAGGCCATGACCCAATTATCTGCTCCTCTTCCCAAGAAGAGAAAGCAGAGGAGCAGATCTGAGCGTCATATTCTGACCATGGCTACTGCCCACGCCATCACACACCGTCCCATACCTAGAAAGAAGAACACAACTACATCATTCATCACCTGCACCATCTCTGACTACACTTGTGATCGCACTCTCCTGGTCGGAGGTGCATCTATTAGCATACTACCCTTCTCACTGGTACAGTCTCTTCACTTAGGGCCTCTAAAGAATACCAGGATGATCGTTCAGTTTGCTGATAGATCCATCAAGAGGCCGAAGGGTATCCTTGAAAATGCCGTCATTTCTATTCAGGGCACGAGCCATCATGTTGATTTTGTCGTGTTGCCCATGGAGACCTCCACAGGGGAGCCATCTCCAATCATCCGGGGACGACCATTCCTCGCCTCTGCGAGGGTCGTTATTGATTATGGATCAGGAGAGATTCGCTTCCGTCATGTTGACGAGAGCGAAGTGTCGATCACCGCACCCACAGTTGACCAGAGACCTGCACCTGATGCACCTTCACCGATTCTAGCTGACTCCGAGGCCTATGACCGATCTGATGCTACTAGAGATATTTGCTTAGCGAAACCTGATGAGATCCAACGAATCCCCCAAAAGGGGAGGAAATCAGAAAGCATAGACCTCACTGTTCCTCCTTATGGTGTGTGGCGATGTGTTGATGAAATCCAAAGCATTTACGTGATTGATCTCATTGAGCGGCGGGCAGATACCAAGACTAGACAGGACGGACCTGGTTTGACTACTTCCACTGATAAGTCCATTCCTGGTCACTCAAAAGTAATGATGATTGAGGTCGGTTATGATGCGAATGTTAAAAATTTTTGGCCTCGTGATGAAAAAGGTGATTCAGGTGAGATTCTTGAGGACGAACAGAGCTCGTATACTTCCACTGATGATTTCGTTCCTTTCAATTTTGACCTGGAGGATCCCTCGCAGGACGACTCCGATTACACTTCTTCCGAGGATGATGAGTTTGTCCCATTCCACTTTGACCTCTGTGAGACTTCCAAGGTCGGACCTAGCCGTACTTCTTCCACTCACCAGTCTGTGCCTTCACACCATAGGACCACCAAGGGAGAACCTAGCCATACTGCTTCCATTGACCAGTTCGTCCCTTTTCGATTTGATTCCACTGAGGGCCTTCACTCTGTCGGCCCTGATCGGCTTCCGTCCACTGTGGACCCCGATGTCGACTTGCATCACACCAGATCTATCCCTCAGCGGTCCCGCAAGAAGGTTTGCTTTCCACCTTCTTATGATCATCCATTTATGTTGTAGATTCTCTCCCGTGACTCTCTGTCTATCTTCCATATTGCTCGTCCACCCATTCTCGTGTTTGCCTTGCTTAGGACGTACCTTGTCCTAAGTATAGGAGGGGTCGACGAGCCGAGTGTTCATTCGTCGTTCTGTGTCATCACTCCTGTTGTTGCCTATACTTAGGGCTTCCTTTACCCTAAGTATAGGGGGAGTGACATGTACATCCTCACGATCTTTCATCTTTTCTTCTTTTCTTCTTTTCCTTGTTTATCTTCTTTATCTATCAAAAAGGTGTCGCCCTTGTAGACAGTTTTCCATACTTAGGACGTACTATGTCCTAAGTATAGGGGGTGTGCACCCCGAGTTTCTTCTATTTCTTTTCGATCCTCTCCATTGTCTCCTCTTCTTGTCTATACTTAGGGAGATTTTACCCTAAGTATAGGGGGAGACAATCTGAGTACGATCTGTTCAGTCCCACCCTTGACCCTCCCTACGTTGTGTACAATCTGCTATACTTAGGATTATTTGATCCTAAGTATAGGGGGAACGGTCAACTTCTCATTGATTCATTCATTTATCTATTTATTCTTTTGACTTGCCTATACTTAGTACGAGTTATGTCTTCTCTTTTCTCTCCGATCTATGAGGACATAGCTCAAGCTAAGTATAGGGGGGTCGTATATACTATGTATATACTTTAGCCATAACTCGTACTTTCGTATTTTCCTAATAATATGGCTAAAAAATTTCTTTAAAATCCTTCATAAAAAGGTGTTTTGTTCCTCAAATTCTTTTTGTATTTACTGATTAATAAATCAGGTGAAAACATTTTTTGCAAAATGTTTGAAAATCTTTGTGAAAACCTTTTGAAAACTATTTTGAAAATATTTTGTTGCATGTTTTCAACTTGTGTAAAATGTGTGATTTGTAAAAATTTATTTTCTTTGTGTGAAATAAAAAGTTTGAAAAATGATTTGCAAATGGTTTGAAAAATGGTTGCAAAAATATTTGAAAAATCTATATATACTGTTTTGAAAACCTTTGCAAAATGATTTTCAAATGTGTGTACATGTTTGCAAAATGTTTGTAAAAATTATTTTGGACTATAGTTTTCAAAAGTTGTTTGAAAAACTTGTGTCAAATAAGTTTGAGGAATATAGACATAATACCTAAAATGCACTATACATTTATGTATAAAATTGATCACTTACCCTTGTAAATCCTTAAAATCCACTTCTTGTATATATAAGAAGCACTCCCGTGTAAATATTTTAACCTAATGTTCAGCCAAAAACTTTTTTTTTCAAAAATCCCAAAAACATCTGCAAAAGTAAAATCCAAAAACATTTGAAAAATCTTTTTGAAAAAGACAAAAAAATTGCATCTGCATGTGCATCATCATCTTTTCAAAAATCCATAAAAATTTCAAAATCGTGAAATATTGCATCACAAAAAGATTTTCTGCATTGCATAGCACTTACATTTTTCGGATTGAGTTTGATAGTTGAACGAATCTAAGTAAAATCCGGAGATTGGAGTTTGATTGGACCTTAAAATCTACCTAATAACAGGAACCTTATAGGAACTGGGTTTGAGGTACTTCAGGTCTAGTTGACTTAATTCTTTGAGGATCACGGGACTTGGTTCAATGGATTATTGACTGCCTAAGTAGAGTATTTCGGAGCACACGCACGACTCTTGTTGATAATGACCTAACTTGGACACCTGCACCTTTCACATGGCTCAACTCAGTTGGAGTGGTGAGGGGATTGGATTTGCCGGTATGAGACGCACACAAGTGGAAACACTTGTCCTCCTCTAGAGAGGGAAGTACACCCCAACCCGTCCAGTGATAAGGACGTCTAAAGACAGGAGGCTGTGGGTTGCGATAAAGCTTCAAAAGAGGGATAGTCTTCTGGCTCAAGAGGAAAAACTCCTTATGTAAATACTGCTGTGAATAGTATTTCAAAAAAAAAAGTGGTCATGCATGTACAAAAATAAAAAGCCTGCAACGTATGTACAAATGTGTAAAGCCAATAAGCAAGCTTGAGTTCCAAAGTCAAATATGTGAGCCTGCAGCAGGATGACTTGACTACACTGGTCTTGCATCCCAGGATAGGTAGCTACACTGGCTACCGTCCATTCTTCTCTTCATCCCCTCCTCTTGAGCTGGTTGCCACTTGAACTTAGAAGGGAATACCCCGCTCCTCGAGGATGGAGTTATTGGATTGGGGAATCATTGGGTTGTCGTACTGGAGAAGTCAATTTCTTTGCCATTCTAGCTGGAGAGAGCCACCATCACTTACACTGTACGAGTCAGACTCATAGTCGTAAGAGTTTGCGTATGAATTGAAATATTTCTGACCTGGCTATTGAGGAGACTTGGGCAGAGTTTTGGGATTCTCAAGGACTGTTGGATTTCAAATTCGGTTCTCATTAAGGTTCCACCCGCACTAAAATTCCAAAGGTCCGACTTAAGCTCCAAACTTTGATTTTGTGAGGACAAGTTTGATAATTAAACTAAATCCAAATTCTTCTTTTTATTTTCTTTCCTTTTTCCTTTTGCACTTATTGCATAAGTGTTTGCTAGGGACTAGCAAAGGTAAAGTATAGGGGGATGATGAATCCACATTTCATCATCTTTATTCTATCATTTTGGCCTCAAAAACCCTAGCATATGACTGCAAATAGCATTAAATAGAGCATATAAGCATTCATGCATGTACAAGTAAATAGTGTATAAAATACTGTAATTAAAGCCAAAATTATAGAATAAATAAAAGAAAAGAAAAAGAATAAAATATTGTAAATATTTTATCACCCGAAACCCCGAGACCTAGGCATCTTGATGAATAGGTCGACAAGGAATAAAGTAGGGGGAGATAAGGGTCTGAATTCAGTCAAAATACCTATACTTTTTAATTCATTCTTTATTCATTTTGGGACCTATTTTTGGTTCCACTTTTTATACATCAAATAAAGAAACTTTGGACATGAAAGTTGTAGATAATTTTATAAAGAAAAATACAAAATTGATTTCATTCAAAAATAATGTATAGATAAAAAGTTATGATCTGAATAAAATTCCAGAATCCTAACTTCCCAGACCCGTATCTCACAAATGAAAACTCCAAATGCAGCAAACTCACTTTTAATTGTATATTGAATAAAATAAACTATTTAATGGCGGTGTTTCACATTTGGCAGAGCTACGGTTTGAAAGTTGAGTTTTGGACCCACATTGTATAATTGTACAGATTAAAATATTCAATTTATTATTTAATCATTATTTTTATATTTTTATAATGTTGTAAACATTATTTATAGTATATATGTACATTAAAATCAGAAGAAAAACCCAAAAGAAATCTAAAATAAAAATACCTATATATTACACATAGGTATAGGACTTATATTTATACCTATACAATACATACTTTTATTTTATTAAGTACATAAAACAATTCAGAAAATTAAAATAAAAATATAATTAAGTATATAAAAGTATTTTATATTTTTATAAAATAATAAATATAATTAAAGAAATTAGAAATACCAAATAAAAATAAATTAATAAATTACATAGGTATATGTACCTATATAGGACTAAAAAGACAACTTGTAAATATATACCTCATAAAAATAATTAAAAATCACCATAAAATACTATATAAAATAATAAATATTTTTTATTTAATAACCTAAGTTTAATAATACCATTTACTATTTTTATTTGATTTAATTAAACAATTTTTGCAGGTTTTTCCTAGTTGGTCCACGTGGACCAACCAGGTGGGTTTGACAGTTGACCTTGGTCAACTGTCTGACCCCCACTGTTCCTGTCAGAATGTTGGGTTTTTCGCCCATTTCTCGAAATTTTCGAGGCTGCCCCATTCATCTTTTTGCGATGCGTTCTTCACGACTTTTGATCCTCGGGGATTCGTCATACACGCCTTCGTGTTACCTCGAGCCCTGGATCACTGACGTGCTCTCGACGCATCGTTCTAAGAGCCTCGACCGTCAACCCAATAAGATGGAACCCTTAACTTCCATTCAAACTTGAACCGCACTTCATCCAGAATTGCTCCCCCTTTGGCTCGAGTTAGAAGCCAGGAGGTGACAGCTCTAGGTTCCCACCTTCAAAGCGGAGGAGCACCGATCGTTCTGGGCGCGTTCCTTACCTCCGGCGAGCCTCGCCGTGAAGGTTTCTCAACCTCGGGTCCTACCCCTTGAGGTATCCATTCCTCTCTTTTTCTTGCTCCTTTTTATTCTCTGTCATCGTAGGCATCTTTAGCATCCTAAATCACTAAGTCCCCTCGATCAACGTTCCTTATCGCCACCTTCGCTGGAGCGCTCCTCCGGCGACGATCACCATCTTCGCCATTTTCGCTCCCAGCTGTTTCCCCAACCCTCGAGGCAATTTGCCCTCGAGGGAGTAACTCTTTGGTGCAGGTCCTGTCACGGTCGAGCACGCCTGGAGAACTCTTTGGTGTTCGCCGGAGAGTCCTGGAGGGCCACAGCTCCTCCGACCTCGCTGGTGCGCACCAGACGTTTTCCGGCCCTTTGAAGACCTTCAGCCACAAGAGCAGCCCGCCAGGAGTCTTTTGGGCCTCGCCATACCACCAACCACCGTCGGGTGTGCAAGGGAGGAGAGCTAGAAGTTCGCCGAGCTCGGCGTTCATCCCAGTTCTTGCTCCTTTGCCCGTCACCGTCCGATCTACGAGGAACTCCAGGGCTTACAGCTGCCGTTGGATCTAGGCCTCCCATCATCGTCCGATCGCTCGGTCGGATCTAATCGCAGCCACAGAAGACAAAACGGTATCGTGCAAGGAGATCACGCCACGTGTCCAAGTGAAGAGCTCCTACTGTCAGATCTCCTTAGTGTGGGAATTTTGCAAGTATACCCCCGCATTTTTGTAATTTTCTTTTAGGCTAGAAACTTTCATTTACCGTTTAAAGTATTTTGTAAAATTTACAAGTAGGCCCTCGGATTTTAAATATTTGCGTTTAGGTCCTCTACCACGTCACCTCACGTGACCTGTTCACGTGAGGTGCTAGGCTTTTTGCAGGGAGGCCCCCTGCCTTTTGTGGATTTTGTTTCAGTACTCTAATTTTTAATTTAAGTGTAAAATTTTTTGGAACATTTGCATGTGAGCCCCCGGGTTTTTGAAAATTTCAGTTAGATCCTTCCCAAGCGCGTGCAAGTCACGCGCCGTGGTGGACATTTTGCACCTGTGCCCTCCCGGGTTTGGAAATTTGTGATTGGTCCTATGAATTAAATATTTAGTGTTAAATTTTGTGGAAAATTACATGTATACCCCTGGATGTTTGTGTATTTGCATATATACCCCTACCAGGCTGAATATTTTTGTGTGCTTGCTCTATTTATTTAAGGCATCATTTTAATCCTAAAAATTCTACAAAAATTCATATAGGCTCCTGTTAACTTGCACTTGCACGCCATATTTTTATTTTTCATTTTTGTCGCATTTTAATATTTATTAAAAATCAAAAACATGCATTTTAGCTACTGTCTAGCTTAGAAAATACCAAAAAAATATTAAAACACCTAGAAAAATTCCAAAAAAATCACCTACTATCTATTTTAGCCTATTTTAATGTCAGACCAAAAACCACTAAAAATCTCAAAAGAAAAACCTTAAAAATTAGAAAATACCTAAAAACTTTAAAAAAATCTAAAAAATTCTAGAAAACTCAGAAAAATAGAAACTCAAGTCCTATAGGTTTTCTGTTTTATTACCTTTATTTTAAAATTAGCTTAGGAAAATCTCGTGGCTGCTTGATATTTTTCATTTCCATTTTACCTTTAGCCAGTGATTTAGTCCTTGTTTTCCTTTATTTTGCCTTTTAAAAATATCATAAACATTCTGAAAAATACCCAAAAATCACAAAAAAGTATAAAATCATAAAAAAACCAAAAAAATTTTATTTCTGAATTTTTCAGCATTTTTGCATATTTTTATAAATATTGTAGCTCCTCTTTTATTATATAGTTTATATACTCCAATATTGAAAAAGAAAATTAAAAAAATATATAAAAAGAAAATATAAAAATCAGAAAATTAAAAATCAAAATACAAAATTAAAAATTAAAAAATTAAAAAATTAAAAATTTAAAACCCACAAAAATATTTGCATTTGTATAGTGTAGACAACACATCACTTTCACACACACACACACACACACACACACACTTGTGGATCTACCCTGCCTTGCTCCCTGTGTTCGAACTCTCTGCATACTTGCTTCTATACACCCTGTTTGTAGAGTTAAAAATAAATTTTAGCTCCACCATTTGCTTGTCATTTCTTGATATCTATTGTGTGGGTTAATTGTTGATTAAATACGGGATTCTGTAGTGGTCAAGACTTCGACTGCGGTTTCGCCTTGTGAAACCCTACGACCGCTCTCATTTTCGTGTTTATCAGTACCCAGGTAGCGATCTCCTCTCCAAACTCACTCACAACTGTAGTGATGCTCGTCTTCTTAGGCATCACATGTAATGGACTAACCCACTTGGAGTTGGAGATGGGGTAGATAAAATCGACGCTCCACCATTTCGAGTTTTCCTTCATGATAACCTCTCGAAGGTTCGGGTTCAGTCGCCGCTGGAACTCACACGACAGCTTGGCATCCTCTTCGAGATAGATAGGGTGGGAGTACAGGGCCTGACTTATCCCCTGGAGATCGGCTACACTCCATCCTATCGCCTTGCGGTTCCTTCAAGAACCTCCATCAAACGAGATTCTTGCTCTCCAGTAAAGTCTGCTGAGATAATGATTGGGTGCATCTCATGCCCGCCCGCAAGTAACCTATACTTCAGTGACTGCAGCAAGGGCTTCAGCTCTGGGCAACTGGGAGCTGGCAAATCTGGCCTTTGAAAAGTCTGAGTGAAAGCAACCAAATCTGCATGGGAGAACTCTCGCTGATCATGAGAATCTGGTGAAGACTGCTCTGCTGGTGTATCTGTACTCTGAATCGGGTCAGTCTCCACCCTAGCTGCAGGCTCTGTAGGAATCATACATGGAATCATCTCATCAAACTCTGCTCAATCAATATCTGACTCTGAGGGATCTGAAACTGAATCAAGAGAAATATCAACTGCCTCGCTATCCTGAACTCAGTCTACAACCTCAAATGTGTCCTCTACCAAGAGTGTGCTCTCCAAGCTCTCCTCTGCTGGAATATGAGAATCAGTAGAATCTGAGTGTGAGAGGATGGCTCGTGAAACGGGATCTGTCCAAGCTGCTTCATTGTCTGTGATCACAAAATCGCACTCCTGATGGACGTCTCGCTCTGCCTCTGTCATCTGCTCTGAATCACCGAGCTGCTCTGAGCAGGCTGAATCTCACGCTCTGGTCTCATCGATCGTCTCTATTTGTATACTCTCGCCCTTTTCATGAAAGTATAACTTCTCGCTATCATGATCGGATACTGCCTTGGCTGTGGCCAAGAACGGACGTCCTAAAATGATGGGGGTATCGATCACAGACTCAGGGATCTCCATGCACAACACAACAAAGTCCATGGGGAATTTCAGGCCCTGAATTGTAACGACCACGTCCTTCAACAATCCCTTCGATCTCTTGATAGATCGATCAGCAAATTGAAGGACTGTCCTGCTCTGTCGAATATGGCCAAACTCAAATCGGTCGAGTAAGGCTGTCGGAAGTAGGTTGATAGAAGAGATGCCGTCTAATAGAGTCCGATCAAACCTCTGCTCATGTATGTGACATCTGACATAGGGAGCTCCTGCATCTGGCCTCTTGGCTGGCAGACGATTCTGGATGGCGAAGCAGGTGGCATGAGTAAGCACATGGATCTCTGAATGATGGTTCCTCCTCTTCCTGCAAATGGTGGTCTTCTCTCTAAGGTTCCTCTGGAAGAGAGGGATGTGCTCTAAGGCCTCTTGTAGAGTCAGCTGAATCTGGAATCTGTCTATCATCTGTTGGTTGAACTCTAACTGATAGAATTTTTTGAATTTTCAATTTAGTCCCCTTAGTCAAGCGGAGTGCTTGAGGGAAGGGGATGGCTGGGCCCTCCTTAGATGGAGGGCTAGGATCGGGTCCCTGCTACTGAGGTGAAACAGAATCCATATACATATCTCCAGGCATCGCATATGGACTCACAAATAAAGAACTCTTTCCTTTATTATATTTTCCAGAATAGTCCCGAGATACAAAAACAGAAGGAAATGCAACAGGAATAGAATGGGTGGCCTCAGTACCACCCGCGTCATCTGGACTTGCGGCATCAGCACCACGCTCTGGCTCGGTATCATCATCTCCGGTGGTATCAACACTACCTCTTGCATCTGGTGAAGTGACAGCCTCCGTACCGTCAGCTGGATCTACATCCTTGGTGGTGTCAGCACTACCGTCATCAACATCATCATGAGCGGCATCAACACCGCTCTCCTCCTCATCTGGCACCGTCGCTCAGATGAGGCGCAACCGGCTGGCATCCTACCGCTCCTAAGTGTAACAAAGTTAACATCAAAAGTATATGCAAAAATATCACCAAGTGAGTCACTAGGAGTGGTAACCTCTGTAAACTCTACCTGCTCAGACTTTCTCTTCAGGTTGTTCGGATTCGGCTCGATCTGGGTCGGTATGGCAGCCTTACCCTTCACTATCTCCCTCATCTCCTGATGGAACTCATCCATCTCCCTCCTGAATGTATCCTACTGCTTGGAGATAAGGCGGGCTAAATCATCTAAAGCTGGGTTCTCATAGGCGGGCCCATGAGAACCGGACAGGTGGCCTCTCTGGAAGTGAGGCTGCTGCGGCTGAGAAGGATGAGAGAGATACTGGTGAGAGAACTGCTGAGGCTGCTGCTGCTGCCTCCACGGCTGTCCCTGCTGATAGGGACGAGGACCCTGCTAGTAATGTGGCTGTGGCCATGGGAACTGGGGCTGCTGGTGCTGCTGGCTGTACTGGCCACCTTGAATTGGAGGCTGTTGTTGGGATGAGGCACCTCCGGTTGACCAACGGAATCCGGGATGGTCTCGGCAGATCCCAGGCTGAGGTCGGTCATACCAAATCACGTTGACTTCCATCAATGGTTCATGCTCGTAATTGGGTGAGGGAAAGGACTGTCAGGGGCTGATCTGGCTGGTAGACCACCATCTGACTGTCCGAAGACGATGGTAGCTGGACATACTACTGCTGCTGCTGGAACGGCTCCGCTTGTATGTGATGGACCTGTCGGTAGTAGGCGGAGGGCTGGGTCGAGCTGCTGCTGCTGGGATCTGCTCGTGACCTGAGGCGGGGCTGAGGAGCCGTATGTGCCTCCTGGAGATACATGATCAGGGTCTTCAGATCACTCAACTTCTGTGCCATCTGATCTATCTGAGACATGCCCTGTCACTGCTTATTTTCTATGATCTCAATGCGATCCAGCTTCTCGCTGATGATACCCATATTAGCGACTGACGACTCTGCCTGTGCTGCGGTTGCTGAAGATGTGGAAGCACCTGCATCGACATGTGCTATTTTCTGATAGGACACGACCTGTGGTGTGGGCCTCCTCTATGTATAGAGGCGGGTCTGGGACATAACTATGTAATTCTCTGCCATATCCTCGTAGATGGACCAGACCTGATCCTCATCCTTGGCGAAATAGGACCCCCCACAGGATGCGTTCACTAGCCCCTGCAACTCCGGTGTATGCTCGCAGAAGAAACTCTGAACAAGGTTGGGCTTAGATATGTCGTGGTGGGGACATCGGTCAATGAGCTCTCTGAACCTGTCCCATGCCTCATGGAATTGCTCATTGGGAATCATGGAGAAGTTGTTGATGAGGGCTCGCGCTGCATTCATCTGGCCGAGTGGATAGTACTTACTCAAGTACTCATTCCAGATCTGTTCCCATGATGTGACGTATTTTCCTAGGTGCTTCAGCCAATAGGCTGCTCTGTCAACGTGGGAAAATTGAAATACCATCATCTTGATGGTGTCCTTATCCACGAGGAGATCGTGGACCGTGCTGCAGATCATCTTGAACTCCTAGAGATGGAGGTGCTGCTCCTCGGCGGCGAGTCCATGGAATCGGGGTAATAGCTGAATGATCTGAGGCGGGAGCTTGAAATCTCCCAGAATGGCCGGCAGCTGAATCCATCTGTGGGTCAGAGTTGCACCAGGGTTGTGCAACTCTCTCATCGGACGTGCAAGTGCTGCTGGCTGTGCTGGCTCATCTAGCTCTCCTCCCTCAGGAATGTCTCCTCCTACATTGGCTCTGCGCTGATCTCTGTCTACTCGCATCTGCTCCATCTCTCGGCACATGTCAGCCATGAAAGCCCACTGGTCTCTGATCTGACGCTGCATGGTCTCCAGGGAGGCTACCAGGGTGTTGTTGATGGTACCCTGATCCAGTACATATGTGTGGATCCCGCCAGGTCCATCGGTGTGCTCCTCACTGCTGGCCATGGTCTCTGCAAGGGCAAAAGACCCAAACTCAGGTGCCGTCAAATGATCAAATGTCTGATGATGTCTCTGCTCGGGAACCTTAGGACTAGTAGAAGGGTGGTCGAGGGGGAACAAGGCGGACTCAAACTCGGGTTCGGAGAGTGGGTCTGGGCTCTCGCGAACCAACATAGATGAGTGGACCAGAGTTCTCGAAAGCGGTGCAATCAGAGGCTGCCTAAGGGACCTCCGGCCCATCATCGTGATGTAGCGAGTGAAGGCGGATGAGATCTGGAAAACACATAAGATCGGGCAAGCAAACCCTCAATTCACCTACTTACGCAGAGCTGATGACCGTAAAGGTTTGGTCTTTTATCTTGTCGATTTTATTAGGTGATCAAACAGTCTATCAGAGCGATTAAGCGAGCTGTTGGGAATTCAACACTCTCAGGAGACTGTCTGATCCCAAGGCTAGATATTTCCCAGCCAGTACAAGTCGTGGACCGTTTACCGGCTACCCGATCGACTCGCTCTGTTAAGGATATCACGGCCCGCTTTACCTGAAACTGGAGCGATCCTCACTGGAGAATGACTAACCCGAAATCAGTAGTCTGAGGAGAGGTCAGATATGGCTCTAGCCTAGTGTGTGGGTCACTCTCTCGCTCATCCAAACCAGACAATGAGGGGATTGCTCTCCCAAGACTAGTTTTTATCAGTGAGGTGTCTTTTCAGGTCAAGTGTGTTTAGCAGTCCCAATTTTATAGTTTTTCTTTTTTTAGGTATTTTTCAAGCAAACAACGCCTAACGAATTGTTCGATTCTCCTGGTTATTTTAAGTCCTAAAATATGGGGAGAAGTCGAAAAAGCTGATGCAGAGTAAGAAATGCGTACCTGACTCCAGCTCTCTACATGCAGGGTGATCCACGCATAAAATAAAGACTGAATTAAAACTACCTGTATGATGCAAGAAGAAATCGACCTTAGACAGAAAATTTCTGCTCGAGAAGAACGATAGCTAACGGGTCAATAAGAGGGGTTGAGGTCCGGTCTCTGATGTCGATCAGTGTCCGCCACAACGGATCCTGCCAGAGCTGTATGCGGCTTCTAGCGGCACATGACCCCTCAGGTGATTGAGTTAACTTTTTCTTTTGTGATTTAATTAATCAGGTCCACTTATCGATCTATAGGTACAAGCAAACAATTAGGAATGGGGCCTTAATTAATTACGTCACAGTCAAACAAAAATCCTAAGTCTAAGGGCCAAAAACTCCGAGAATCGAAAATAAAAGAAAATGCGATAAAACACAAAACTGACGTAAAATATGCGGTGAGGTCCCCCGAGCACACCGATGCTCAGTGAAATAGACCCCGAGATCAAGCCAAGTCTATGTCTGAGTCCTGTCCTGTATTATTACAATACTAATTACAGTAAAAATAAAACTAAGGCTAAAGCTAAACTACAACTCCTCCCAAAGTCCCGCTCCTCCTCTCCTACGCTCTCATGTGGCTCGATGCAGAAACGAGCCACCTCCGCTTCGCTCGGGTGCCTCGGCGCTCTGAAGATAGCCACCCTCTCTCGTCGGGCCCACGTAAGAAAGAAAGAATAAGAACTAAGGTCAGATCACACTTATAAAAATGAAATAAAATAAAATAAATGAAAAATAAAAACAAGGAAAAAGAAATGAATACAAAATAAAAACAAAAAACAAGAAGCAAATAAAGAAAACAAAAAGAAGAAGAAAATCAAAATAAAATCGAAAACGGAAAACCGACTACTAAGCCGTGCTCCCCAACAACGGTGCCATCTGATGCACGGCTCGATCGATCAGGGTTAAGTCTCGGAAAATCAGATCAAGGTCGTTGCGACCCCAATCGACAAAGCATGTCTCAATCAAGAAAATTAGACCACCAACTAAAGAAATCAAACAATCAAACAAGGCAAGCGGTCTTGCTACTTTATTTTACCTGGTATAGCTACAAGGGTCTATCACAAGGTGCACGGAATGACAAGTCTACGAAGTAGTCAGGCAACCAAGAAAATAAAGAAAATTGGTGGATTTTAATTTTTCAAATTTTTTTATGATTTTACTATAAGAAAAAGAATAAAAGAAAACCAAACAGCAACACTCAAACAATTATTTAAAGATCCAAAAATACTCAAAAATTCAAAACAAAAATGTTTTTATGTTTCTAAAATATTAAAATATTTTTGTGAATTTTATGGGGTTTTTCTATTTTTTAATTAATATTCTAAATATCAAAAAAGGAAGAAAACTGCAATCAATGTACAACCTAGATATAAAGGTAGATTAAAATTATATAATATGCCTATAAAATCCTAGCAGTAATTTTATGTGAAACTACAAAATAAAAGCTACCTACAGAAAAAATAAAACACATTTTTTTATTTTTTATGAATTTTTAATGATTTTTATAAGGTTGTCACTCTTTTTCAATTTTTAGGAGTTTTATAAATGGGAATGAAAGGAAAATTACAAAGCAATTAAAACAACACAAAACAGTAACCATATTTTTTTGAATTTTTTTAAGGTATTTTAATATTTTTAGGTGATTTTCAAAAACAACCATGAATACTTTTTAAGGTTTTTGATTTTTCTAAAATAATAAATGAATTCAAAATAAAACTAAAAAATCACCAAAATTCCTACACAGTAACAAGAGCGACGTGTCAAAATCACAAGATTTTTGGAGAAATTTAGCTATTTATTTAATCAAAACAAAACTCATAGCTCACATGGTCCAAAGTGCAATTAAATTAAGTTCTGGGACCAAAAAGTAACACACAATAAAAATCTAGGGTCCAGTTTGCAATTTCTCCACTAATATCTGCACATGTCGTAAATCAACATTCACAGGGATATATTTGCAAATAAGGAAAGTAAACATTCAATTCATAACAGAAGATAAGTTCGGGGTGAACAATGCAAATAACTCAGATAAACACGTGACGAAGCATGTGGTTCCACACCGTCAGGATTAAAGTGCAAATATGAGAAACTACATGTACTGAAATACAAAATGGTTCAACTGTGATTTTATTTTACAGACTAAAATATAATATAAAATAAATACAAGGGAAAAGATGCAATATACCCATGAAGGCATGCGAGAGGCGTGTGGGGGACAAGTGTCAACTACTGGCAGGTGGTGATTGGGCGGTTCTGCTCCTCTGCAACGGTTGATCTGACGGTCAGGGAATGTTCCCTACGTGTGGCTCATATCTGTCAGATGGTGTCAGATCAACAGTCGAAAGGCTGCAGTGCTGGATGGCTCCGATGGAATCTGGAACGCTGCCCCGCATCCAACGGCAACAGAAGATGATGGACGAACAGGGCTCTGGTGAACTTCGAATGATGACCTGGGTGAATCTGTCCGGTCAATCGGTCTACCAATGGGTCGAGCACGTCCGTGGAGGCACTCCTCGTCGAGTCGTGGGCTCCATTCGCCTGGCGGACGGTCGGACGGACAACACGGTGGAGTTGGGGACTGGGCTAGCTCCGCCGAGTAGCTGGGAAGCAAATAGAGCTTCTCACGGCTCCAGCGGACCTGCAATGCGAAGCTAAGACTCGGAGGCACACTCCCGTCCAAGTTATTAGGAAAATAAACAAAAGAAGCGATGAAAAATGGTCTTGATCTCCGGCGGACGTGACAGAAGGAGATCGGGGACCTAATCTTGGTGATGCGAGCCAAGATTAGGGTGATCAGGCTGCGTGGGAAGGTGTAGGGTAAGCGTGTGTGTCGATCTGAATGGATAGATGAAGGTGACGATGCTCCGACCTGCTGGTCGGAGCTGGCGGAGCGACGTCGACGATAAATGGGAAGATTAAATAAACGACTGAGCTAGGAACGATCGAATGAATACCTGAAGGTCCGAGTATGATCCTGGGCTCCAGGGGAGGTGAACGGCGGGATAGTGGCCTCGACCACACTGCGGTTGGCGAAGGAGGCTCCTCGCGGCGGTTCTCCGTCAACGACAAGTGAGCAGCGGCTACACAACACCAATCCGAGCACCAAAGGTGGCATCCGACGGCTGTCACCACGACGAAGATATCTAGGGTATTAGAAAGGGGTGCGGCGCGAGCTAAGGAGCTGAGGAGGCGAGTGAAGACTTTATAGAGCAGTCCCAGGTTGCCGGATAGATTGGGTCGGAACGCGCGAACCGAGGATGATCCGCGCCTCCCTAGGGATCCGCGAGGATCACAAATCCACGAAGGAGATGCGAGCAGAAATTCGGAGCAAGTGGGCACACAATCCGGCCAGGGTAAATGGGAGAAACGGGTCCAGTGGAACGTTCGGGTCGGGTCAAGCCCTGGAAGAAGGGGTTGACCCGAGTCAACGTTCCTCCGTGGACCAATCAGAAAAAAGGATATACAAAAATATTTATAAATTTAATTAAAAATATCAAATGATTTTAAATTAAAAAGTGTACAAAATGTAAAATATTTGTTATTTTCCTAACTATTTTTCCGTGCTTTTTATTTTTTTTTAAAAATAAATTATGGTATATACAATATAATGTATTATATACAAGTATAAAATACCTATGTATTTTTTACAAATATTTTTATTTTTTTATTTCTACACAAATACCCCCAATTTTATATTTTATTCATTTACAACATAATATTTGGAGTATAAAATAATTTTTGTTTTATGTTTATTATAAAATAAATAGGGAAGGATACACATATACATATATCATGTACAAGTGAGAGAGAGAATTTTATTCTATTTTTATATTATTGTTATGATTTTTATTTTATTTTTAGAAATATATACAAGGAAGTTAAAACACCTTTTTATATTTATTTTTGTAAAAATAAATTATATACATGGATGGTACATATATACATTGTAAGGTGGCCCTACTCTCTCTACTTATTTTCTTTGGCAATTAGGCCAATGCTTGGCCCTCTCTTGGGTTTGGGTCACTCAATATTTATTCTATATAAATCCTTCCTTTTCTTTTATTCTTTATTCTTTTATTTCTGCACAAATACATGCTAATTATGAAATACTAACATATGCATGCTTATTGCTAAGTTATTGTATTTACAACTATTTACATGATGCTTTGCCAAGATAATTAGCTAAAATAAAAGAATAAAGAGTGATGAATGAGGATTCATTAGTGCACTGTCTGACAAGTCAGATCCAATAATCGTTGTGACAAAGTGTAGGGGTTGAACCACTAAGAGCAAATTGGGATAGGCACAATTAATATTTAATAAAAACAAATAGTAATTATTTTTTTGTACTTTTTCTGCTTTTTTATTTTTGTGGGTTCTTAATATATTTAATTTTATTGATTTTTAATTGGTTTATATTATTTTTTATGTTTTTTAATTATTATTTTATTTTTTTAAATTTTGCAAATTTTTAGTTTCTTTTTGGTTTTAAATTAATATATAACTATATATATAATAACAAGGACAATAATAGAAACTATAAATAATATATAAGGAGATAATATATATAAGGAACAATCATTTTTTAAAGTTTTTAAATATATTAGATATTTAAAGTAATAATAGGCAGCATATAACTATTATAAAATATATAATATATAAAGAGTTTTAATTATATATATATATATATTCAAAATTCAAAAAATATTTTTTATATTTTAATCTTTTTCTCTATTTTTGTGATTTTTATATAATTTTCTAATTTTTTGTATTTTTAATGTATTTAGTTTATGATAATAATGAGTTAAATAAATTGGCTGATTTGTTTTGGGTATTAAAAATAGCTAATAAAGTTCAAAATTACCAAAAACTATTTTTAATATATACTATATTTATTGATAAAAATAAAAAATATAAAACTATTTTTTTGTATTTTTATAGATTTTTTACTGATTTTTGTAAGTTTTTAGGGGTTTGTAAATTTTAGTGTTTTATTTTATATTTTTTGTGATTTTTGTTCAGTAGGTATAATATATAGTAATATATACATTCTTATTCTTTGAGGAATTTTTAAAGATATTTTTATAACTTTTTATAACTTTTTATTTGTAAATAGGGAATAAATAGCTCCTAATTGATTTTTAATAAATAGGAAAATGCAATAAATGCCCAAGTAGAAATATGGACGTGAACAAGCATGATTTAAAGCATCTAAAGAAATCATCCAATAACTTTTAAGTCACAAGAACTATTTAACAAAAATAATCATGCAAAGAAATAACTACTAGCCTGGATGGGATATAAATGCAATAAAAATAAAATTTAGATGTTCTCATGCAACTTTCCCCAAAAGTTTATACTTAATTTTCAATTTCCAGGACTAAATGCAAATAACAAAAGCCAAAAGGGATAATGTGAAAAATAGCCAGGTCCCTTACGCGCGAAGACGCACGAGGTGACATGGTAAAGGACCTTATTACAAATAAAAAGAAAGTGTGGGGGTACGATACAATTATTACATAACTTTTTTACACTGTATATTAACTTTACAAGACTAAAAAGAAAATTTAAAACTTGATAGGTTACAAGTGAAAATTACCCCGTTATTATGCGCCATCCTACGATGATGAAGATGCCACTTCTCTTCACTAATGTGATGAACGACCGAGATTGGTCAACAACGCTTCACCCATGCATGACTTAGGTTAGATCTTGAACTTCATCATGTGGCTAATACGTGGCATGATTGGATAGCTCCTGTACAAACTGGAGCGAGCGCTCCATCGGATGACTAAGGCTTCACTCCCAAGAATATGGAAGAAAATGGGGAATGTCTCCCCTCGTTCATTGATTCCTTGCATTCCAGGGCTCTTCTCGTGCTATTGAGATGCTCTGTGTGTTCCCAAAGTAGTTCCTCAACTGATGGTGGTGTCAACGATGTCCATGACTCATCGATGGGGTCCTGGGTGCTCGAGGTAGGTCGGCCACCTGGGAGAGGTGCTCTTGGACGCGATTCACCTCAATTGAGGCCATCTCTTCCTGAAACCTGTCAGGTTAGAACAAGGATGCTCACGCGAAGGCTATTGGGCTATTATCAGGTGGATTCGAAGGGTGAGCGAGGTGGGTGGAGGTCTCCGACATATGGTGGCAGAATGGAGGCCCTGAACCTGATTCACGAGGTATAAGGGGCAATCTGGGTGGAGGGAATCATAAAGAAATGATAGGGGAAGCTGCTGAAGGTGGTCTGGTGGCTGAACAAGTTGTATACAAATGAAACGATGGCCGAGGCTCTAAAGCTCCGGCATACAGAAATCTAACCCAATCTACGCTAAAACTAGAGCAAAGCATCAAATAAAATGCATAAATGAACTGCATGAATTAAAATTACACTAGAAAAGCGGGAAATATAGCTCAAACCTGCTCAAGAACAAGGAGCAGAGGGACCTCATCGGAGCAAGCTCTGATGACGGCCAAATTGCATCCTCCTCCACCTTGTCCACGCCGACAAGGGTGGGACCCACCCTCTGTCATCGGGGATTCAAATTAGGGACTCCTATTGTGGTTACGGAGGAAGAAGATGAATCAAAATCCAAAATAGGAAGAAGAGGGCTTTATTTATACACAAGCTTTAGGGTAGAAGGGGCATGGAGATTGCGTGATCTGGCGAGGGAGTTGGTGGATGTTATACCCTAGCGAGATGGAGGGAGGAGGGGGCGCAAGTTCGTTGAAGAGATCAAGAATCATCGAGCAGCGAATCATGCCCCAAAAAATGGAGAAAGTGGTCGCTTGTGAGTCTGATAGTTCAGGCAGCTGGTGGAAGGATAGTTGACTTGTTGGGTCAACAAAGAACATATTCTAGTTGGTCCACGTGGACCAACCAGAAAATGGAAGGTAAAGTTCCCTTATTAAACGTTTTTAAAATTTTAGATAATTTTATTAATTTTTTGTATTAACATAAAAATATTCATTATTTTATGTAGTAGCGTAGGTATTTTTTATTTATTTTTAGAATATTATTTATTATGTGTTAATTTTACATGTATATATAGGTATAAAAGTATGTATTTTAGGTATTTTATTTTTATTTTGTATTATTTATTTTATTGTTATATACATATATTTTATATATATTTATACTTATCTATTTACATATTTATGTTTTTTAAAATATTTTTCTAATTTTATTTATTTACTTAAATAAATATGTATATGTATTACATAAGTATAATTTACCTATATATTATAATAGTTATTTATTTTAATATATTTTAATGGTTTTATTTTATGTTTATTAATTAAATATGGTTTGAATAATATTTACAAATATATAAAAATGTAAGAAGGATAAAATTATAAAGAAGTAATATATTGAATATAATATACAAATATATAATAGGTACCCAAAAGCTAACTTTTGCATCTTAACTTTGTAATAAAACCACCTTTATTAAATAGATAATTAAATTTTATGAAAAATAAAATGAGTTTGGTCAATTTTGAGTTTATATGAAAGAGATATTGGTCTCGGAAGTTTTGTTTGTGACTTTTTGTTCTGTGTGTCCCAGATGCACTGTGTATTCTTTTTGTGTGAAATAAATTTTGTAATTTTATATTTTTATATACAATTTTCATGTTGAGGGTTTTATTATTTGAGGTGTAAAAAAGAAAAATAAAATAGGGCCCAAAAGGCTATTTATCAGTAAATGAAATTAGATTTTTCAAGTGTTTTCTGTACAATTCATTTGCCCTATCTTCCTCTACTTTATTTCTGATCGACCAAGTCATCATGATGACTTGGTCTCAGGGTTAGGGTCATTCAGTGACTTTGATACTTCATTTATTTTTTCTTTTCTTTCCTTTATTATTTTATTTTGGAATTAAATACATATGTTTATACAATATTTATGTATCAATTATAGAGTGTTATTTTGTACAAATTAATGTTATTTACACGTATTTAGTTAGGGATTTAAGGCCAAAATGAAATAATAAAGGTGATGATTTAAATAAATCATGATTTAGTCGAACTACTTTATTTCTGATTGGCCAAGTCATCATAATGCCTTGGTCTCAGGATTAGGGTCATTCATACTTCGTTTATTTTTCTTTTCTTTCCTTTATTATTTTCTTTTGGAATTAAATACATATATGTATACTATATTTATGTATAAATTATAGAGTGTTGTTTTATACAAATTAATGTTATTTACATGCATTTAGGTAGGGATTTAATATCAAAATGAAAGAATAAAGATGTTGATTTAAATAAATCATGATTTAGTCGAACTCATTGACGGTGAAACTACCGGAAGGGTACAAGTGATAATGGAGAAAGAAGTTAAGGGCACAACATATATTCCAAAAAAGAGAGGAACATAATTGATATTGCAATATCTAAGAGAAACACACAACTGATCATGATAAAAACCCTTAGGGTGCATTTGGTTGTCGGCTTACCTGGGGTAAACTAGGAGAGGGTAACCCGTTTTTGTGTTTTGGTGTTTGGATAGAGGGTTTTGTATTGAGTGGGTTTGTTGTGATGTGATTGTATTGGAGTTTGGAAAAGTGAGTAGTTATTATGATGTGATTGTAATGAAGTTTGGAAAAGTGAGTAGAAGTTGAGTAGTTTATAATTTTTAGATAATATGATGGTATAATATATTATTTTTTGATGAAATAGATGAAAGAGAAATGATTTATATAATGTATTAAAAAATAGAGGAAGAGTGGACCCCACAAGTGAGAGAAGGGGTAGGTTTTGGGGGGTAAACCCCCAAAGGGAGGGTTAACCCTCAATCCAAATATGGCCTTAGGATGCATTTAGTACGCGGGTTAGGGTGGGTTAAACTGGTAGGGGTAACCCGTTTTTGTGTTTTGGTGTTTGGATAGAGGGTTAAACTAGGGATCGATTTGTTGTGATATGATTGTATTGAAGTTTGGAAAAGTGAGTAGATATTGTGATGTGATTGTATTGAAGTTTAGAAAAGTGAGTAGAAATTGAATAGTTTATAATTTTTAGATGATATGATGGTATAATATATTATTTTTTATGAAATAGTTGAAAGAAAAGTAATTTATTTAATATTTAAATAAAGAATAGATAGTGGATCTCACAAGAAAGAGAAAAAGGGATTTTGGGGGTAAACCCACCCAAAGGGGTAAATCCCCAACCGAGCATGTCGTTCCATATGAAGTTTTGAAATAAATCATTCAATGTTGAATATTCCATACTCGTCTCCATTATATTACACGAGATCCACACCTTCTTCGTTAAATTGTTTAAGTGGATAAGGTTTAAATGACAATCTATGATGGAAGTCAAAGTTTTTCAACCACTACGCGTAATGGGGTACTTTGGGTGCATGGTTGAGATCTTCCTCATTCGTCATGCATGACAACTTTTTAAAACTTATTCGATTTCTATTTCTTATATATTATTTTTGTCAATTCTAGTCGTTTCTAAACAAATGGCAACGACAAATGAGAGTAGTTTGGTATGACGTATGCCACACAATATTTAAGGTCGAATAACTTAATTGGCCTCGCTTATTAACAAAGATGTTCCTGGTTAGCTGGCTTAATTGACATGGCTAATTTATAAGGAAACAAATTATATTGGTCGAAGTAATGATGCATCGTAATTTAATAAGAAAATATAAGAAAAATATTGTGCGAGGAATTTTCAACAATCGAAATTAAAAAATAGCAAAGCTTTCTCCCATTATAAGTAGGGTCACTACATGTATTCTTATTCAAATCCATAATAAAAGATTCAAGTATTTTTTGCGTTGGTTGTCGATTAACTAACGCAACCCCCACAATGGAGGATTTGAACCCTGATTTTTTGAGTGGTAGAGACATTGCACTACCACCAGACTATTTAGGTAGGTATTCAATCGAAATTAAAAGTGTGTAATTCAACATTATGGATGAGTTCATACCCACTCAGCACTAGAAGAAATTGGACCTAAGACAACGAATAATTTCAATATTCCTTGACATATTTTTTGATGTTAAAGATAATACAACGAATATTATTCATTACCAAAACATCTTTTACACTTATAATTAGCAACGAATGTCATATTCATTGTTAAAAGCTCATATAATAATCCGTTAACTTATTCGTTGAAATTCATACTAATCGTTGCTAAATTTAGCAACGATTAAAAGAAAAGTCAACGAATAACTATTGTTATATGATTCGTAGCAAGGAATATAGCAATGATTGTTGAGATTTATCCTGTGAAGACTGATTCGTTGAATACAAGTGGAGAGCATTGCTGATGTGGCTGATCTCCCTCCTGCGTTCTGATTGGTTGAGAGCTCTTGTGCTGGATTGCTGAGGTGTCTGATCCGCCTCCCGCATTCTGATTGGCTAGAGGTGTTATGTTGGATTGCTGAGATGCTTAATCCACATCATGCATCCTGATTGGCTGAGAGCTGATGGTGGGGATTGCTGAATGCTTGGTATTCTTTTGTTGTAGTATAAAAGGAGCTATGTGGCACCACATATTTTATCCCAACATCATTCAAGCAATAGTAGAGAGAGTCTGCTGTGAGCAAATGGAGTAGGCACATTGCCGAACCATTATAAATATTTGTCTTGTGCCATTGTACGCGCTTTCTTCTTCGATTGTGGTTCTAATCGTGTGGTGCTTGATTGGATCTGTCCCCAACAATTGGTATCAGAGCAAGGTTCGGAGATCAACCTCTATACAGATGGCAGAAGAATCGAAGGTCAAGATCGAGAAGTTCAATGGATCAAACTTCACGTTCTGGAAGATGCAGATTGAAGATGTTCTATATCAGAAGGGTCTCTATCTTCCGATCGAAGGGAAGAAGCCCGAAGCCATGAAAGATGATGAGTGGAAGGTCCTAGACTGAGAGGTTATAGGAACGGTAAGGCTCAGCCTTGCTCCATCGGTGGCTTCAAATATCGCAAAGGAGACGACGACGTCCAATCTTTTCAAAGCTCTTGAAAAGATATAATCATCAAATAAGGTGTATTTGATGAAGAAGCTTTTCAATTTAAAGATGAGTGAGAATTCCATGGTGGCTTCACACTTGAATGATTTGAATAGTATCATCAACCAGTTGGAGTCTGTGAAGATCATGTTTGATGATTGATGACCTGCGAAGGTAACTCGGGTTAAGTAATATCGAAGGTCGTTGCGCTCCGAATCACAAGGCACGGTCAACAAGAAAAATCATACCACCATAGAAAGAAATCAAACACGAAAATCAAGGCAAGCGGTCTTGCTAAATATTTAACCTGGTATAGTCACCAGGGTCGAACACAAGGAGCACGGAATGAATCCTACGAAGTAGTCAGGTAATCCAATAAATAAAGGTATTTTTGGTGGTTTTTAATTGTTTAAATTTTTTATGATTTTCTTTTAAGAAAAGGAATAAAGAAATGATAGAAGCTACACTCAAGCAATTATTTAAAAATCTAAAATATTCAAAATTCAAAAAAAAATATTTTATGTTTTTAAAATATTCAGATTTTTTTGGTATTTTATGGGGTTTTTATGATTTTTATATAATTTTCTAAAAATAAAAGAAGAAGGAATACAACAAGCAGTGTGCAACCTAGATGAAAAGGCACATTAAAAATATCTAAGCTGTCTCTAAAATCTTGGCAACATTTTTTTATGAAAATATAAAATAATCTCTAACTACAAAAACTGAAAATATATTTTTTAATTTTTAATGAATTTTAATAATTTTTATAAGGTTTTTAGTCTTTTCAATTTTTAGTATTTTATAACTGAAAATGAAACAAAAATCACATAGAAATGAAAACAAGACAAAACAAGCACACGAATTTTTTCAAAATTTTTAAAAATTCTTTTTTATTTTAAATTGATTTTCCAAAATAGAGATGGACACTTTTTAGGGGTTTTTATTTTTAGAAAATACCAAATAAAATCAAAATGCGTCTCAAAGATTAACAAAAATACTACATAATGGCAGGAGTCGCGTGTAATGTTTTGGGAATTTTGGGAGTGGTTTTGATATTTATTTAATTAAAAACAACACATACATGCTATAGGAACCTAAGTACAATTTATTTATGTTTCGGGACTAAACTATTCATGCACATAAAGTTTGGGGTAAAGAGTGCAAATTCACAATTAAAATCCTCACATGCATCAAATGCACACTCATAGGGGCATATTTGCAATTTCAGAAAATATTCATTCAAAAGATAACATCAAACAAGTTCGAGGCTGATACTGCAAAAACACAAATATGCATGTGACCAAGCACGTGTCTCAAGACTAGAAGCACTAAAGTGCAAATAAAAAAACTACAGGGACTATATTGCAAAAAGGTTCAACTATAACTTTTATTTTACAGAACAAAATATAAAGTGAAATAAATGCAGGGTAGAAAGAGCAATATACCATCGATGCACGTGAGTCGCGCGTGGGAGGCCACGTGTCGGCCACTAGTGAGGCGAGATTGTGCAGCTCTGCAAGCGTCATGTGTCAGATCTGACGGTGTCAGATGGTCGGGGTGTGACGCGTACGGGGCCGTTAGATCTGACATCTAACGGTCTGACATGTCCCCTGCATGGACGATCAAGATGGAAACTGGCGGGCTACGTCGATCCAATGGCACAGAACACGTCTGGAAGAACTGCTCCTAGATGAACTTCGCTGGAGCCAAGGACGAGATCCTCAGCCTCGATGGAAGATCAACAGGCACTAGCGTGATCGTGGGACAATTCTGCGTCAGATGAACGGCTCAGATGGGAGCTCCAATGACTGGATAGGCGTGACGGCGATGGGCACTTGGAGCTGCTCCGACAAGCTCTGGAGAGGATGGTCTGGAGGCCTTCAACGTGCGAACGGACCTGCAATGAGTAGCTCTGACTTGGAGCTATGCTCCGGTCTAGGTTATTGGGAATAAAAACCAAAGAAGTGACGGGGGGCAGAGGTTGGTTTACGACGAAGGCGATAGAGGAAACCTCGAACCTAATCTCGACTAGATGATCGATGATCAGGGTGATCAAATTGCGTAGGAAGATGGAGGGTGAACGTGCGAGGGTATCTGAGCAGTTGGGTGTGGGTGAATGAGCTTCGACCGACTGGACGAGCTGGCGGATCAATGACGGCGGCAGATGAAAGATTCAACTCAAAATAATAATGGGGAAGGATAAGAGGCTCACCTGAAGATATGAATCAACTCCTGGGCCTCAGGCGAAGGTGGACATCAGGGTTATGGCCTCGACCAAACAACGGAAGATGAGGGAGGCTTCTTGCGGCGGAGATCCGGTCACGAAGGGGGAGCGTCGGTGTCACTGCACCAACTCGATCACCAGGCGACGCTCCAGACGGCTGTCACCACGCTGAAGGTGTCTAGGTTATCAAGAGGGCGCGAGGCGCTAACTACCGACCTGGGGAGATGGATGAAGGATTTTACAACATTCCCAGGTGGCTGGAGAGATCGGGCAAGGGTGCGTGAACCGAGAAGGACCTGCGCTTCCCTAGGATCCACAGGGATCTTGGATCCACGGGGAAGACACGGGCGAGGATTCAGGGCAAACGGGTGCGAGATCCGCCCTAAGAAATTCTGAGAAGAAGGTCCGGTAGAGAGATCTGGTCGGGTCAAGCCCTGGAAGAGGTGGTTGACCCGAGTCAACATTCAGACGTGGACCAATTAGGCGCCGGGGGAAAAGAACAAAACCCGCTACAAGACAAAATAACAAATGAAATAAAAGATAAATAATATAAAAATAGTAAATGAATTTAAATTAAAAAATGGATAAAATTAGTAATGTTTATTATTTTTCAAGGAATTTTTCTGTGATTTTTATTTATTTTTTTAAAGGAAATAAATTATCTTATGTACAGTATATTGTAGTATATACAGGCATATTATACCTATGTATTTTGTGCAATTATTTTTAATTTATTATTTTTACAAAAATACCCCAATTTTATATTTAATTTATTTTTAGCATAATTTTTGGAGTATAAAATAATTTTTGTTTTATTTTTATTATGTATTTACAATTATAAAATAAATAGATAAGGGATTGTATATACATGTATTATGTACAAGTTAGAGAGAGTTTTTATTTTCTTTTTCTTTTTCTTTTTCTTTTCTTTTTATTTTTGTTTTATTTTTAGAAATATATACAAGGAAATAGAAATATATTTAATTTTATTTTTGGTAAAAATTATTTTATGTACACACATGATATGTATACAAGGTGGAGTGGCCTTATCTCTCTCTACTTATTTTATTTGGCGACCAGGCCAATGCTTGGCCCTCTCTTGGGATTTGGGTCACTCAAAATTTATTCTAAATACTTCCTTCTTTTTCTTTTTATCCTTTATGCTTTTATTTTTGCACAAATACATGCTAATTATACACTATTAACACATGCATGCATCTTGCTAAGTTATTGTATTTACACCTATTTACATTATGCTTTACCAAGATAATTAGCTAAAATAAAAGAATAAAGAGTTTTGAATAGGGATTCATCACTCCCCTATACTTTACCTTTGCTAGTCCCTTATTTGAAAAAGAAGTGAAAAGAGAGAGAAAAAGAAAAAGAAGGAGAATCAAGATTGATTATTGAACTTGTCTTTATTAAATTGAAGTATGGAGCTCAGTCAGACCTTTGGATTATTAGTTAGTCGGAACCTTATTTGGACCTAGGTTTAAAACTCAACAACCTCTAAGTTCCACCAAACTATGGTCAAGACTCCTCAATAAGCCAGATCAGAACAAGTCTACATACACAAACTCTAATGACCATGAATCTTTTCTTGTACTGTGTAAGTGATATGTAGCTCCCCACCTCAGAAATGGCAAAGTAACAACCCCCCTCAACAAGGTAACTCTAATGCCCTAGTCTGGCAGCTCTTTCCTCGAGGAGCGGGGTATTCCCTTCTAAGTTCAAGTTCAACCATCTCAAGAAGAGGAGGAAGAAGAGAATGGATCATGACCGGTGTAGCCATGTATCCTTGGGAGCACAACCAGTGTAGCTAAGTCTCCCTGTTGCAAGCTTCATGAGATGAGAATGGGTAACATAAGCTTTGCTTTATTTGGCTATATACACTCCGGTGGATATTTCATTTTCTATCAGACCCACCACTTTTTTGGAGTTTTTCTTTCTTTTGCATATTTACAACATATCTACATGTGCATCATATATATAAGGAGTTTTTCCTCTTGAGCCAGTAGACTATCACTCTTTTGAAGCATTATTGCAACCCACAACTCCTGTCTTTAGACCTCAATGCCGCCAGACCAAGTTGAGACGCACTTCCTTCATTAAAAGAAGACGAGAGGTTCCGCCTAGAAGTACTACCCTCGTATGCTACCCCAAGCCAAAGAAGACTTCCCCCTCACCACCTCATCCGTAGAGAGTTATGTGTAAGGTGATGGTGCAAGTAAAGCCATTGTTTGTGAGAGTCATGTGTGCATTGTTAAGTGTTCAACTTAGGCTCATCAAGATGACATGTGATCATAGCCTAGTAGACTCAAAGAATTAAGTCACTAATGGAGCTGAAAAGTCTTAACCTAAGTTCTATAAGGTTCCTCTTAGAATTATGTGGATTAAGGTCTTAACCAAGCTCCATTTTCCAATTTAATTCCAAGCAAGTTTAAATGTCAATATATGATTCAGAAAACTGTACAAGTATATACAAAAATATTTTTATGCAAAATTTTGAAGATAAGCAAAATTTTTGAAAAATGTTTGAATGAATGAATGCATGGATGCAGAGGTTTTGCAAACTATTTACACATTTTTACACAAGCGTTTTTGCAAACTTTTGTTTTTCAAACATTTTACAAAAATTTTGTACTATATACATACTTTTGATATCAAAATATTTACACAAATTTTCTCAAGCAAAACATTTTTACAAACATTTGTACAAAATAATTTTAATAAATAGCTATGTATGTGCAAGAAAGAATTTTATGTACAAGAAATTTTTTAAATTTTTACGGTTTTTAAATAAAAGATTTTAGCCATTTTATTTATTAACACACTCACACAAAGTACAAGTTATGGTTAAAGTATATATGAAATATATACGACTCCCCCTTATACTTAGCTCGAGCGATGTCCTCAGAGTGGATCAAGAGCGATGAAGAAGATATAACTCGTGCTTAGTATAGGGAAGTGAAAAGAATAACTATACTACAACGACGAATCAAAGAATGAAAGGATCTTGGTGTTTTCCCTTATACTTAGGATTAAGTAATCTTAAGTATAGAAGACTATACATAAAAGGAAATCTGAATGGAAGAATATACACGGTAAGTCATGAGTCCTATTGTCCCCCCTTAGTCTTAGGGTAAAAGATCCCTAAGTATAGAAATAAATATGAATAGTGTGGAGGACAAGCGAGGGAATAACAGAAATGAAGACAAATATATACAAGTGAAAGGAACGACATCACTCCCCCTATACTTAAGGTGAAGGATCCTTAAGTATAGGCAACAGAATGAAAATGAACAACCCGGTGCTTTCACCCCCCCTACACTTAGGATAAGGTACATCCTAAGTATAGCAAAAATAATCCTAAACGAGACCTGGGGTGTAAAATAAAATAGAAGAAATAAGGAACAAATTAAGACGAAACACGTATATACAAAGTGGACAATGTTGAGGTGCCTCTCAACAAGCGCTAGGTTTTATGCCCACTAGCCGGGAGCAACGGTTAGGACAACATAATATCAAGGTTCAGGACATCATTTGTAAGGTGAATGTCGTACTGTCGTTTTAGTCTTGATATGAGAACAACAACGAGGTCAACAGTATAAACGAAGACACCCAAAAAGACAATCAAGCGGGTGTTTGCTACCGGGTAAAAATATGGGAAGATGAAATAGGGCTCTGGTAGCACAAAAGAATGCATCGGCCCAGGATCAAAATGGAATGGAAGGGCAGAGCCGAAGAATTCAGGTGGAGAAAGAAGGAACAATCATGGAATCCTCCATGTTAATCACCGTCTCAGAAAGGTATGGAAGATCAAGATCAAGAGACTCAGTACAAGAACCAATATCCAATGTGTAAAATGGGGAAATATCAGCACTATCATCGAATATCTCAAAGATTAGCTCATCCTTGCGAGGGTCGTCGAGGTAAGAGAAGTAAGACTCAACATAATTAGAAGACTCGGAAGACTCGTGATCTGACAGATCGGATACACTCTCAGATAGTGAGACCGAGTACGCAACAGTTGTGGCATCCTCCGGAAGATAACCCTCGGGGAGTAATGCTAGATCAACACTGTGGAAAGGGGGATCAGAGTCTACATGGAAATCTGCGTCAATGTCCAACACCCACTCGTCGAACACAAATGTTTCATCGATTGAAAATGGCCTCTGAATAATATGGAAACAGGAAAGGGTACTGGTTATCTATGCGGATGCTGTAAATGTGTTTGAAATTGATCCTCGATCTGTGGCAATACTGGCAAACATCTGGTCCTCAAAGAATGTATCAATCCCGTCGAAATGGAGGACACAATGCTCAAATATGGGACTATCTATATATATCATCTTAAAGTGGTGTCCCGCATCGAGCTCTGGCTGCTGGACGAAATTAAGATGTCCATCTGAATAAGAGAAGTACTTCTGCAGAGTAGAAGCTGAGTAAGTTGGGAATGGAAACTGAAATGTCTGTACGGATGACTGTAGCAGTGTGGGCTCCTCCATCTCCTAGAATATCAGAAGATTTAATATCCAAGACTCCTGAACTGAAAAGTATGGTATTAATTCGAGCTCTAGCTTGAAGACCAACGGGAACTCGATCAATCTCTGGGTATGAGCATCCATGGTGGCAGTCATCTCATCCATCGTTTGTACTGCAACAGAATCCATATCCTTGATCTGGTGTGTAGTAGTTGTGTCCTCATGAAGTGTGGCTCACCTAACTGGTACTACATCTCCCTTGTGTATTGTCCCGACTGAAGTATCTCGTGAAGATGGAGTCTGTAAAAGAACTCTCAAGATGGTCTGAAGTATATCCATGTCAGGACTGTGACGTGAACCACCACACGAGGTCATTAACAGTACTATCTGTTTTGCAGTCATCCCCCTCATGGAGATCTGAATAAGGTCAGTCCTCGAAAGTCCATGCTCTGGAAATCACCTGAAGAGGTCAAGAAACCTCAGCCACGAATCATGTAATGGCTTCTAGGGGTCTACTGAAAAATCCGTGATGAAAGACCGCATCATATCTGCTCTACGCTGGGGATAAAATCTCTGTAAAAACTCTAAACGTAACCCTCCTCACGTAGCGAACTTCCTTCCCAAGCGTATGGGCCATCTCATGGCTCTATCCTGGAGTGAAAATGGGAAGGTCTTCAACATAAGCTCCTCAGAAGTGATATCCGAATATACGTGGGTCGCACAGAACTCCTCAAACTCAGAAAAATGAAGGTATGGCTCCTCGTGCACTTTCCCTGAAAACTTTGGCAGTCTCTGAATGAACTCCAAATTTAGAATGAATGGACTCCATGTAGAAGCTGACTGGGCTTCATAATCGGTATGCTCATCCATCATCCTAGCATAAGAAGTATCTGAAACTCACATATGCTCTATGTGATCATCTATGAAATGCACTCTCATCCCGACAACGAAATCGCCCGCGTCTCGCATCTGCTCAGTCTGATCTCTGCGTGCGTCCGACGCAACATGACCACAAGAAAGATGAGATAGAGAAGGAGGTGATGGAAGGTCGGTCAGAGTTCCAACCTCCCACGAGAGTGGATGGGGATGATGGGAATAGGATGAAGAAGCTGCAAGATCCGACAAGAAATGTGGGTGACCCATTACCCAGGGATAGAAATGGAGAATGAGAATGAAGGGAGGGAGGGATAAAGATATATAGATGAAGGGAAGACGAGAACTGGGAAGAAGATAGATGGATGAGAGGAAGGCGGATGGGATCTGGAAACAAACAAGATCAGGAAAAACAAACCCCCAATTCACCTACTCAACACTGAGTTGATGACCGTAAAGGTTCGGTCTTTTATCTTGTCGATTTTATTAGGTGATAAGTCAGTCTATCAGAGCGATTAAGTGAGCTGATAGGAATCCAACGCTCTCAAGAGACTGGCCCGATCCCAAGGCTAGATCTTTCCCAGTTAGTGCAGTTGCGGACCATTTACCGGCTACCCGATCAACTCGCTCTGTTAAAGATATCGTGACCTGCTTTACCAGAAACCGGAGCAATCCTTGCCGGAGAACAACTAATCCGAAACCAGTAGTCTGAAAAGAGGTCGGATATGGCTCTAGCCTAGTGTGCGGGTCACTCTCTCGCTCATCCAAACCATACAAGGAGGGGATTGCTCTCCCAAGATAAATTTTTGCGATGAAGTGTCTTTTATGGTCAAGTGTGTTTAGCAGTACCAATTTTATGGTTTTTCTGTTTTAGATATTTTTCAATAACAAACAATGCCTAAGGAATTTTCCGATTCTCCTAATTATTTTAAGTACAAAAATAGGGGGGAGACGTCGAAAAAGCTTATGCGCGGTCAAACACTATGATGCATGCAAAGTCAGAAATGTGTACCGGACGCCATCACTCTACATACAGGGTGATCCACACATAAAATAAAGACAGAAATAAAACTAACTATATGATGCAAGAAGAAATCGGCCTTAGACAGAAAATTTCTACACGCGAAGCACAATAGCTAATAGGTCAACAAGAGAGGCCGGAGTCCGATCTCTGATGCCGATCGGTGTCTACCACAACGGATCCTACCGGCATTGTATACGGCCTCTAGCGGCACGTGACCTCCCAGGCAACTAAATTAGCTTTCTCTTTGTGATTTAATTAATTAAGTTCAGTTAACGATCTATATGTGCATGCAGATAATTAAAGTTGAGACCTTAATTAATTACGTCACAATCAGATATAAAATCCTAAGTCTAGGGGCCAAAATCTTTGAGAATCGAAAATAATATAAAAATACGAGAAAACCAAGATTGACGAAAAACCGCGGTGAGGTCCCTCGAGCACACCGGTGCTCGACGAAACAGACCCCGATAATAGGCCAAGTCCAATTATCTCTGAGTCTTGTATTATTACAAATTATTGAATAAAAAATGAAATAAAATCTAAAAATCCTCCAAGTCTTCTGCTCCTCCTCTCCTACGCTCTCCTGCGGCTCGATGCAGAAATGAGCCGCCTCCGCTTCGCTTGGGTGCTTCGGCGATCCGAAGAGAACCTCCCATGCTCGTCGGGCCCTCGCAAGAAATAGAACAACAGAAGAGGTGTAAGATCATAGTTATGGAAATTATAAACAACAAATAAAATAAAAATAAAAATGAAGAAAAAGAAATAAAACAAAAAGAAAAAGCAAATAAAGAAAAAGAGAAATGCAAATAAGAAGAAAAAGAAAATAAAAACAAAAATAGAAAACCGACTACTAAGCCGTGCTCCTCGGAAACAGCGTCATTCTGATGACCCGCGAAGGTAACTCAGGTTAAGTAATATCGAAGGTCGTTGCGACCCGAATCACAAGGCACGGTCAGCAAGAAAAATCAGACCACCATAGAAAGAAATCAAACATGAAAACCAAGGCAAGCTGTCTTACTAATTATTTAACCTAGTATAGCCACTAGGGCCGAACACAAGGAGCATGGAATGAATCCTATGAAGTAGTCAGGTAATCCAAGAAATAAAGGTATTTTTGAAGGTTTTTAATTGTTTAATTTTTTATGATTTTCTTTTAAGAAAAGGAATAAAGAAATGATAGAAGCTACTCTCAAGTAATTATTTAAAGATCTAAAAATACTCAAAAAATTCAAAACAAAAATATTTTTATGTTTTTAAAATATTCAGATATTTTAGGTATTTTATGGGATTTTTCTGATTTTTATATAATTTTCTAAAAATAAAAGAAGAAGGAATACACCAAGCAGTATGCATCCTAGATGAAAAGGCACATTAAAAATATCTAAGGCGCCTCTAAAATCTTGGCAACATTTTTTTATGAAATATGAAATAAACTCTAACTACAGAAACCGAAAATATATATTTTTTATTTTTAATGAGTTTTTAATAATTTTTATTAGGTTTTTAGTCTTTTTCAATTTTTAGGTGTTTTATAATAGAAAATGAAACAAAAATAACATAGAAATTAAAAAAAGACAAAAAATTTTCAGCATTTCTAAAGATATTTTTCTATTTTTAATTGATTTTCTAAAATAGATAGGGACACTTTTTAGGGTTTTTGATTTTAGAAAATACCAAATAAAATCAAAATACGTCTCAAAGATTACCAAAAATACTACACAGTGGCAGGAGCCACGTCTTATTTTTTTGGGAATTTTGAGAGTAGCGTTGATATTAATTAAATAAAAAACAACACACACAAGTTATATGGACCTAAGTGCAATTTATTTAAGTTTCGGGACTAAACTATAACACGCACAGAAAGTCTTGGTAAAGAGTGCAAATTCATCAATAAAACCCGCACATGCGTCAAATGCACATTCACAGGGGCATATTTGCAATTTCAGAAAACATTCATTCAAAAGATAACATCAAACAAGTTCGGGGCTGATACTGCAAAAACACCAATATGCACGTGACCAAGCACGTGTCTCCAGACTGAAAGGACTAAAGTGCAAATCACAAAAACTAAGGGGAGTATATTACAAAAAGGTTCAACTATAACTTTTATTTTACAGACAAAAACATAAAGTGAAATAAATGTAGGGTAGAAAGGGCAATATACCCTCGATGCACGTGAGTCACGCGTGGGAGGCCACGTGTCAGCCGCTAGTATGGTGAGATCGTGCAGCTCTGTAGGCATCAGGTGTCAAATCTGATGGTGTCAGATGGTCGAGGTTGTGGTGCGTACGGGGCCGTTAGATCTGATATCTAACAGTCTGACATGTCCTCTGGATGGACGATCAAGATGGAAACTGGCGGGCTACGTCAATCCTACGGTGCAGAACACGTCTGGAAGAACTGCGCCTAGATGAACTTTGCCAGAGCCATGGATGAGATCCTCGGCCTTGATGGAAGATCAGCAGGCACCGGCGTGATCATGGGACGATTCCGCATCAGGTGAACGGCTCAGATGGGAGATCCAACAACTGGATATGCGTGACTGCGATGGGCACCTAGAGATGCTTCGATGAGCTATGGAGAGGATGGTTTAGAGGCCTTCAGCATGCGAACAGACCTGCAATGAGTAGCTCTGACTCGGAGCTATGCTCCGGTCTAGGTTATTGGGAATAAAAACCAAAGAAGCGACGGGCGGCGAAGGCGATAGGAGAAACCTCAAGCCTAATCTCGACTAGATGGTTGATGATCAGGGTGATCAGATTCCTAGATGGAGGGTGAACGTGCGAGGGTATCGAAGCGGTTGGGTGTGGGAGAATAAGCTCCGACCGACTGGACAGAGCTGGTGGAGCAACGACGGCGATAGATGAAAGATTCGACTCGAAATGATAACGGGGAAGGATAAGAGGCTCACCTGAAGATCTGGATCAACTCCTGGGCCTCAGGCAAAGGTGGATGTCGGGATCATGGCCTCGACCAAGCAGCGAAAGACGAGGGAGGCTTCTCGTGACGGATGTCCGGTCATGAAGGGGGAGCGTCGGCGTCACTGCACCAACTCGATCACCAGGCGGCGCTCCAGACAGCTGTCACCACGTTGAAGGTGTCTAGGGTATCGAGAGGGCGTGAGGCACGAGCTACCGACCTGGGGAGGCGGATGAATGATTTTATAACATTCCCAGGTAGCTGGAGAGATCGAGCAAGGGCGCGCGAACCGAGAAGGATCTGCGCATCCCTAGGGATCTGCGAGGATCTTGGATCCAAGGGGAAGACACGGGTGAGGATTCGGGGCAAACGGGTGCGCGACCCGCCCTAGGAAATTCTAAGAAGAAGGCCCGACAGAAAGATCGGGTTGGGTCAAGCCCTGGAAGAGGGGGTTGACCCGAGTCAACATTCAGACATAGACCAATCACGGGCGTCGGGGTAAAAGGACAAAACCCGCTACAAGACAAAATAGCAAGGAAAATAAAAGATAAATAAATTAAAAATAGTAAATAAATTTAAATTTAAAAATATAAAATGAAAATTGTTTATTATTTTTCAAGGAATATTTCTGTGATTTTTATTTATTTTTTGAAAAGAAATAAATTATCTTATATACAATACATTGTAGTATCTACATGTATATTATACCTCTGTATTTTGTACAACTATTTTTAATTTATTATTTTACAAAAATACCTTAATTTTATATTTTATTTATTTTCAGCATAATTTTTGGAGTATAAAATAATTTTTGTTTTGTTTTATTATTTATTTACAAGTCTAAAATAAATAGACAAGTGATTGTATATACATGTATTATGTACAAGTTAGAGAGAGTTTTTATTTTCTTTTTCTTTTTTATTTTCTTTTTATTTTTATAAATATATACAAGGAAGTAGGAACATATTTATTTTTATTTTTGGCAAAATTAATTTATGTACACACATGATATATATATACAAGGTGGAGTGGCCCTATCTCTCTCTACTTATTTTATTTAGCGATCAGGCCAATGCTTGGCCCTCTCTTGGGTTTGGGTCACCCAGTATTTATTCTAAATACTTCCTTATTTTTTATCCTTTATTCTTTTATTTTTGCACAAATACATGCTAATTATGCACTATTAACCCATGCATGCATCTTGCTAAGTTATTGAATTTACACCTATTTACATGATGCTTTGCCAAGATAATTAGCTAAAATAAAAGAATAAAGAGTTATGAATAGGGATTCATTAATGATGAGGTAAAAGCTCTTTTACTTCTTTCTAGTTTACCTGATAGTTGGAATGCTTTAGTTGTAGCGGTTAGCAACTCCTTTGGTTCTGCAAAGTTGAAGTGGGAGGATGTTGTTGGTCTTCTTCTTAGAGAAGATGTACGAAGGAAGACGTTTGGGGAAGAACACTCGTCTGGTTCTGACTTGAATACAAAAGGAAGAAGCAGGAAGAGCTACAGGAACCAAAAACATTCCAGGGGAAAATCAGTAAGAGGAAGATCCAAATCCAGAGATCCAAAATCCGTGGTCTGCTGGAATTGCAATCAAAAGGGGCATTGCAAGACAGAATGCAAGGCCCAAGAAAGCAGAAAGGAGAAAATGGTAAAGGTAAGAAAACTGTAAATCTTACTGATGATGATGATAAAGATGCCTTAATATGTGTTGCAGATGCTAGAAGTGAGTCCTGGATTGTGGACTCAAGTGCTTCATTTCATACCACTCCATAAAGGGATATCCTCCAAAATTATGTGAAAGGTGATTTTGGAAAGGTATATCTAGGAGATGATGAATGCTACAAAATAATTGGAAAGGGAGACATTGATATATCCCAATCCAATGGTAGATTCTTGGGATTGAAGAATGTTAGACATGTACCTAGTCTAACAAGGAATCTCATATCTATTGGGAAACTATCAGAAAGTGGTGTGGTGACATCATTTGATTCAGATTCGTGGAAGATGTCAAAAGGAACACTGATCCTTGCTCGAGGTAAGAAAGAAGGAATCGTTTATATATCATCAGGCTCATATGATAGGGTAAATGTTGCTTCATCTGGGTGTGATGCTAACACTTGGTATAGACGACTTGGTCACATGAGTGAAAAGGGAATGAAGATCATGCAGAAGTAGGGAAAGTTGATAGGATTGCAGACTGTTGATCTAGACTTCTGTGAAGATTGTATATTGGAAAGCAGAAGAAAGTCAGTTTCATAGACAACAAGAGTACGCAAGACTGAAAGGTTAGAGCTGGTTTATACATACGTATGGGGTCCATCTCAGGTACCATCCTTTGGCAGATCTCATTATTTTGTTACTTTCATTGATGATGCAACTAGAAAACGGTGGGTTTATTTTATCAAACATAAATCCAATATTTTTGAGACCTTCAAAATATGGAAGGCTTTATTTGAGACTGAGACATGTTTAAAGTTGAAATGTCTCAAGTCAGACAATGGGAGAGAATACTGCAGTGAGGAGTTTGAATCATATTGTGCCAAGAACGGGATCAAGATATTGAAGATGGTCCCAAGAAAGCCCAGACAGAATGGTGTTGCTGAATGCATGAACAATACTCTTCTAGAACGTGCGAGAAGCATGAGGTTACATGCAGGTCTACCAAAGCGACATTGGGTTGATGCAGTGAATACAACTGCATACTTAATCAATCGAGGTCCATCTGCTGCTTTAGATGGGGATCTTCCAGAAGAAATGTGGACATGAAAGGAGGTAACACTTTCTCATTTACGTATCTTTGGATACATAGCTTATGTTCACATTGAGCAGGAAGACAGAGGAAAGATTGATCCCAAAGCAAGGAAGTGTACCTTTGTCGGTTATGGTACAAATAACTATGGATACAGATTGTGAGATTTAGAGAACAAGAAAACAATTAGAAGCATTGATGTCACATTCAATGAGTCTTCCTTATACAAGGCTGAATTGATAAAAGGAAAGACAACTGTAGAACCATACTTTGTTGAGTTTGATAAAATTCCTGAACAAAGCACATCACAGCCAAGTGATGAAAATGTTCAACCCATCCCACAGAATAATCCGCAAACTTCGGTGCTACGAAAATCTTTCGGAATCAACAAACCCACTGCAAGTTATTCACCTTCCTTGAATTATTTATTGTTGATTGATAATGGTGAGCCTGAATGCTTTAATGAAGCTATATAAGGTGAGACAAGGAATCCGTGGGAGTTAACCATGGATGAGGAGATGAACTTTCTCTCAAGAAACAAAACGTGGGATTTAGCCCCACTACCGAAGGGAAAGAAGGCTCTGCACAACAAATGGGTGTACATGGTGAATGGGGATGCTAATGGTTCAATTAAATATAAGTCTCTACTAGTGGCGAAGGGCTTTCAGCAGAAAGCATGAGTCGATTTCACAGAGATCTTCGCACATGTTGTAAAAGTCTCAACCATAAGAGCAGTTTTGAGCATTGTTCCAGCTGAGAACCTACATTTGGAGAAACTGAATGTAAGACAACATTTCTCCATAGAGATCTTGAGGAGGACATCTATATGCAACAACCAGAGGGCTATTTAGCTACTGGAAAGGAAGACATGGTATGCAAGCTCAAAAAAAGCCTTTAAGGCTTGAAGCAGACACCAAGACAATGGTACAAAAAAGTTTGATGATTTCATGACAAATATAGGATCATGCAAATATCATGCTGATCATTGTTGCTACTTCAGTAAGCTTGGTATATCTTACATCATTTTATTATTGTATGTAGATGACATGCTTGTTGTAGGCTCCTGCAAGGAAGATATAGCAAATCTGAAGGCAACGCTATCTAAGAAGTTTGAAATGAAGGATCTAGATCCTGCAAAGAAAATCCTTGGAATGTAGATTAGCAGAGACATGAAGAACAATGAGCTGAGATTGTCTTAATCAAATTACATCGAGAAGGTACTTGAGATATTTAATATGAAAAATGCAAAATCTACTCTAACATATTTAAGGAGCCACTTCAAACTTTCAAAGGAGGAAGAACCCACACGAAGGAGGAGCATGAGTACATGTTAAAAGTACCCTACCGGTCTGCTGTTGATAGTTTGATGTACACAATACTTTGCACAAGACCGGACATCTCCCATGCAGTGGGAGTTGAGAAGATTCATGGCAAATCCTGACAAGGAACACTGGGAAGCTGTGAAGTAGATTCTACGTTATCTGAGAGGTACCTCTAACGTGGCATTGTGTTATGGGAACACTAACATTTCCTTTCGAGGTTTTGTGGACTCAGATTTTACAGGAGATATTGATAACAAGAAAAGCACAACAGGGTATGTGTTTACCCTGGGGAGTGGAGCCATTAGTTCGATCTCTAGGCTCCAGAAGATAGTGACCATCTCGACCACAAAAGCGGAATATGTGGCGGTAACAGAAGCTTGCAAGGAAATGATATGGTTGAAAGGTCTGATGAAAGAACTGAATAAAGAATGCGAAGATTGTCAATTATCCAGCGACACTCAAAGTGCAATTCATCTTGCAAAGAATTCCGTCTTTCACTCGAGGACTAAGCACATTGATATGAAATACCACTTCATTCGGACGTATCTAGTAGATGGTCAATTTAAGTTGAAGAAGATCCACACATTAGAAAATCCTGCTGATATGTTCACAAAGTCTGTAACAGTGGAGAAGCTGAAGATATGTTCAGCTTCTATTGGTCTTCAAGCATAGAAGACAAGAGAAAGCTCACACCAGGACTATTGAAGTGTGTACCACAAATCAGTCTTCAAGTGAGAGATTGTTGAGATTAATCATATTAAGACTGATTGGCTGAATACAAGTGGAGAGCATTGCTGATGTGGCTGATCTCCCTCCTGCGTTCTGATTGGCTGAGAGCTCTTGTGCTGGATTGCTGAGGTGTCTGATCCGCCTCCTGCATTCTGATTGGCTAGAGGTGTTATGTTGGATTGCTGAGATGCTTAATCCACATCATGCATCCTGATTGGCTGAGAGCTGGTGGTGGGGATTGCTGAATGCTTGGTATTCTTTTGTTGTAGTATAAAAGGAGCTATGTGGCACCACATATTTTATCCCAACATCATTCAAGCAATAGTAGAGAGAGTCTGCTGTGAGAAAATAGAGTAGGCACATTGCCGAACCACTATAAATTCTTGTCTTGTGCGATCATGCATGCTTTCTTCTCCGATTGTGATTCTATTCGTGTGGTGCTTGATCAGATCCGTCCCAACAATGATTACCAGTATTCATTGCGAATTTAAAGAAGTATGCGACGAATACTACTCGGTGTGCTACATATTTAACTACGGAAGATATGTAACTACGGGTGATATGCAAACAAATATTAGATTAGGGATATTTACCTCATGAACCCTATAAACTTTGTAAATTATGTCTCCGACTTTTGTATAACGTAATTACCCCATCGACTTCGTAAATTACCCCAAGCTACATGCTTCAAACAGATTAACCGCAAGGTTCATGAGGTAAGAGTTAGTAAGCGTACACGATCGAGGGGGAATTATGTTCTTTCAAAGGCCGAGAAGGTAATTTATAAAGTTTATAGGGTTTGTGGGGTAAATATCCCATGAAATTATTCATTGCCTTAGATCAATTTTCCTGTAGTGCGGGATGTAGATGAAATTTCATTAAGAATTAGCTAAGTGTATAAATAGTTATTAACACAGTTGTCTCATAAGAAGAGGTAGTTTTACTTTCTATTAATTTACCATTTAAGTATTATGGAAATGCTTGTATTTAGTAAATAATTTATTATAATACTTTTTAAATATGTATTATAATACATTATTTACCAAATATAAACACAATTATTATAAGACTTGTTCAATAATGGCTTCTTTTTATTGTAAAGATCTCATATGTGTGTATAATAGGATCAAACTATCAGAAGATATCAGAATACAATTTGATTATACCAATCTAGTGAGGTTGTATATATAATCTGTTTCTCGACTTGCTAACAGTAATTTGATTTCAATTGGTTGTTTCTTATATTTCTCCTGCCCACTGCACAAAAGCTTGAATTAAAGATCTTAGAAATTGTCACACAAGTCCAAAACGTAGTTAAGTCAATGAGTTCAAATCGAACTTCCACTTTCGGAAGAAATTAATGTGATGTACTCATTTGAAAGAAAAATTAATAATACATTCTGTCTCATTGATTTTTTTTCATTTTATTACTTCAAATGCAAGAAAGGAATGTTCTAGAAGGATATTGACTTCTAAAATAAAATAAAATAAGTATAGAAATAAAGAATCACTTAAAATTCGTGATCATTATCGACGGTTCCTATTTATTTTTAAGTTTTTATTTTCACCATTTTGTATCGTTTTTGGCTGTATATTTTTCTCCTATTTGCGACATTCTTCTTCTTTTACCTCTATATGCCTTTATCTTTTCACCAGCAAATGTTTAAGGTAAAATATACCTTAAATTATAGGGATTTCTTTACCTCACGAACACTAGAAACATTGTAAATTATGGCACAATCTTGTAAATATCATTATTACCACGTCGACCCTGTGAACTTACGTTGTCTTACCCCACAAATCCTGCCATTTATTTGAGACTTCTTGGATTAACTAGCTTGGGTTTAAGTTGAGTTAATCATACCACAGAAAATCCAATGGTAGATTTTCTTTCACTCTCTCTCCTTCCTTCTTCTCCTCCACTCCTTCCTCTTCCACTCTCGTTCCTTCCTTCTTCACTCTCGTAGGACGAAGCCCTCATCTTGCATCTTGTTCGAGGCAGCAGCATTAGACCATCATATGCGTCGTTGACACAACCGTTCCCATTGGAATTCGGCAGGACGAAGTGCGGAGGAGGTCTTATGTGGAAAGATGAGCATGACCTAGAGGAAGTGCACCGCCACTTGCTAGTCGCCCCCATAGAGCTTTCAGATGGCAGCGAGACAAAAGTAGGAGAAGCAGACGAGGAAGTGGTCGGGGAGGCCCACAATTGTGTCGTTCTCATCGAGGAGGGCAAGGATATGGAGAAGTCTCTCGATGACACAGAGGAGACCGTAGGAGAGGGCATCATGGGAGCCCCAGTAGAGGTTGGAGAGGACATGGCGCTCGGAGAGGGAATGGCAGTGGCATAGAGGGCGACAAAGAGTCTAAGGTGGAGGCGGGAGGGGTCGGAGAGGAGGATGAGGGAATGTGAGGCGACGGCGGAGACGAGTGCACACATAGAGGGGAGATCAACTTGCGGTAGGAGGAGGCGGTATCTATGGGGGCATCGATGGGGACTCACTACAACGCGGTAGTAGGGGGAGGGATGGAGAAGGGAGAGATAAAGTGCCGAGGTTTGGAGGGGCGGGGGGCTGATCTCGGAGGATCAGATCTATAGGAGTTGCGGGCGAGTCATGGGGCACTATGATCGGAGCATCAAGCAACGCGCGAGGAAGGGGGGAGATTGGATGGCGTGGGGGAGGGTTGGTGGTGCTAGAGATGGCTGATGGAGTTGGACGAGAAGGGGATGTAAGGAGGGTGAGAGAAGAAGAGTGGTGGCATCTTTTTTAAATTTGCTAAACAAAGAGGGTAATATGGACCTCTTTTTAATGAAATCTAGTTAAATTTAACATATAAAGGGATGTGAGCTAACCACATGATCTATGAGGTAAGAGTTAGCAAATTTATAGAATGAAGAGCTTAATGACGAGTTTAAAAGATCGAGTTGATATTTTACAATGTTTTCGTAAGGGTAAAAATCCCTAAACTATAAGATGACAGGAAATGTACTAGAGAAGTTATACTGAGCGTAGATTTGTATTCTAATTTATGTAAATATCCATCAAGATTTTCACTGATCAATGGGTCAATTCGAATTATGATTGATCATATGATTCAACCGGATTTTGACTGATTATGGCATCAATTTGGTTTTCGATAGATTACTCTCTAATTATATCTACGGAAATAAAATGGGTTTGTAATGTTTTTTTATAAATCTTCCAGTATACCATAAATTATCAATTATATAATGATATTGCTGCAAAACTATTTTTTATACTTAAAATTAATGACGAATGTGAAATTTATTTATATATTATCAACGACGGTGCATATATCAATGCTATTCCGTTGCTATTTTAAAAACAATTAGTGTAGAATTTTGAAAATTGACAACAAATAAATGTTGGTATATGGTTATCGCTAATAATACAACAATAAATATGTCATTCATTGCTATTTTCTATAATATACAAAAACTTCACAACGAATAATATCGTTGTAATATATTTAGCAGTAGACGATGTACTGATGATTTTAAAAAAAACATCTAGCTAGGCCCATTTTTTGTTGTGGTTTGTGATTAGGTTACACATATTTCTAAATATAGTTTATAAATACAAATTATCTTGTTAAGTGTAATTCTTCCTTGATATTGAAAGAGATCCAAATGTACCATAAAGAATGTATCACGTTACAGGTGAATCTTATAAATCTTATTTTTTTTTCGCACTTCTTACTTTGTGTGTTTGATCCACAACATCAATAATTTGATTTTTTAAATCATTACACCCTAAAAGGGTAGTACTATGTCCATATACGGCCAAGTACTCCTAATGTACTCTAAATTCATTCTATCTTTAATTTATGCAAATGTGAAAACATTATTTTCGACAAATTAACCAATTCTAATAAGCTGATTCAACTATGAGGAATAGCAGTTTAGGGGATTTTCTTTGCAAATATTAAGAAAAATAACCAAATAGTCAATGTACTACAACAAAATTGTGCAATAGTGATGTTTTTTTTCAAAATCTGTCACTAAATCAGTTGTTGTCGATATTATTCATTATGAAATTATTTTTTATACTTGAAATTAGTGACAAATATTCCATATAGTGATGCATATTCGTTGCTATTTTCAATATCAACTAATCATCATTGATTTTTTAGTTCAAAATTTAGCGATGATTAGTAATTTATTTTAAAATAACAACGTATAAGCATCACTATATGGATCATCACTGATGATATAGTAATATATATTATATTCGTCGCTAATTTTAAGTATAAAAAATAATTTCCCAATGAATAATATCGTCGTCATATATTTAGCAAGGCCGATTTAGTGACAGATTTTGAAAAAAGCCATCACTATTGCCCTATTTTATTATAGTGACAGATGCCTACTACTTCCTTCTTATTAACGGATACGATTGAGATTCAATCATCAGTTAATTAATGAATAGTTCTATATGTAAAAGTGGAATGTTGTTAAAATAGTTCGAAAAGATTCTGTAACATCCCAACCTCCAAGCATAGTTTCAAATCGAAAACTCATGAAATGTGGGTCTGGGTTATAAGTAGTGGGGATTACTACTTAGTAACTTGGGTTTAAGCATTTTGGATGGTTGTCAACAAATCCAATCAGGTTCGAGTCTAACAAGTTATCAGGGCCAGTTTTCCTCGATAACGGTCTGACGACCTGATCTCAAGACATTGCAAATGGTATCAGAGCAGAATTTCCTCTAATAGTAGAAAGGGCCATTCGAGAGATGGAGCCACACCTATAAAGAGATAGGAGGAAGGCTACATAGATCATGCAACTACTGTTGTTATTGGGAATAAGTGATGGTCCATGTTGCAACGGGGACTTTGTAAATATAAGTGAGGAAGGTTGTAACACCCCAACTCCCAAATATAGTCGCAATTGGAAACTCATGAAGTGTGGTTGTGTGAGAGAAGTGACGATTTTGAAAGTGAGAAGAAGGGAGTAACACCGTGATGGTCCATAGTCAACAATTGTATTCGAACTCGAACTCAACAAGTTGTAGGGCCGGTTATCCTCCATAACAATTCAAAGATCTAAGCCCTAATGGTTACAAAAGATAAGACATGACTGGATTTTTTCACCATCCGAGAAATTTTGATAGCGTAAACCACTAGAAATGATAGATTATGCATATATTGAAAAGAATTGAAGTCGTCTATCGCGAGGTGAAAGCCTTTACCCTACTTGAGGTTGTTGAGAAATTTTATTGTTCAACTCAAAAGCAAGGTGAAGTGGGAGAGTTTTGAGAGGAAGAATTTGTACTAAGTTATCACATAGAGAGGGTTTTTTTGTTTTATCATCAGCTAAAATCTTTCAAAGAACATTTATATGGAAAGTGGTGTTTTTTACCGAGAACTCATGCCAAAATGGTTCACATTTAAGTCTAAGGTTTTTGAATGTGTTTCAAAAATGTAAGATAGAACATGGGAAGATATCTTTTTTCTTGTTAGTGTATGCATAGGTAGGAGATGTTGATCAAATCATTGGCATTCGATAAGGATTCATTTCATAAAAATTCAAAAAAAATCGATTTAAAATAATACCAATGGAATATGAATTTGATTTGCAGATTTGATTCATAATGAATCGAAGCAAAATAAATTGAAATTCGTTTTAAAAGTACTTTGATTTGTGCACACACATGGATGCGGGTATGCGCATGCACGTGCACACATGCGATCGTGCACGAGTTCAAGCACACACACATTCACACTCACTGGGCTACGTGCATAGACACACACACACACAAATGCATGTTTACTAGCACACACTAACCAATGCATGCACACACATATCTATACCCATAAGCACACCCACAGACACATATGCATTCACACATTCTCTCTGACACATACACCCGCACACTTTTATTTCCCTCTCGAATCTAGTAAGAAATAATATGTCTAAGAATTTTACCCCAATTTTCTATCCTACCTTTCCACATTTATTTCCCTCCCTTCATCACTACTCAACCTTTTACTTTTCCCTTTTCATTCTTTATCAATGTTGTCGGTAGATAGTGACACTCGATAGTCATACTATGCCAATCCTCTTTAGCAACCATTGTGGTCCGTGACCTATGTGGCTATTGATGAATCACATATTCATCCCATTTGTTTTTTATCTTGTCTAAAATCTGAGGTAAAATAAATATGCATTTGCATTTATTCGTGCTTTTTTAAATCAAAATGCATCTCACGAATAAAAATGAATTTTTCGCATAAAACAAATAAAAGAAAAGAGAAAGAAGAAATACTATAAACATGTAAATACATATAATAGATTGATTCTACTCAAGCGGTCAGATCAATACCAGTATGTTTGACTAATAATAAAGTAGAAATAGATATGAGAAAAATAAAAATTGTAAAAAGAACGGACTTTTGCATATAAATAATACTCAGAACCTAATTATACAATATATAAGCTTCAGAAATTGCATAAATTCCATCAAGATATGTGTTAACTAATTCTTTATGCAACTTCTACAATAAAATTCAAAATAAAAATACAAGAATATTAAAATTCCATAGCGAAAAATGCCTATAGAAATCACACATTAAAAAATATAAAGCTAGATGATGAATATAAGAATTCTTTATTCTTTTATTTTAGCTCTATCATTTAGCAAAACCATATATAAATACATGCAAATACAATAAATTAGCATTGTGCATGTCATTATAATATCTCATAATTAACACCTATTTTCAAAAAATAAAAGAATAAAGAGAAAAGAAAAAGAATGATGTACTTAGAATAAATACAGAATGACCCAATCCCTAAGAGAAGGTCAAGACTTGGCGTGATCGACATGAAAATAAGTAGATACAAATAGGGTTAACTGTGTATTATACATACCACCTACACTTGTACAAATAAGTATTATATTTATTTTAATAAAATGAAAATATCTTATTATTTTGTAACACTTGTATATAGTCCTGGTAATAATATAAGAATAAAATAAAAATCAGAAAAAATAAAAGAAAAATAAAATCCACAATTCATTGTACACAAACCACATGTATATACTACAATATCCATTTATCTTGAAACCTTAATTAATTTATAACAATCAAATAAAAATTAGTTTATAATCCTTAAATTGTTTTGTAAATAAATAAAATAAAAAGTAAAAAGTATGTATGTTAAAATAATAAATAAAAATACATCTACATAATACATAGGTATAGTATATCTGTATATAATACTATATACTATATATACCATAATAAATTAAGTTATAAAAATAATTAAAAAAACAAAAATTAGTTTATAAAATAATAAACATCTTTTACTATATTCATTTTTTTTTCAAATTCAATTACTAATTTATTTGTAATTATCTTTATTTATCGAGTTATTTTGTCTTTTAGTCTGTTTTGTCCGCTTCCTTGGACGCACCTGATTGGGCCACCTCAGCTTTGTTGACTGAGGTCAACTGGTCCCCCCGACGCCTTTTCTCGTTGGATCGGGTTTGGCTCCATTTTCTCCCAATTTCGCTGATCCGATCTGATCGAGTTTCGCCCTGCTCTTTCATCCTCATTAAAACTCTCGGATCCTAGATCTTCACCCGACCTTACTCCTCAGGATCTACGCCTTGGTTCACGTGCTTCCCTTTGATCTTTCTCGAACCTAGGATGCCTATAAATACCCCTACACCTCCTCCCTTTTCTGTATCTTCAGCTGCTCCACCACTTCCATTGCGCCCAACCTTCCTTTTCCAAAGTGATAGGCGAGAGAGGGAGGCTACAGACAACGTTTGGAGTCGAGTGCCCAAGGTCCGGCGGCAACCTTGTCAAGCTCCGCCGCATCGTTCATTGAGTCCAACACCTCGAAGAACCTCGTTCTCCAGCCAAGGAGATAGCAGAAATCCATAGGTAACATCTTAAGCTTCGGTTTCCCACATTTCATTCGAACTTCTCATCTTAAGTTTCACATCCACCTTCATCGTATTCGCGGCATCCACAATCCGTTCCATATCCTGCCACTTCGCTCCGACTAACGTACGTCACACCTGACTCCGCTCTGTTTCTCCATCAGGCTCCACAATCTGTTCATCGGTCCAACCACTAGGTTGGAACGAAACTCAGGTCAACTCCATCACTAGCTACTAGACATGAACCATCTACCTACCCCTCTGTTTATACTGGGTCAATACTATAACCCTTGGTCGGAGGTCTTTCTCTCTCCAAGCTCTCAATTCCTTTTGCAGTACTGAGCATCAAAGAGCCTCACCTGGATGCTAAAACAACCAAAGAGCATCCCCAGGTTCTACTGAGCGACGACCATTTCTAGGCCCCAACTGTTGGGTCCCAGGCTTGACTGGAGTATTCCTGACATGCAGAGGCATCTTGCAGACCTGCTGTTCCCATCTGAGTGCCGATACGACACCAGATGTGGAAGTTGCATGCGATCTGAGCTCGCCTGTAACGAGTTCGTCGACTGCTCTTGAAGACACCCTCTCTACCATACAATGAAGAACAAACACGATAAAGCCACAACCACTATTGGATGAGGAGCAACACTGAGTGTTAGATCCATCTGAGGATCAAATCTTAGCCATCCAAGCATGAAGGCGTCATCGGGAGATCTTAGCCGTCGATCACACTAGATGATTATTTCCCCACCATCAGTTGGCGCGCGATGAAGGGGTAACTTGCAACTTTAACGCCGACTTTCTGATCTTTATGATTTAGTCCAATAATTCTATGTGGCAGTGTAAATCGTTTTGGATATCTTGCAGTTAGATCCTCTATTTTACTTTATTTTCATTTTAATCTAGTAAAGTTGAACTCATGTGCAAATTCACGTGTCATTTTGGGTATCTTGCAACTATCTCCCTGAATTTTAATGTAGTTTATGAAATTAGCAAATGTTATGATGAATTGCATTTAAGTCCCTGAAGCACAGCTTCACGTGTTGCGCACGATTTGCTTGGATAAATTACATCTTTGGCCCTCGATCTAGTATAGCGTGTTATGCTTCAGCCTTGAAAATGAACATATTTGTACTATAGTCCATGTACACTGTCCGTTAATTCTTGCCTTTTATTAGATGCAATAAATAGGAAATTGATTTCAAAATTATACAAAATTTCTTTGTGACACTTGTTTGCATGATATATTGATGATAATTTTGGCTAATTAATTTCCTTGTATTTTACATTATTAAAAATTCAAAAAGCCCTCAAAAATGCCCTGTTTGTCTTATAAAAATTAGAAAAATTTGAAAAATCACTTAAAAATTCCACAAAAATTTCTGTAGTTGTGTTTTGTTGTGTTTTATCTCCAATACCATTTTTGTTTGAAAAACCTTTATGAAAATCCTAAAATTGTAAAATACTTAAAAACTTATAAAAATTGTATAAACTTGTCGAAAAATCCAAAAATAGTGTTTCCAGTTTATGTTTGTAGATTTTACTTATATTTTATCATAAAAATACCATCTAGAAGTTTTTGGCATTTTAAGTGTTTTTAACTTGCAATTTGCTCCTGGATGTGCACTATTTACCCTTCTTGCCACTAATTGATTTTAGAAATCCCAAATGCAATAAAAATTCTACAAAACAATACAAAAACAAATTCAAAACATATAAAAATCAAAATATTTTTATTGTAATTTTCTGATTATTTTTGACATATTAGAAAAATATTAAAAGAGTTTGCTTGTGACTTTTTATTGGTTGTGCCTATTTCCTTTATTTTGAAAATTTTAAAAATTTGCAAAAAATGAAAACCACTAAAAATATTTTGTTTTCAAAATCCGACTACTAAGTTTTTAAATCGTGTTCCTTGTGTTTGATCCTAGTCGCTATACCAAGTAAATAAAATAGAGAAACCGCTTACATTCCTTGTTGATTTTTGAGAGTGGTTTAATTTTCTTGTTGACCGATTGGATTGATTGAAAACAACGACACTTGATATTTATTCTACCTTAGTCGATCGTAGGTCTGGGTCATCAGAACTACGCCGTTGCCGGGGAGCACGACTTAGTAGTTTGATTTCATTTTTTTGCAAATTTTTGTATCTGTCCATTATAACTGTTTTATGACCATCTTCTGTTTAACTTTTTGTGCGAAGAACCGCTTGAGGGATGATTCGGTTCGCTTTGGAGGGGCCCTCATCTAAGGGGGAGCTGAGGAGCAAAGGAAATAGTTATCATAGATAGATTTATTTTTGTGAATATTATTGTAATAACTTAGAACTTTCTGGACACTCTTGGATACTTGAGACATTTATTCGGGGTCTGTTTCGCCGAGTGCCGGTGCACTTGGGGACCTCACAATAGTTTTTCATGATTGTTCGCATTTATTTTCTATTTGAGTTATGGGGATTTGGCCAGTAGATTTAAGGTCTCTTTTTGCTTGAGCTCGGTAATTAGCTAGATTCAAACAGTCTAATAGACTATCTGTTCCTATAGAATGTAATTGGACTTAGTCAAATAAAAGAAAAAGTTAATTTAATTGGTTAAGAGACCACATACCGAGAGAGAACGTATACAGCGCTTGTAGGACCCACTGTGGTGGGCACCGACCAGCCTCTAAGACTAGACTCAGGACTCTTTTCTGATTAATTAACTACTAGCTCTTCCTGTTAATAGAAGTTGCTCATCTTAGGGACGATTTTCTCATGCATCATATAGATTAGTTTATTTCTGTCTTTTAAATTTATGCCCGGATCACCCTGCATGTAGAGTGCTGGAGCAAGGTACACATTTCTGTCTCTGCATGCATCAAAGTGTTTGATAATGCATCGGCTTTTCCATCTTCCTCCCCTAGTTTTCTTGTACTTAAATAACAAGGAAATCGGAAAATTCGTTAGACATTGCATTTATTCAGAAAAATACACAAAAAGTGATAACCAATAAAATATGGGACTACTAAAGAAAACTTGACCTAAAACCGAACTTCATTAAAAATCTTTGTTTTGGGGAGAGTCACCCCATGATGTTTTAATTTATCTACAGCGAGAGAGCGAGCCGCACACTAGGATAGAGCCACACCTAAACTCTCTTCAGACTACTGGTTCTAACAATTGGTTCTTCTCCAGTGAGGATTTCATCAGGTAGCTGGTAATCGGTCTGGACTTCCTTAGCATATTGGGTAAGATCGGGTAGCCGGTAAATGGTTCGCATCCCATACTGGATGGAAATAACTAGTTGTAAGAATCAGAGTCAGTCTCTTGGGAGAATTGGGCTCCTAACAGCTCGCTTAATCACTCTGATAGATTGGATGTTCACCAAATAAAATTAGACAAGATAAATGACCAAGCCTTTACGGTCATCACATTGCGTTGTGTACATGAATAGGGAGTTTGATTTCTCATCTTGTTTGCGTTCCAGGTCTACTCTTCATAAATCCCCACATCACGATGATGGGAAGGAGGTCTCTTAGGTTGCCTCTGGCAGCACCGCTTTAGCACTCCTCACTGTTCATTTAGGGAAACTTCAGAGAGCTCAGACCCACTCTCTGAAAGACCCACTCTCTGAACTCGAATTCGCCTCCACCATGTTCCCGCTCGAGTACCCCTCTTCCACACATGAGGTACCAGTATAGAGGCTAGCACAACTATATGTTCACTTTACAACACCTAAGCTAGGGTCTTTTGCCTTTGCAGAGATCGGTGATATGGCCAGCAGCGAGGGAAGGACTGATGAGAAGACACAAGGATCTGCATTTGTATTGGACCATGCTGCCCTGATGAATACTCATTCATCACTCTTTATTCTTTTATTTTAACTACTTATCTTGGCAAAACATCATGCATATAGTTGTAAATACAATAAATTATCAATTGGCATGCATTTGTTAATAATTAATAATTAGCATGTATTTGTGCAAAAATAAAAGAATAAAGAATAAAAGAAAAAGAGGGAAATATTTAGAATAAATATTGAGTGATCTAAACCCAAGAGAGGGTCCAAAATGGACCTGATCGCCAAATAAAATAAGTAGAAAGAGATATGGCCACTCTACCTTGTACATATTCCCTCTATGTGTGTATATATATATTATTTTCACAAAAATAAAAACAAAAATGTGTTTGTAGTCTCTTGTACATATTTCTAAAAATAAAATAAAAATTAGAAAAATAAAATAAAAATTAAAAATAACTTTCTCTCTCTATCACCTTGTACATAATACATGTATATATTTATCATACACCTATTTATTTCATACTTGTAAATAATTCATACAAATTATATAAAAATTATTTTATACTCCTAATATTATGTTGTAAATAAGTAAATATAAAACTGGGGTATTTGTACAAAAATAATAAAATAAAAATAATTATATAAAATACCTAGGTATTTTATACTTGTATATAAAATAATATATTGTATATACCATAATTTATTTTTCATAAAAATAATTAAAAATCACAAAAAAATAGTTTGAAAAATAATAAACATTTTTCATTTTGAATATTTTTTAATTTGAAATCATTTTTTTAATTTATTTTACAAATCTTTTTGATTTCCTATTTTCTGATTGATCCAAGAGGAATGTTGACCCCGGTCAACATCCCCTCCAGGACTGTCTCCTTCGCAGATCCATCTCGCGCGCCCGACTTCTCCGAATTCTTTTGAGCGGATCTCACCTTCTCCTACCCCGATTTCACCGCCTGCTTCTCTCCAGTGGATCAGTGATCCTCGCGGATCCCTAGGGAGTCGCGTATCCTCCTCGGATTGCGTGCTCTCACCCGATCTCTCCAGCCACTTGGGACGCCTATAAAATCTTCATTCGATTCCCCAGAGTAGCAGCTCGCGTCGCACACTTCCCTTCTACCCTAGAACCTTTCCCCTTTGTGACTGTAACCGGATTGGGCCTTTGGTGGTCGAAGAAGGCTGCTGCAGCCGGCACTCAAGCTTCGTGGCTGGAGTTCCGCCGCAACGAGCCTCCCCCGCCTTCCGCAGTGAGGTCGAGGCAAAGACCCCCTTCAACATCATCCCCTGGAGCTCAGGATTCAGATAGGACCCTCAGGTAGCCTTCATTTCGATCCTAGTTTCATCTTTTTCGAATCTTTCATTCGCCTCTCCGCCAGCTCCGACCTGCCGGTCAGAGCCTCATCAACCACCCTTATCCATTTCGATCGACTCCTCAGCTCACAATCACCCTTCTCCCACGATCTGATCACCCGAATCTTGGTTGTACAAGCTGAGATTAGGTCATCGATTTCCTCCCTCACTCATCGGAAACCCCCAACTCCATTCGCCGTCGCTTCTCTTTAGTTTTAGTTCAATAACATTTGCCGGAGCTGTGCTCCGAGCGAGAGCTTTACCCCGTAGGTCTTGACGCGCATGGAGACACCCCCTCTCGCCTTCTACCGACTTCGCCGGAGCTCGCCCAGGTCTAAGCCTCCTTCCAAGAGATCTGACCGTCGACGACCTCATCGGACCCGTCCACCCGACACGGAGGAGCCACACGAGCCTGTTGCCACCGTCCGATCATTCATCGGAGCCGCTGATCCCCCTCGGTGCTCCGGTGAACTTCGCCCAGGCGGAGTTCGTCCAGTACCCTTCTCAGCCGTTGGATCACGCCCGTCGCCCAGATTGCATCGCTGTCGTCCAGAGCATGCACCTGTCAAACTGTTAGATCTGACATCTAACGGCCCCCGTACGCCCACGTTTGCACCTCAGTCAGGCCGTTGGATTCGCCAACTGCCAGCGCCAGAGCCGTACGTCGTCATCCAGTTAGAGCGCGCCACCTAGCACCCCACGTGAGTCGCATGAGCCGCCTGGGTAATTTGCTCCGCTACCCTTGCAGTTATTTCCTTTTATTAATTAGTCTGTAAAATAAAAAGTACATAGTATGGTTATTTGCATCTGTACCTCTACAGTTTTTAGTATTTGCATTTCAGTCCTCCCTGTGTGACAGCACGTGCTTCGTAACGTGCTATGTGGTATAATTGCATGTAGTACCCTGGACTTATGTTCTATTTTTTTTTGAATTTATAGTTTCGCTATTTGCATTTATACCCATGTGAGTGTTGATTTTAGACATGTGCCGATATTCGTGGAAAAAATGCAGTTAGAACCTGGTACTTTTTAGGTGTGTTATTTTCTGGTCCCTAGAATATATTTTCGTGCAAATCAGTCCCTGTGTGTTGTACCTCTTGTGTTTGATTTAATAAATAGAAATTTTTATCCAAAATTCATGAAATTTTGACACATGGCTCTTGCCATGGTGTAGAAATTTATGTGAATTTTTGGGTTCTTTTTTATTTCCACATATTTTTGAAAAATTCAAGAATCTCAAAAGTTGCTATTGTTTATTTTTAAAAATCAATTAAAAATATTAAAAACTCTTTAAAAATTCCAAAAAATTACTACTTGCTTGTTTTAATTTATTTTTGCTTCAGTCCAATTTTTGTCGCATTTGCATTTATAAAAACCCTAAAAATTGAAAAACATTAAAAATATAGAAAAATCATTAAAAATTCATAAAAACTCATAAAAAAAATTTAGGTTTCTGTAGTTAGGTTTTTATTTATAGTTTATCATAAAATTACTGCTGGAATTTTATAGGCTTTTTAAATAATTTTAAATTACCTTTAGATTTTAGGATTATTTCAGCTGTACACTATTTATTATTTTTAACTTTATTTTATTTTTAGAAAGTTAACTAAAAATCAGAAAAATCCAAGAAAAATACCAACTAAAACCCAAAAATATTTTTATTTGAATTTTCTGATTATTTTTGATGCCTTAAATAATTGTTTGTTTGTGCATTTTTGATTTCTTTTACACCTTTTCTTAATTTTAAAAATTACAAAAGAAATTTGAAAATCCTAAAATCCACCAAATTCCTTTATTTCTTTATTTTATTTGGATCCCTGACTACTTCGTAGCCCACACATACCGTTCTCCTTGAGTTCGACCCTGGTAGTTATACCTTGTAAAATAAAATAGCGAGACCGCTATTTGTTTGCTTGATTCATTTATCTTTATTGTATTGTTCTTTTTCTTTATTGATTCCGATACGGGTGGTTGATGTCGCAACGACCAGTGACATATTTTACCCTTAGTCGCTCGGGATTTTCGGGCCATCAAAATGGCACCGTTGCCGGGGAGCACGGCTTAGTAGTTTTTCCGTTTTGTGGCATTCTTTCTTTTTCGGCTTTCTTTTTCTTCTCTTTATTTTTCTTTTACTTGTTTTCTTTTTATTTTAACTTTGGTTTTTCTTGCTTTTATTTATGTTTTTATTTCCTTTTTATTGTATTTATGTTTTTATTTTCTTGCATTTATTTTCCATTTTATTTTATTTTATTTTTCATTATTATAATAATTGTTGGACTGACGTATTTTCTGTTCGATTTTCTTGCAAGGACCCGAGGATTGAGGGCGGCTATTTCAGAGAGCCGAAGCATCCGCGGGACTTGGAGGTGGCTCGTTTCTGCATCGAGCCGCTAGAGAGCGTGAGAGAGGAGAGCAGGTGTGTGGGGAGCCTTAGTTTAGCTTAGCTTAATTTTATTCTCTGCTTATTATTATTGTAATAACACATGGCAGCCAGACACTCTCAGACTTGGTGATTCTCTCGGGGTCTGTTTCGCCGAGCACCCGGTGTGCTCGAGGGACCTCACCGTGATTTTCTTCGGTTTTAGTTTTTGATCGCCTTTATTTTATTTTTTATTCTTGAAGGTTGTAGCCTTAGACTTAGGATTTTTGATTGCCTTGTGACGTAATTTTTAAGGCCTCAACCCTAATTACATATCTGCTCCTATAGATCATAATTAGATCTTATTAATTAATTCACTAATAAAATGTTAACCTGATCACCTAAGGGGTCATGTGCCACTAGAGGCCGTATACAGCGCTGGCAAGATCCGTTGTGGCGGACACCGATCAGCATCAAAGACTTGACCTTGACCCCTCTTGTTGACCCGTTAGTTACTATTATTCGCGAGTAGAAATTATCTGTCTAAGGTCGATTTCTTCTTGCATCATATAGATAGGTTTATTTCTGTCTTTTAATTTAGGCGCGAATCACTCTGCATGTAGAGAGATGGAGTCAGGTACGCATCTCTTACTCTGCATGCATCATCGTGTTTAGTCGCGCATCAACTTTTTCGCTTTCTCCCCTGTTTTTGGACTTAAAATAATCAGGAGAACCGAAAAATTCGTTAGGCGTTGTTTTATTTGAAAAATACCTAAAAATGAAAACCCATAAAATTGGGACTATTTAAGCAAACTTGACCTAAAAAGGCACTTCACATAAAAATTTGTCTTGGGAAGAGTAATCCCCTCCTAGTATGGTTTGGATGAGCGAGAGAGTGACCTGCACCCTAGGCTAGAGCCACATCCGACCCTTCTTCAGACTAATGATCTCGAGTTAGTCGTTCTCCAGTGAGGATCGCTCCGATCTCTGGTAAAGCAGGTCGCGATATCCTTAACAGAGCGAGTCGATCGGGTTGCCGGTAAACGGTCCGCGACTTGTACTGGTTGGGAAAGATCTAGCTTTGGATTGGGACAGTCTCCTGGGGTGTTGGATTCCCAACAAAATCGCTTAATCGGTCTGAAAGACTATTTTATCACCTAATAAAATTGACAAGATAAAAGACCGAACCTTCACGGTCATCGGCTCTGAGTGCGTAGGTGAATTGGGGATTTTGCTTGCCCGATCTTGTTTGCTTTTCTAGATCTCATCCTCCTTCACTCGCCAGATCAAGATGATGGGTCAGAGGTCCCTTAGGCAGCCTCTGGCTGCATCACTTTCGAGCACTCCAGCCCGTTCATCTAGACTGGTTCGCGAGAGCCGAGACCCGCTCTCCGAATCCGAGTTCGACTCCACCCTGTTCCCCCTCGACCACCCTTCTACCAGTCCTGAGGTGCCCGAGCAGATACCGCAACAGCCAGTTGATCTTCCGGCACCTGAGTTTGGGTCTTTTGCCTTTGCAGAGACCATGGCCAGCAATGAGGAGCGTACCGATGGACCCAGCGGGAACCATACGTACGTACTTGACCAAGGTGCCATAAACAATACCATGTTAGTCTCCCTTGAGACCATGCATCGATAGATCCGGTATCAGGGGACTTTCATGGTGGACATGCGCCGAGAGATGGAGCAGATGAGAGCCGACCCGAGAGCGCAGAGCTAGTGGAGGAGGAGGAGATATACCCAATGATAGAGAGCATGAGCAGCCAGCACAGCCAGCACCTGCACGACCGATGAGGGATTTGACAACCCTGGTGCAAATATCACCCATAGATGGATCCAATTGCCAGCCATCGCGGGAGATTTCAAGTTCCCACATCAGACCATTCAACTTCTTCCCCGCTTCCACAGACTCGCCACAGAGGAGCCACACCTCCATCTCCAGAAGTTCGAGATGATCTACAGTACTGTCCACGATCGCTTCTGGACGAGGATACCATTAAGATGATGGCCTTCCCTTTCTTCCTTGTAGACAGAGCAGCCAACTGGCTGAAGCACCTAGGGAGATTGGTCACCACGTGGGAACAACTCCGGAACGAGTACTTGAACAAGTACTATCCACTCGGTTGGATCAATGCAGCCAAGGCCCTGATCAACAACTTCTCCATGCTCCCCGATGAGCAATTTCACGAGGCATGGGACCGCTTCAGGGAGCTCACAGATCGGTGTCCTCATAATGACATTTCCAAGTCCAATCTCGTCCAGAGTTTCTTCTGCGGGCTGACACGGGAGTTGCAGGGGCTTGTCAATGCATCCTGTGGGGGTTCATACTTTTCCAAGGATGAGGATTAGATCTGGGCCATCTACGAGGAGATGGTAGAGAACTATACTATGATGTCCCAGACTCGATTGTACACTCAGGGGAAGCCCACGCCATAGGTCGTGTCCTATCAAAGGATAGCACGGGTCGATGCCGGTCCATCTACATCATCAACAGCCGCAACACAGGCAGAGTCGACGGCCACTGATATGGGATTATCAGTGAGAAGTTGGACCGGATCGACTTGATAGAGAAGAAGCAGTGCCAGGGCATGACGGAGATTGATCAGATGGCACAGACGCTGAGTGACATGAAGACCCAGATCATGTGTCTCTAGGAGGCACAGACAGCTTCTCAGCCCCATCTCAGGTCACGTGCAGATACCAGCAGCAGCAACTCGACCCAGCCCTTTGCCCATTACCGTCAGGTACACCACATTCAGGCGGAGCCGTTCCAGCCACAACAGCAGCAGTTTGTTCAGCTGCCACCATCTCAGGATTTGCCAGATGGTGGTGTATCAGCCGGACCAGTCCCTGGCAGTTCTTCCACCACCCACTTACGAGAAGGAGCCGTTGATGGATGTCAACAGGATTTGGTATGACCGACCCCCAGCCTGGGATCCGATGAGACCATCCCGGATTTTGTTGGTCGATCGGAGGTACCAGTTCCCAGCAGCATCCTCCAATTCAGGGGTAGCCAGTTCGGCCAGTGATGAGCGACCCGAGCGACTAAGGTAAAAAGTAATCAATGGTCGTTGCGACCTCAACCTCTCGGTTCGGGCTCAATCAAGAAAATAAAGACCACCGAACACGAAAATCAAGCAATCAAGCACAAATAGCGGTCTCGCTATTTTATTTTACCTGGTATTACTACCAGGGTCGAATACAAGGAGCACAAAATGCATACGCTACGAAGTAGTCGGGATTCAAATAAAATAAAGAAATAAAATAAAAAGGTGGATTTTATAATTTTCAAAATTTTTTGTAATTTTTAAATTAAGAAAAGGTGTAAAAGAAATTAAAAAGGCACAAACAAACAATTATTTAAGGTAGCAAAAATACTCAAAAAACTAAAATAAAAATATTTTTGGTATTTAGAAATATTCAAGTGTTTTTGATATTTTTCTTGGATTTTTCTGATTTTTAATTAATTTTCTAAACATGAAAGAAGGAAAAATGCTAAATAGTGTGCAACCAGAATCTATAGGCACCTTAAAAATACTGAAATGTCTATAAAATTTAAGCAACAATTTTATGATAAACTAAAAATAAAGTCTAACTACATAAACTTAAAATGCATTTTTTTGAGTTTTTATGAATTTTTAATAATTTTTCTTAGGTTTTCAATTTTTTTCAATTTTTATGGTTTTTATAAATGCAAATTCAACAAAAATTGAACTGAAATCAAAACAAGTCAAGACAAACAAAAAACAAGTAAAAACACATAAACAACAAATTTTTTTGGATTTTTAGAGGGTTATTAATATTTTTAGTTGATTTTTAAAAACATACAATAGCGATTTTTAGGGTTTTTGAATTATTAAAAATACCAAATGAAAAAAATGCAACCAAAAATTCACATAAATTCCTACACCATGGCAAGGGTCATGTATCGAAATTTCATGATTTTTGGATGAGATTTGTTATTTATTAAAGCAAAAATAAAAGGCACATCACATAGGGACCTATATGCAAATATTGAAAAGTATCCAGTCAAACAATAACATACGGAATAATATAGTTCTCAATTTGCAAAATAACCAGATCCGCACGTGGGCGACACGTGAACTGGGCAAGCATGGGTATAATTGCAAATCCTATTTATAAACATTCATTCGATAACAACAAGAAAGTCCGGGTGAAATCATGCAAATATCCAAAGTCACGTGGGGGTACCACGTGCTTCACACAAAGAATGGTGTTGGACGAACTCCACCTGGGCGAAGTTCACCAGATCACCGACAGTGATCTGGCACTTCGATGAATGATCGGATGACGGTGGTCGACTTGCAAGGCTCCTCCGCATTGGGTGGACGGGTCCGATTGACTCACCGACGGTCGGATCTCCGGGAATGGGTACGTGACCTGGGTGAGCTCCGGCGAAGTGGGGCGGATGCGACCCGGGGCGTATCTGCGCGTGCTATGACCTGCAGAGGAAAGCTTCAACTCGGAGGGACACTCCGGTCAAGGTTATTTGACCTAAAATGACGTGAAGCGACGATGAATGGGGGTGGAGGTTCCAACGAAGTGATAGAAGGAACCTCGGGCCTAATCTTGGCTATCCAAGCCAAGCATACGATGATCAGGTTGTGGGGGAAGGGTGACGGTGAGCGGGGCTGTCAATCGAAGCGGATAACGGTGGCTGATGAGGCTCCGACCGGTGGGTCAGAGTTGGCGGAGCGGTGGATGAAAGAATCGAAATAAACGGAACTAAGATCGAGATGGAGGCTACATGAGGGTCCTATATGAATCCTGAGATCCAGGGGATGAAGTCGGACTGGGTCGTCTCCTCAGCCGAGCTGCGACGGGCAAGGGAGGCTTCTCGCAGCGAGTCTCCGGCTACGAAGCTTGAGCATCGGCGGCAGCGTCTCTCTTCGGTCACCAAGATGCTCCTCTGGTTGCTGTCACCAAGGGGAAGAGTGATAGGGTCTCAAGAGAGTGTGCGACGTGAGCTGCTGCTCTGGGGAGTGGAATGAAGGATTTATAGGTCTTCCCAGGTAGCTGGAGAGAATCAGAAGGAGTGCGCAATCCAAAGATGATCCGCGACTCCCTAAGGATCCGCGAGGGTCGCTGATCCACGGGGGAGAAGCAGGCGGTGAAATCCAGGCAAAAATGAGTCAGATCCGAGTGGGATAAATGGGAGAAGATGGGGCATAAACTGAATCCGGGTGATGAATGGTCCGGGAGGGGGAGTTGACCGGGGTCAACATCCCTCCTCGACTAATCAGAAAATTCATTGTTCAAAAATATTTGTAAAATAAATTAAAAATCGAAGATGATTTTATTTTAAAAAATGTTCAAAATGAAAAATATTTATTATTTTCTGAACTATTTTTGGTGATTTTTATCTATTTTTATGAAAAATAATTTAATCTATATACATTATATTATATTATATACATGTATAATTTACCTATGTATTTTATACAATTATTTTTATTTTCTTATTTTTGTAGAAAGACACCAATTTTATATTTTATTTATTTACAATATATTATTTGGGGTATAAAATAATTTTTATTTTATTTTTATGAGTTATTTACAAGTGTAAAATAAAAATGGATATGATACATATATAAATGTAATATGTACAAGGTTGTTGAGAAAAAAATATTTTATTTTTATTTTTATTTTATTTTTTCTAATTTTTGTTTTATTTTTAGAAATATAAGCACATTTTATGAAAATAAAATATGTACATATAAGAAGGAATATACACAAGGTGGAGTGGTCCTATCTCTCTCTACTTATTTTATTTGGCGATCATGCCCATATTGGGCCCTCTCTTGGGTTTAGGTCGCTCAATATTTATTCTAAATATTTCCTTCTTTTTCTTTTATTCTCTATTCTTTTATTTTTGCACAAATACATGCTAATTATTAATATTTAACAAATGCATGCCTATTGGTAACTTACTGTATTTACAACTATATGAATGATGTTTTGCCAAGATAAACGATAAAATAAAAGAATAAATAGTGGTGAATGATTATTCATCAGCTAGCAGCGAGAGCAGCACCAGCAGCCCCAGTTCCCACAGCAGCAACAACCATATCCACAACCCCATTACCAACAGCATGGTCCTCGTCCCTATCAGCAGGGACAGTCTTGGAGGCATCATCAGTAGCCTCAGCAGTATCAGTCTCAGCCCCAGTATCCCTCTCATCAGCAGTAGCAGCCTCATTTTCAAAGAGGCCACCCGTCAGGTCCTCAAGGGCCCGCCTATGAGAATCCAGCCTTAGATGATTTAGCCCGCCTCGTCTCCGAGCAACAGGCTACCTTCCGACGGGAGGTGGACGAGTTCTGACAGGAGATGAGAGAGATCATCAAAGGAAAGGCCGCCATCCCTGCCTAGATTGAGCCGCTCCTAGTCTGAACGGGTAGAGTTTGCAGAGATTACCACTCCTAGTGATTCTCTTGGTGATATTACTGCAAACACTTTTGATGCTGACTTTGATACACTTAGGATCAGTAGGATGCCAGTCGGCGGCGCCTCGTCTGAGTGATGACCCCATGCAGCCTCAGGAGCGTCAGACGAGGAGGAGAGCGGTGTTGATGCTGCTCGTGATGATGATGATGGTGGTGCTGACGCCACCAAGGTGCTGATCCAGCTGACGGTACTGAGGCCGTCACTTCACCAGATGCAGGAGTTGGTGCTGATACCACTAGAGTCGATGTTGAGACAGAGTGCGGTGCTGATGCCGTAAGTCCAGATACCATGGGTGGTACTGATGCCACCATTTCCATTCATGTTGCATTTCATTTAGTTGATGTATCCCAAGACTGTTCTGATAATAAAGGAAAGGGTTCTTCATTTGTGAGTCCATCTGTGTTACTTGGAGATGTTTGTATGGATTCCACTTTGCCACAGCAGCAGGGACCCGATCCTAGCCCTCCATTTGAGGAGGGCCCAACCATCTTCTTTCCTCAAGCACTCCGCTTGGCTAAGGGGACCAAAAAAGAAAATCCAAAAAAATCTCACCAGTTAGAGTTCAACTAGCAGATGATGGATAGATTTCATATACATCTGACTCTATAGGAGGCCTTGGAGCACATCCCCCTCTTCTAGAGGAACCTTAGAGAGAGGACCACTATTCGTAGTAAGAGGAGGAACCATCAGTCACACATCCATGTGCTCACTCGTGCCACCTTCTTCGCCATCTAGAACCGTCTGCCAGCCAAGAGGACAGATGCAGGAGCTCCTTATGTCAGATGCCATATACATGAGCAGAGGTTCGATCGGACTCTATTAGACAGCGGTTCTTCTATCAACCTACTTCCGACAGCCTTACTTGACTGCTTCAAGTTTGGCCCTCTCCGACAGAGTAGGACGGTCCTTCAGTTTGCTGATCGATCTGTCAAGAGGCCGAAGGGATTGCTGAAGGACGTTGTTGTCATAATTGAGGGCCTGAATTTCCTCAAGGACTTCGTTGTGTTGGACATGGAGATCCCTGAGTTTGTGACCATATCCCCATCATTTTAGGACGCCCGTTCTTGGCCACAGCCAAGGCAATGTCCGATCATGATAGCGGGATGGTGTACTTTCGCGTGAAGGGCGAGATTATACAAATAGAGACGATCGATGAGACCAGAGCGCGAGATTCAGCTTGCTCAGAGCCGCTCACAGATTCCTAGCAAATGGCCGAGGCAGAGCGAGACGTCCACCAGGAGTATGATTTTGTGATTACAGATGATGAGGTAGTTTGGTCAGACCCGATTTCACGAGCCATCCTCTCACCTTCAGATTCCGTTGATGCACAGATTCCAGTAGATGAGAGCTTGGAGAGCACATTCTTGGTACATGATACATTTCAGTCAGCAGATCACGTTCAGGAGAGCGGGGCAGTTGATTCTTCTTTTGACTCAGATTCAGATCCCTCGGAGTCAGACATTGATTGGGCAGAGTTTGATAATATGATCCCATGTCTGATTCCCATAGAGCCACCAACTAGGGTGGAGACTGATCCCATTCAGAGCACAGACACACCAGCAGAGCAGTCTTCACCAGATTTTCAGGTTCAACAAGAGTTCTCCCATGCAGATTTGGTCGCATTCACTCAGACCTTTTAGAGGCCAGATCCGCCAGCACCCAGTTGTCCAGAGCTGAAGCCATTGCCGCAGTCGCTGAAGTATAGGTTCCTTGCGGGCGAGCATGATATGCACCCAGTCATTATCTCAGTGGATTTGATTGGAGAGCGAGAATCTTGGTTGATGGAGGTTCTTGAAAAGACCGCAAAGCGATAGGATGGAGCGTAGCCGATCTCCAGGGGAAAGTCCGGCCCTGTGCTCCCACCATATCTATCTCGAAGAGGATGCCAAGCCATCGCGTGAGTTCCAGCGACTGCTGAATGATGAGCCAAAGAGTCACGAGAGACTAAGGGAGATAAATATCATGGGTCGCTGTGACCTCAATCCCTCGAATCGGACTCAACAAGAAAAATCAGACCACCAAAATAAATCAAACAATCAAAAATCCGAAGAGCGGTCTTGCTATTTATTTATCCTAGTATGGCGACCATGGTTGAATTCAAGGAGCACGGGTTGGCCAAAGAGGCTTACGAAGTAGTCGAAAAAGCAAATAAAATAAAGAAACTATTTTTGGTATAAAGAAAATAGAAAACAAGGAAAAAATGACACAGACAACGAATTATTTAATGCATCAAATCAAGCCAGAAAATTAAGATAAAAAACTTTTTGTGTTTTATATATTTTTAAGTGTTTTTGATAATTTTTTCAGAATTTTATATTTTTTGTTGATTTTATAAAAATAGAAATAGGCAAAAACATGGAACTAATGTGCAACCAGATTTGAAAGGCCAAATAAAAATATACAATTAGCTCTAAAAATCTGAAGACAATTTTTCTGAAAACTAGAAATAAAAACTAAGCTACAAGAAAAGAAATTGTAAATTTTTGAATTTTATAGAATTTTTAATAATTTTTATAAAGTTTTTAGGGTTTTTTTAATTTTTAGTGTTTTACAAGTCTAAATCAAGTGAAATTTGGACTAAAACAAGTAAGCACAGAAACAAACTGTAAGGAATTTTTTTATAATTTTTAAGGGGTTTTTAATATTTTTAGTTGATTTTATATTTCTAACAGTATCAAAAATAGGGGTTTTTATATTTTTAAAAATAGTAAACATTAATTAAAATGTCCCAAAAAATTTGTGAAATTATTACACAGTGGAAGGAGCCACATATCCAAATTTCACAATATTTGGAGTTTATTTGATATTTTATTCAATCATAAAACAAGGCACAACACACAGGGACCTATTTGCTAGGAAAACAAATTTTGAGGGCCAAAATGAAACATGTACAGAAACCCTAGGGGGTCAAATGTAACTAATTCAGTACATGTTCCAAACAATCACACACAAGGGTATATATGCAAATGTCCAAAATATAACTTCAATCCATAACATTCATAAAACCCAAGCCCTTAAATGCAATTAACCAGAAATGTCACGTGTCGAAGCACGTGCATCTACAAAACAGGGACTAAAATGCAAATACAATAAAGCACAGGTCCTGATATGCAAATTATCTAAGTGTGCTAATTTATTTAGAAGACTAAACAACAACTAAAATAAAGTGCAGAGGGTTCGGGCGCAAATTACCTAGCCAAAGCGTGTGCGGGGCGCGTGAGGGGTGACGTGTCAGGTGGTGAGTGGCTGCGTGCTTGCGGATTTGATGATGCCTCCTGGAAGATCTGACGGTCTGGACCAGGGGGCAAACGTGGGGTGCACGTGGCCGTCAGATCGTGGATCTAACAACCTGTTAGAGGCAGGCGACGAACGGCTCTGATGAAGTCTGGACGTGAGGCGCGATCCGATGGTGGGGAGATGGCCTGGATGAACTCCTCTCGGGTGAACTTCTCCGGCGAGCTGGGAGTGCTCCGAGCGTCCGATGAAAGATCGGGAAGAAGGGTTCGTCTCGCAATGACGTTCCGCGTCGGGTGGTGTGGCCGATGAAGCGCCCAACGGTTCGATCCTCCAGCGAGGGAGGGAGGACCTGGATGACTCCGGCGAGGGGTACGAAATGTGGCTCAGGGGGGTACTTCGCGCTTATTCACCTGCAAAAGGAAGCTCGTGCTCGGAGGAAGACTCCGACATGGGTTATTGGGCAAACAGTAAAGGGAAGCGGGGTGGCTTGGCGATGGGTGGTCCCGGCGGAGGCGGCGGAAGGGACCAAGCCCGATCTTGGCTCGGATAGCCAAGATCGAGGTGATCAGATCATGGAAGGAAGGTGACGATGGATCGGTGCGCCTATCTATACGATGAGGATGAAGTGTCGGGGGCTCTGGCCACTGGGGCGGAGCTGTCGGAGCAAGATAGGAACGATGGAATCTACTCGACAAACTAAAGACTAATGGGGGTACTTGATGGTCGGATGCGTCTAGGCTGGAGCTCCTGAGTCTCCTACAGTCTTCGCCTCGATGGAGCGACGCCTCCAGAGGCTCGGGCTATGCCGGCGGAGGAGCTCGACGACGATGGTCGCCGGACCTAGGGCAAATGCCTCCAAATCCTCGCTGCGACACCCTCAAGCACTCGTTATCACTCAGGGATGAAGGTGGAGGTCACTGGGAATGAAAACAAGAGCCAAAGGTGGCGAGGAATGCGGCTGGAGCTGAGGTTTTTTACTGTAGGGGTCTGAGAAAGAAGGAGATCGGGCGCGTATTCCAAAGCTCGGATCCCTAAGAAGACGCCCGGGCGTGAATCTCGGATTGATGAACGACAAATGGAGCTCGGGGTTTGAGGGAATGGTTGGCGGACCGATCCGGCAAAAATCAGAGAAAATCGGGTCGAAGACCGGGTCCGCGAGGAGGTGGTCCTGGGTGGAGAGTTGACCGAGGGTCAACATCCCCCGTGGACCAATCAGAAAACTCCATTGGAAAAATATTTGTAAATTCATTTTAAAATAGAAAAAGGCTTTATTTCAAAATATTTACAAAATAAAAAATATCTATTTATTTTCAAAGTATTTTTAGCGATTTTTATTTATTTTTTTGGAAAAATAAATTATGTATATACAATATGTATTATTATATACAGGTATATGTACCTATGTATTTTTTATTTTTATTTTAATTATTTTATTTATGTATAATTATACCAATTTTATATTTTATTTATTTACATCATAAAATTTGGAATATAAAAAGAATTTTATTTGATTTTTTATTAATTATTTACAAGGGTAAAATAAATAGGTCTTTATTCTTATATACATAGTATATATACACTGAGGAGAGAGAAATTATTTCTTTTTATTTTTCTTTTATTTTTCTTTTATTTTTCTCATTTTATTTTATTTTTAAAAATATACACAAAATGTGAGAAACACATAAATATTTTTATTTTTTTGGAAAATAAAATATATACACTAAGAGGGGATTTTGAGCAAGGATGAGCTACCCTATCTCTCTCTACTTATTTTATTTTGCGGTCAGGCTCATATTGAGCCCTCCCTTAGGTTCAGGTCACTCAATATTTATTATAAATATTTCCCTCTTTTTCTTTATTTCTTTATTCTTTTATTTTTGCACAAAATACATGCTAATTATTGGTGTTTACACAATGCATGCTTTTTGGTAAATTATTATATTTACAAACATATACATGGTGTTTTGTAAAGGTTTTTAGCTAAAATAAAAGAATAAAGAGTGATGAATGGGGATTCATCATCCCCTATACTTAACTTTTCTATTCCCTTAACAAACACTTATTTGAAAAAGAAGTGAAAAAGAGAAAAGAAAAAGAAAAAGAGGGGAAAAAGAATGAATCAATGCTGATTATTAAACTTGCCTTCATTAAATTGAAGTATGGAGCTCAGTCAGATATTTGGATTATTAATGTGTCGGAACCTTATTTGGACTTAGGTTTAAAACTTAACATCCTCTAAGTTCCACTAATCTATAGTCAAGACTCCTCTAAGTTCCACTAATCTATAGTCAAGACTCCTCAATAATCCAAATCAGAACAAGTCTACATACACAAACCCTTAAGACCATGAATCTTTTCTTGTACTGTGTAAGTGAAGTATAGCTCTCCACCTCAGAAGTAGCAAAGTGACAACCCTCCCCAACAAGGTAACTCTAATGCCCTAGTCAGGCCACTCTTTCCTCGAGGAGCGGGGTATTCCCTTCTAAGTTCAAGTTCAACCGGCTCAAGAAGAGGGGGAAGAAGAGAATGGACCATGGCCAGTGTAGCCATGTATCCTTGGGAGCTCAACTAGTGTAGCTAAGTCTCCCTGCTGCAAGCTTCTTAAGATGGAACATATATACCAAGCTTTACTTATTGCACTATATACACTCCGGTGGGATTATCATTTTCTGTCAGACCCACCACTTTTTTAGAGTTATTCTTTTATTTTTGCATTTTTTGATGTGCATATTTACAACATATCTACAAAGTGCAGCATATATACATAAGGAGTTTTTCCTCTTGAGCCAGTAGACTATCCCTCTTTTGAAGCATTATTGCAACCCACAACTCCTGTCGTTAGACCTCATGGCGACCAGACCAAGTTGAGGCGCACTTCCTTCACTATAAGAAGAAGAGAGGTTCCGCCTAGAAGTACTACCCTCATATGCTACCCCAAGTCAAGGAAGAATGCCTCCTCACCACCTCATCCATAGAGAGCTCGGTGTAAAGTATTGGTCCAAGTAAAGCCATTGTTTGAAAGAGTCATGTGCGTGTTGTTAAGTGCTCTACTTAGGCTCATCGAGATGGCATATGATCATAGCCTAGTGGACTCAAAGAATTAAGTCACCATGGACCAAAAAGTCTCCACCCTAAGCCCTATAAGGTTCCTCTTAGAATTAGGTGGATGAAGATCTTAACCAAGCTCCATTTTTCAATTTAATTCTAGGCTAGTTTAAATGTCAACTATGATTCAGGAAAAACAATACAATATGTACAAAGATGCAATTTACAAAATATTTACAAGTGTGCAAAATTTTTGAAAAAATATTTTGAAAACATGGATGTATGCATGAATGCAAGTTTTGAAAAATATTTACACAAATTTACACAAGGTTTTTGCAAACTTTTGATTTTCAAAATATTTTACAAAATTTTTTTACTATATACATAATTTTGATATGAAAATATCTACAAACTATTTACACAAAAGATTTTTACAAACATTTTTACAAAAATAATTTGTATAAATAGCTATGTATGTGCAATAAAAGAATTTCATTTACAAGGAAAATTTTTAATTTTTATGGATTTTTGGGTTTTTAGCCATTTTTATTTATTAACACACTCACACAAAGTACAAGTTATGGCTAAAGGATATATGAAATATATACGACACCCCCCATACTTAACTCGAACGATGTCCTCAAAGTCAAGAGAGATGAAGAAGACAACTCGTGATTAGTATAGGAAGTGAAAAGGAAGGCTATATACAAAGACGAATGAAAGAATAGAAATGAAAAGAGGATCTCGGGGTTTCCCCCTATACTTAGGATCAAGTAGTCCTTAGGCTATCCGATTGGAGAATGTACAGGGTCTACCTTTCCTATACTTAGGGTAAAATATCCCTAAGTATAGGCATCAAAACAGAGGTAGAAATGAATCAAAAGAAACTCAAAAGTCTTACACCCCCTATACTTAGGGTGAAGTGCACCCTTAGTAGCAACGTCGAAGATGCAAATGGGGTGTTGGACTGAAGAATAGTGTGATATGGACAACTGGATCTATACAAGTCGGGAGAACAGTGATAATCATGTGTGAGATGCAATAGATGTGAGTCAAGAGACCACCTCTCACGCGAAATGAATCGGGGCAACGTCAATGACCAGCGGCTCATGATCTAGATATGGCTTGAGCCGCTGCCCATTAACACGAAAGGTACTCTCAGAAGACAACTCAGATATATCAATACTGCCATTGTCATGTACCTTTCTGACTAGATAGGGTCCCTTCCATTTGCTATGTAGCTTCCCTGGAAATAATCTCAACCTGGCATCGAACAACCATACTCATTGTCCTGGCTCAAACTGCTTGTGGCAGATATGAGAATCATGTCACTCCTTCACTCTCTCCTTGTACTGAAGGCTGCTCGAAAAGGCTGCATCACGAAGCTCCTCCAGGGCTGCTAACTCTACCCTCCTCCGATCTCCTCCACTCACTGGATCCATAATAATGTCTGTGACTGCCCAGAGTGACCTATGTATAAGCTCAACAGGTAAATGGTAGGGCTTTCCATAAACGAGGCGAAAGGGAGATGTGCCCAATGATGTCTTGAAGGACGTACGATATGCCCAGAAGACCGAGTCCAAAAGCTATGACCAATCCTTTCGATCAGGGCGGACGACCTTCTACAATATAGTCTTGATCTCCCTGTAGACCATTGGTCTGAGGATGGTACGGTGTGGCTACTCGATGGTGTATGCTGAACTCGCTAGCAAGGGCCTTTACCTTGTCGTTAACGAAATGAGAACCCCCGTCATATATCAAAACTCTAGGAACCCCGAACCGTTAAATGATATTCTTCCTCAAAAATCTGCAAACAGTCCTAGAATCTGCGGTTCGGGCGGGGATGGCCTCAACCCAACGACTCACATAATCCACGACCAACAGAATGTACTCGTATCCCTGACTCTTAGGGAGTGGACCCATGAAATCGATGCTCCATGTGTCAAAAACCTCACAGAAGTGAATGGGCTGCATCGGCATCATATCACATTGTCCGCAAGTGCCCATCCTCTGACAGTCAGTACATCTCTTCACGAACTCATCAGAGTCCTTAAATAGAGTAGGCCACCATTGGCCGGATTGGAGCACTTTCTATGCCGTTCTCCTCCCAGAGGGATGTCCTCCTGCCTCAAACTTGTGGCAGTAAGTGAGGATGATGTGGTGCTCCTCCTGAGGAATGCACCTACGCCAAACGCTATCCCCTCCTTCATGATAAAGGATGGGATCCTCCCAATGGTAGAACTTGGCCTTCGCGAGGAAAGTCTCAAGTCGCTGCCTGGGCCAATCTTGTGGAACTTTCTTGGCAACAAGAAAGTTCACAATATCATCGTACCACAGGAGAGAGGCGATAACAAGGACCGCCTCATCTAGGAAGGTGTCACAAATAGGCTTGATCTGCTCAGAATCCTCAAGAAACTCCAATCAGGAGAGATGATCCGCTACCACATTCTTGACTCCAGACTTGTCCTTAATCTCTATATCAAACTCCTGGAGTAGAAGGATCCATCTAGTCAATCTGACTTTGACATCCTTCTTTGCCATAAGGTACTTGATGGCGGTATGATCAGTGAAGATGGTCACTCTAGATCCAATGATGTAAGATCTGAACTTATCCAGGGCGAAAACTACGGCTAGCATCTCCTTCTCAGTAACGTGTAGTTCCGCTGAGCGGCATCCAAAGTCCGGCTAGCATAGTGAATAACAAAGGAGACTCCATCCCTCCTCTGTCCCAGCATGGCCCCTACGGCAAAATCGGAGGCATCCGTCATGATCTCGAATGGGAGAGACCAATCAGGTAGCTGAAGGATCGGAGCCTCTACAACTAGACTCTTGAGAGTCTCAAATGTTGCTAGGCACCTATCATCCACAATGAACTCGGCTCTTTCGTCAGTAGATCAGTCAACGGTCGGGAAATCCGGCTGAAATCATGAATGAATCGTCGGTAGAAATCGATGTGCCCCAGAAAAGACCGTAACTGCCGCAAGTTGGATGGTGGACTGAGTTTCCTAATGATATCCACCTTAGTCGGATCAACCTCCATGCCCCTGTTGGAGATGATATGGCCAAGCACCGTCCGTTGAGTCACCACGAAGTGACTCTTCTCCCAAGAAAGCACCAGGTGCACTTCAATACATCGTTGGAGGACACAGTCTACGTAGTCAAGACAAGAATCAAATCCATCGCCGTATACCGAAAATTCGTCCATGAAGACCTCCAAGCACTCCCCCACCATGCCCGAAAAGATGGACAACATGCACCTCTGGAATGTCGCCGGAGCATTGCACAATCCAAAGGGCATCCGTCTAAAAGCATATGTCCCAAAGGGACAGGTGAAGGTAGTCTTGTCCTGGTCCTCGGGCGCAAACGCCACCTAGTTGTATCTGGAGTACCCGTCCAAGAAACAGTAATGGATCTTCCTTGCTAGCCTCTCAATAATCTGATCAATAAAAAGCAGGGGGAAATGATCCTTCTTGGTAGCATGGTTCAATCATCTGTAGTCCACACAGACCTGCCAAGAAGTGGGTACCCGGGTAGCGATCTCCTCTCCAGACTCACTGACAACTGTGGTGATGCCCGTCTTCTTGGGCACCACATGCAATGGACTAACCCATTTGGAGTCAGAGATGTGGTATATAAAATTGGCGCTCCACCATTTCGAGATGTCCTTCATGACAACATCTTGAAGGTTCGGGTTCAGCCAAAGCTGGAACTCACGCGACGGCTTTGCGTCCTCCTCGAGATAGATATGGTGGGAGCACATGGCCAGACTTATCCCCTGGAGATCGGCTACGCTCCATCCAATCATCTTGCGGTTCTTTTCAAGAACCCCAATCAGACGGGATTCCTGCTCTCCAATCAAATCCGTTGAGATAATGACTGGGTACATCTCATGCTCGCCCGCAAGGAACCTATACTTCAGCGATGACGGAAGCGGCTTCAGCTCTAGACAAACAGTGCTGGTGGATCTGGCCTCTGAAAGGTCTGAGTGAATGTGGCCAAATCTGCATGGGAGAATGAGACCTCTCGCTCACAACCTGAATCTGATGAAGGCTTCTCTGATGATATCTCTCTGCTCTACCCGGGATCAGTCTCCACCCTAGCTGTAGGCTCTGTGGAAGTCAGACACGGTATCAAATCATCAAACTCAGCCCTATCGAAATCTGACTCTGAGGGATCTGTATCAGAATCACAATCAAAATCTGCCTCACGGTCGGGAACCGACTCTGCTGCCTGAGATGTATCCTAGACCAGGGATGCGCTCTACAAGCTCTCCTCTACTGTCATATGTGCATCAGCAAACTCTGAAGGTGAGAGGATGTCCTATGCTACTGGGTTTGCCCAAACTACCTCGTCATCTGTGATCACAAAGTCGTAGTCCTAGTGGATGTCTCGCCCTGCCTCTGTCATCTGCTCTGAATCTGAAGTCGGCTCGGAGCAAGCTGAATCTCTGGCTCTAGTCTCCTCGATCGTCTCTATTTATATACTCTCACCCTCGACGTGAAAGTATACCTTCTCGCTATCATGATCGGACACTTCCTTTGCCGTGACCAAGAACGGGCATCCTAAAATGACGGGGGTATCGGTCACAGACTCAGGGATCTCCATGTCCAACACAACGAAGTCCACGGGGAATTTCAGGACCTAAATCGTAACGACAACGTCCTTCAGCAACCCCTTCGGCCTCTGGACAGATCGATCAGCAAACTGAAGGACCGTCCTACTCTGACGTAGAGGGCCCAACTCGAAGCGGTCGAGTAGGGCTGCCGGAATTAGGTTGATCGAAGACCCTCTGTCTCATAGAGTACGATCGAACCTCTGCTCCTGAATATGGCACCTGACATACGGGGCTCCTACATCTGGCCTCTTGGCCGGCAGACGGTTCTGTATCGCAAAGCAAGTGGCGCGGATGAGCACATGGATCTCTGACTGATGGTTCCTCCTCTTCCTCCGAACTATGGTCCTGTCTCTGATGATCTTTGGAAGAGAGGTATGTACTCCAAGGCCTCCTGTAGAGTCAGCTGTATCTGAAATCGATCCATCATGTGCTGGCTAAACTCTAACTGGTGGGACTTTTTTGGGTCTTTTTTGGTCCCCTTAGCGAAGCGGAGTGCTTGGGGAAATGGGACTGCTGGGTCCTTCTCAGATGAAGGAATAGGATCGGGTCTGGGCAACTCAAGCACGACAGAATCCACACATACATCATCATGCAACACAAGTGGATAAGAAAATATCAAACCCTTTCCTTTATTCACAGAAATGTCCCGAGGTACATGCACATAAGGAAAAACAACAGGACTAGCAGTAGTAAAAATGGTGGCCTCAGCACCACCCTTAGCATCTGGATCTGCGGCATCAGTACCGTGCTTTGGCTCGGCAACAAGTCTGGTGGCATCAGTATCACCTCCTCCATCTGGTGAAACGACGACCTCAGTACCGTCGGCTGGATCATCATCCTTGGTGGCATCAGTACCACCGTCATCATTTCTAGAGGCATCAGCACCGCTCTCCTCCTCGCCTGACACTCCTAAAGTGGCATTGGGTCGTCGCTCAGACGAGGCGTCGCCTGCTGGCATCCTACCGCTCCTAAGTGTGACAAAATCAGCATCAAACATATATGCAAAAACATCACCAATTGAAGCACTAAGAGTGGTAATCTCAGTGAACTCTACCTGCTCTGATTTCCTCTTCAAGCTGTTTGGGTTCGGCTCGATCTGGGCAGGGATGGCGACCTTCCCTCTCACAATCTCCCTCATCTCCTGACGGAACTTGTCCATCTCCCGTCGAAAAGTAGCCTGCTGCTCGGACATGAGGCGGGCTAAATCATCCAAATCGGGGTTCTCATAGGTCGGCCCATGAGAACCTGACGGGTGGCCTCTCTGGTAGTGAGGCTGCTGCTGGTGGTGGTGAGGGTGAGAAGGGTACTACTGATGATACTGCTGCTGAGACTGCTCTCGCATCCAAGGCTGTCCCTGCTGATAGGGATGAGGACCGTACTGCACTCTGTGGAATGACTGCTGCTGCTGAACTAGGGGCTGGGGCTGCTGGTGCTGCTCACGCTGCTGGCCAAACTGGCCACCCTGAATTTGAGGCTGCTGCTGGGAACTGGTACCTCCGGTCGACCGGCGGAATCTGGGATGGTCGTACCATATCCCGTTGACATCCATCAACGGCTCCTGCTCCTACGAGGGAGGGGGAAGTACTGCCAGGGACTGATTCGGCTGGTACACCACCATCTGAGTGTCCTGAGATGGTGGTGGCTGGTAAAACTGCGGTGGCTGCTGGTACGACTCCGCCTGTACAAGGTGAACCTGTCTAGGCTGACTGGAGTGCTGGGACGAGCTACCACTGCTGCTCGGATCTCCTCGTGACTTGAGACGGGGCTGAGAAGCCGTATGTGCCTCATGGAGACACATGATCTGTGTCTTCAGGTCACTCAGCGTCTGTGCCATCTCGTCGATCTGCGTCATGCCCTGGCACTGCTTCTTCTCAATCAGCTTGATCTGGTCCAGCTTCTCGCTGATGAGGCCAATGTTGGCGGCAGTCGACTCGGCCTATGCGGCTGCCGCTGATGAAGTGGAAGGACCGACATTGACCCATGCTATCCACTTAAACTGCATAGCCTGTGGCTGGGGGCATCCCTAAGTGTAGAGTCAGGTCTGCGACATCACTATATAATTCTCAGCCATCTCCTCGTAGATGGCCCAGACCTGATCCTCATCCTTGGCGAAGTAGGAACCGCTACAAGAAGCGTTCACCAAGCCCTGCAGCTCTGGTGTCAGCCCGCAAAAGAAGCTCTGAACTAGGTTCGGCTTCGAAATATCATGGTGCGGGTATCTGTCGGTAAGCTCTCTGAACCTCTCCCATGCCTCATGAAACTGCTCATTGGGGAGCATGGAGAAGTTGCTGATCAGGGCCCTTGCTGCATTGGTCCGCCCGAGTGGATAGTACTTGTTCAAGTACTCGGTACGGAGCTGCTCCCAGGTAGTCACGAATCTCCCCAAATGCTTCAGCCATTTGGCTGCTCTGTCGACCAGGGAGAATGGAAATGCAATCATTCGTATGGTATCCTCGTCCACCTGATGATCGTGGACGGTGCTGCAGAGCATCTCGAACTCCTGGAGATGAAGATGGGGCTCCTTAGTCGCCAGCCTGTGGAAGCGGGGAAGAAGCTGGATCGTCTGTGGGGGGGAACTTGAAGTCCCCCACGATCGCCAGAAGCATGATCCACCGGTGTGTAAGCATCGATCCGGGGTTGTGCAACTCCCGCATCGGTCTAGCTGCTGTTGCTGCTGGATGAACCGGCTCGTCAGGCTGATCTGGAATCTCAGGTCCGTCTCCTATAGGTCTACGCTACTCGCGGTCGGCTCTCATCCTCTCCATCTCTCTCCTCATCTCCACCATGAAAGCTCCCTGGTCTCTGATCTGTTGCTGCATCGTCTCGAGGGATGCTATCAAGGTGTTATTGATCGCACCCTAGTCCAGTACATAGGCCTACTCTGGTCTCGGGCCTCCGGTGTGGTCCTCGCTACTGCCGGCCATGGTCTCTGCAAAGGCAAAAGACCCAAGCTCAGGTGCCGAAATATCTTGTTGCTTCTCTCTCTGATCGGACACCTCAGGACTATCAGAAGAAATGTGGTCAGGGGGGGACATGATGGAAGCGAACTCGGGTTCGGAGAGTGGGTCTCGGCTCTCACGAACTGACCTAGATGAATGGGGCAGAGTGCTCGTAAGCGGTGCAACTAGAGGCTGCCTAAGGGACCTCCGACCCATCATCGTGATCTGGTGAGTCGGCCGGATGGGATATGGAAAACAAACAGGATGAAACAAGCAAACCCCAAATTCACCAACGCAACGCGAGTTGATGACCGTAAGAGTTCGGTCTTTTATCTTGTCTTTTTTATTTTGGTGATAATACAGTCTAACAGAGCGATTAAGCAAGCTATTGGGAATCCAACGCCCCCAGGAGACTATCCCGATCCCGAACTAGATCTTTTCCAGCCAGTCTAAGCCGCGGACCGTTTACCGGCTACCCGATCGGCTCGCTCTGTTAAGGATATCGTGGCCCGCTTTACCGAAAACCGGAGCGATCCTCACTGGAGAATGACTAGCCCAGAAGCAGTAGTCTGAAGAAGGGTCGGATATGGCTCTACCTAGGGTGCGGGTCACTCTCTTGCCTAATCAAACCATACAAGGTGGGGATTACTATCCCAATACAAGATTTTTTTTGTGATATGAATTTTAAGTCCAATTTACTTTAGCAGTCCCAAATTTTATGATTTTTTCTTTTTTAGGTATTTTTCAAGCAAACAAATGCCTAACGAATTTTTCGGGTTCTCTTGATTATTTAAGTCCAGAAAACGGGGGGAGAAGATGAAAAAGCCGATGCGCGGTCAAATCAATGATGCATGCAGAGTAAGAGATGCGTACCTGACTCCAACAGTCTACATGCAGAGTGATCTGCACATAAAAGTAAAGGCATAAATAAAACTACCTATATGATGTACTAGGAAAACGACCTTAGATGAAGCACTTTCTACGCGGGGAGAACAGTAGCTAACGGGTCAACGGGAGGGGTCGAGGTCCGGTCTCTGATGCCGATCGGTGCCCGCCACAACGGATCCTGCCAGCGTTGTATACAGCCTCTAGCGACACGTGACCCTTCGAGTGACCAGGTTAGCTTTTTCTTTATTAATTATTAATCAGGTTCAATTAGACGGTCTATAGGAGCAGGAAATCTAATTAGGCCGGGGTCCTAATTAATTACGTCGCAAGCAGTGAAAATCCTACGGCTAAGGCTAAATCCTCGGAAATCAGATAAGCAGTAAAATGCGATAAAACTCAAAACCGGCAAAAATGCATTGAGGTCCCCCGAGCACACCGGTGCTCGGTGAAACAGACCCGCAATCACAAGTCTCTGAGAGTCTCTGTCCCTGTATTATTACAATAACAAATCTGACTGAAAATAAACTAACTACCCTAAGTTAATCCTCTCCTCTCTCATATTTAACTCCTCACGCTCTCATGTGTCTCCGTACAGAAGGGAGCCGCCTCCGGCTTCCGCGGTTGCTTCGGCTTTCCGAAGAAAGCTGCCTCGGTACTTGGGCCCTCGCAAGAAATCAAACAGAATAATGTCAGAAACAGTTATTATAAAAATATGCAAGAGAAAATAAGATGACAACTATATGCAAAAATAAAAATAAAAACAAATATAAACACAAAAACTAAGACAAACAAAAATAAATAAAAGAAAAAGAAAACAAAAGAAAATAAAAAGAAAAAAAAGCTGCGAAAACCACGAAAGAAAACAAAAAGCAGTGGAAACCACGAAAGAAAACAAAAAGCCGCGGAAAAAGCCGCAAAACTCGAAACCGAACAAAAACAAAAATAAAAAGACTACTAAACCGTGCTCTCCGGCAACAGTGCCATTCTGATGAGCTGAAGAGTCACGAGAGACTAAGGGAGATAAATATCACGGGTCGTTGCGACCTCAATCCCTCGAATCGGACTCAACAAGAAAAATCAGACAACCAAAATAAATCAAACAATCAAAAATCCGAAGAGCGATCTCACTATTTATTTATACTGGTATAGCGACCAGGATCGAACTCAAGGAGCACGGGTTGGCCAAAGAGGCCTACGAAGTAGTCGAAAAAGCAAATAAGATAAAGAAACTATTTTTGGTGATTTTTATGGATTTTTTAAAATTTTTTGTGATTTTCAATTATAAAGAAAATATAAAACAAGGCAAAAATGACACAAACAACAAATTATTTAATGCATCAAATCAAGCTAGAAAATTCAGATAAAAATCTTTTTGTGTTTCATATATTTTTAAGTGTTTTTGATAATTTTTTCAGAATTTTATATTTTTTTGTTGATTTTATAAAAATAGAAAAAAGGCAAAAACAGGGAACTAATGTGCAACCAGATTTGAAAGGCAACTAAAAATATACAATTAGCCTCTAAAAATATGGAGACAATTTTTATGAAAACTAGAAATAAAAACTAAGCTAAAGGAAAAGAAATTGTAATTTTTTGAATTTTGAATTTTTAATAATTTTTATAAGGTTTTTAGGGTTTTTTAATTTTTAGGGGTTTTACAAGTCCAAATCAAGTGAAATTTGGACTGAAATAAGTAAACACACAAACAAACAGTTAGGAATTTTTTATAATGTTTGAGGGGTTTTTAATATTTTTAGTTGATTTTATATTTCTAATAGTAGCAAAAATAGGGGTTTTTGAATTTTTAAAAATAGCAAACAGTTATAAAAATGTCCCAAAAAATTTGTGAAATTTTGACACAGTGGCACGAGCCACGTGTCCAAATTTCATAATATTTGGAGTTTATTTGATATTTTATTCAATCATAAAACAAGGCACAACATATAGGGACCTATTTGCAAGGAAAACAAATTTTGAGGGCCAAAACGAAACACATGCAGAAACCCTAGGGGGTCAAATGTAAATTTCACATCAATTTAGCACATGTTCCAAACAACCACGCACAGGGGTATATATGCAAATATCCAAAATATAACTTCAATCCATAACAGTCATAAAACCCAAGACCTTACATGTAATTAACCCAGAAATGTCACGTATTAAAGCACATGCATCCACAAAACAGGGACTAAAATGCAAATACAATAAAGCAAAGGTCCTGATATGCAAACTATCCAAGTGTGCTAATTTATTTAGAAGACTAAGCAACAACTAAAATAAAGTGCAGGGGGTTCGGGCGCAAATTACCCGGCCAAAGCGCGTGTGGGGCGTGTGAGGGGTGACGTGTCAGGCGGTGAGTGGATGCGCGTGTGCGGCTCTGATGACGCCTCCTGGAAGATCCGACGGTCTAGATGAGGGGGCGAACGCGGGGTGCACGTGGCCGTCAGATCGTGGATCTCACAGCCTGTCAGAGGCAGGGGACGAACGGCTCTGATGAAGTCTAGACGTGAGGCGCGATCCGACGATGGGGAGATGGCCTGGATGAACTCCTCCTGGACGAACTTCTCCAGCGAGCTGGGAGTGCTCCGAGCGTCTTTGCCGAGGAATTGGTTATAGCCCCAGATAGATATCCGGATAGCCCCGATTAATTAATTCGCAGTTGGCAGCCTGAATGGAATTGATCGAGGTCTATTTCTCGTTCATTCTCCGGGGATATTAAGTAGCTGGAAAGATAGGACCAGGGACGAGAGAAGCAAGAAAACCCCAGGAAAGTCTGACCAACCCACTACTCACTTAAAAAAGAAACTCTTACCCAGCCCTGTAAGCTGGCTTGCTTATGCATTTCCCCAGGAACTGAAAGAGAACTTCTTTGCTTACTCACCATCAGGCTGACCTCAGGACCCAGACCCCTATGGTCCAGCATCTCAGCTAGCATTCATTCCCCTCAGTCGAAAGCAAGGAGATCCGGACCCGCACTGTCTTGATGCCATAGGCCAGAAGTATGACTCCGGAAAAAGCCTGGGAGAGGTCGAAGTGCGTCATTAGAGGGCTGATATTATATTCCATGGGCGGATAGCGGGAATCGAACCCGCGTCGGGAAGAAGGGTTCGTCTCGCAATGACGTTCCGCGTCGGGTGGTAGTGGCTGATGAAGCGCCCAACGGTCTGATCCTCTGGCGAGGGAGGGAGGACCTGGATGACTCCGACGAGGGGTGCGAAATGCGGCTCAGGGGGGTACTTCGCGCTTATTCACCTGCAAAAGGAAGCTCATGCTCGGAGGAAGACTCCAGCATGGGTTATTGGGCAAACAGTAAAGGGAAGCGGGGTGGCTTGGCGAAGGGGGGTCCCGGCAGAGGCGGCGGAAGGGACCAAGCCCGATCTTGGCTCGGATAGCCAAGATCGAGGTGATCAGATCGTGGAAGGTGACGATGGGTTGGTGCGCCTATCTATACGGTGAGGATGAAGTGTCGGGGCTCTGGCCACTGGGGTGGAGGTGGCGGAGCAAGATGGGAACAATGGAATCTACTCGACAAACTAAAGACTGATGGGGTTACCTGATGGTCTGACGCATCTAGACTGGAGCTCCTGAGTCTCCTACGGTCTTCGCCTCGATGGAGCAACGTCTCCAGAGGCTCGGGCTATGTCGGCAGAGGAGCTCGACAACGATGGTCGTCAGACCTAGGGAAAATCCCTCCAAATCCTCGTTGCGAGACCCTCAAGCACTCGCTGTCACTCAAGGATGAAGGTGGAGGTCACTGGGAATGAAACGGGAGCCGTGGTGAGGAATGCAGCTAGAGCTGAGGTTTTATACTGCATGGGTCTGAGAAAGAAGGAGATCGGGCGCGCAATCCAAAGCTTGGATACCTAAGAAGATGCCAGGGCGTGAATCTCGGATTGATGAACGACAAATGGAGCCCGGTGTTTGAGGGAATGGTTGGCGGACCGATCTGGGAAAAATCAGAGAAAATCGGGTCGAAGACCGGGTCCGCGAGGAGGTGGTCCTGGGGGGAGAGTTGACCAGGGGTCAACATCCCCCGTGGACCAATCAGAAAACTCCATTGGAAAAATATTTGTAAATTCATTTTAAAATAGAAAAAGGCTTTATTTCAAAATATTTATAAAATAAAAAATGTTTATTTATTTTTTTGAAAAAATAAATTTTGTATATACAATTTATATTATTATATACAGGTATATGTACATATGTATTTTTTATTTTTATTTTTAATTATTTTATTTATGTACAATTACCCCATATTTATATATTATTTATGTACATCATAAAATTTGGAATATAAAAAGATTTTTGTTTGATAATTTATTTATTATTTACAAGGGTAAAATAAATAGGTCTTTATTCTTATATACATGGTATATATACACCGAGGAGAGATAAATTATTTCTTTTTATTTTTCTTTTATTTTTCTCATTTTTATTTTATTTTTATAAATATACACAAAATATGAGAAACACATAAATATTTTTATTTTTGGAAAATAAAAAATATACACTAAGAGGGGATTTTGAGCAAGGTTGAGCTACCCTATCTCTCTCTACTTATTTTATTTTGCGGTCAGACCCATATTGATCCCTCCCTTGGGTTCAGGTCACTCAATATTTATTCTAAATAATTTCCTCTTTTTCTTTATTTCTTTATTCTTTTATTTTGCACAAAATACATGCTAATTATTGGTGTTTACACAATGCATGCTTTTTGGTAAATTATTATATTTACAAACATAAGCATGGTGTTTTGCAAAGGTTTTAAGCTAAAATAAAAGAATAAAGAGTGGTGAATGAGGATTCATCACTGAATCTGAATCTTCGAGAGGTTGTCATGAAGGAGATTTCGAAATGGTGGAGCGCCGATTTTATCTACCCCATCTCTGACTCCAAGTGGGTCAGTCCATTACATGTGGTGCCCAAGAAGACGGGCATCACTACAGTTGTTAGTGAGTCTGGATAGGAGATCGCTACCCGGGTACCCACTTCTTGGAGGGTCTGTGTGGACTACAGAAGATTGAACCATGCCACCAAGAAGGATCATTTCCCACTTCCTTTTATTGATCGGATTATAGAGAGGCTAGCTGGGAAGAGTCATTACTGCTTTCTGGACGGGTACTCCGGATACAATTAGGTGGCCATTGCACCCGAAGACCAAGACAAGACCACCTTCACCTGTTGATGAAGCAGAAAATAATTGGGTCTAAAATGCCTCACACAAGGTGGAGGCGAAGTCGCTGTGGCGATCCTCAATGAATCCCGAATCAATCAATAATTAACTCATAATATAAATCAAATAATGACAAGCAATGAAAATAAATTTGGAGCTAAAATTTATTATAACCCTACAAAAAGTGTATATAGGTGCAAGTGCGTGTAGAGTGTCGAACACAGGGAGCAGACAGGATAGAATAAGGCAGTAATGCTAGAAAAATGTGAAAGTGATCAACTGCTTACAAGTGCTATTTTTGGTGGGTTTTTAATTTTTTAATTTTTTATTTTTAATTTATAATTTTATATTTTGATTTTTGATTTTCTGATCTTGTATTTTATTTTTATATTTTATACTTTATATTCTTTTTCTTTTAATGAAGATATAATATATGTACAAGGGATATATATATACTAGAGATAAGAGAGAGATAAAAATAAGGAAAAATACTCAAAATACGGGAAATAAAATGTTTTTGTGATTTTTATATTTTTCTAATGTTTTTATAATTATTCTAGATTTTTCCTATTTTTTTGGTATTTATAAAATTTGAAATACTAGTAAACAGTGAATACAATATATATTTGAGACAACAATATAGAAATAAAAAAGCAGACAGGAGTGAAAATTTTCAAATTAATTTTTATAAAAAGATAATAAGATAAGGAAATTTCAGAGATAGAAAACACAATTTTTTGGAGTTTTTATGAATTTTTAGATTTTTATGAAGATTTTGAGAATTTTGCTATTTTAGGGGTTTTCTTTTGTAATTTTTAGGAATTTTTGGTCAGTAAATAAAATAAGCTAAAACACATGAAATATAATTTTTTTAGAATTTTTAGAGGGTTTTAATATTTTTTGGTATTTTCTAATGAAACAGTAACAAAAATGCTTGTTTTTGATTTTTTATAAATATGCAAATGCAATAAAAATGCAAACTAAAAATATGGCATTAAAATACAACGTAACAGGAGCTTAAGGTATGTTTTTGGTAATTTTTCGAGTCAAAATGATGCATGAAATAAATGCAAGCATCCACGCAAAAATACAATACTAGCAAGGGCATAATGTAAATACATAGAAGTTCAAGGGCCCACTTGCAATTTTTCCAAAATTATATAATGTTAAACTCAACTTTTAGGACTAATTATAAATACCCAAACTCGGAGGGGGGTTTCTGCAAAATTTCCAAACTCACGCGCACAGGGCACGTGACCTGGTGGGGGTATTTTTACAATTTTACAAAGTTCCAGGGGCTAACATGCAATTTAACCAAAATATTACAACTTAAATAAAAATTTTCTGGACTGAACTGAAATAAACTAACCCCAGGTGGGTCCAATGCAAAATACCCACCACCCCACGTATGTGAGTCACGTGAGGTGACATGGATAGGACCTAAATGCAAATATTAAAAGTACGAGGATCTAAATGCAAATATTACAGAAATATTAAAACTACTCCTGAAAGTTTAAGGACTAAAAATAAAATGCAAAATGGCTGGGGTCAAAGGTGCAAAATACCTACGGCCTGGCGATACAACAACGGACGTCCTTCACTTATCCACGTGGCGCTTCGGGGACGGTCGATGATGGTTCAGCGATGATCGGCTGAGATCAGATCTGGCGAGGAGATCGACGGTCGATGCGGGCCTAGATCGGACGACTGCGGATCGAACTGGAGCGGGCCTCTGATCAGACGGTGGATGCACCCGGAGGAAGAACAGGGAAGAACTTCACCGAAGCGAAGTTCCTCCAGCGAGATGGCGCGACTCCGATGGTCTGTACCGCAACAAAAAGGTTGGGGAGACTCCTGCGGTGATGCCCTGGCTGCTGGGTCCCTCAAAATTGCTGGAGAAGCACTGTGGCGCTGTCGCGAAGGCGGCGGAGCTTGGAGCTCCAGGTATCTCCGGCGGAGTACGAATCCGAGTCCCCAAGCGATGTTATGCTCCCAGTACCTGCAAAAATGGATGAGAGGGTCAAGGGCAAACTGCCTGGACCCAGCGGAGGTGCGAAGGTGATCGGATGAAGGTGGAGCGGCGACTTGGATTTTCAGTCGGAGGTGCGCTCCGACGAGGGGGTGCGATTGGGCGATTCAGTGAATGGAACTCGAAGATCTAAGGGGGGAAAGGATCCTAGAACTACAGGGAATAAGAAGAAGCAAAAATAAAGGGGAAAAAGGGGTACCTCGATGGTCAGAACCAGAGGAAGGAACCTCGACTGCGAGGTATGCCAGAGGTGATGGAGACTACCCTGGTCCACGCCGCGACTCACCAATGGGCCCTGGAGGTAGCCTGTCCCTCTAGCTCGCACATGCACTCGAAAGGAGGGGCAAATTTCAATGTGAAGGGGTTCAAACTCGAGCTCGAAGGTGGCGGGTCTGTTATGTACAAGGTGGTGGTGTCTCCTTCAAGCGAGGACCACGCGCAAATGATGAATATTTTGGAAGATTTAGATGCTTGGCGTGGCTCAGTGAAGATCGGGGAAGGAGTTCCAAGAAGGAATCGAGGCCAAAAGACGCAAGGATTTGGCTAGAAAAATGCGCGAAATCGGGCAAAAATCTTGGGTGTCAGAAGTCGACAGGCCTCAGTCAGGGAGTTGATCGAGGTCAACCAACGACCAGCGCTGGTTGGTCCACGTGGACCAATCAGAAAAATGCTGGTCAAAATTATTTGAAAATTCGAAATAAAATAGTAAATGAATTTATTAATTTTAGTTTATAAAAAAATGTTCCTTATTTTATAAATAATTTTATGGTGATTTTTATTTATTTTTATGAGGTATATAATTACAAGTTACCTTTTATGTCCTATATAGGAATATTCTGCTATATATTTTAATAATTTATTTTTATTTTGTGTATTTATTTTAATTTATTTTGTTTATTATTTTATAATATTATAAAATATTTTTATATACTTAAATATATTTTTATTTGATTTTTCTGATATATTTTGTACACTTAATAAAATATATGTATTAATTATACAAGTATGTGTATTGGTATTATACCTAGGTTTTATATATAAGTATTTTATTTTATGATTTCTTTATGGTTTTATTACTGTTTTAATGTTCAAATATATTATAGATAATATTTACAAAATTATAAAAATATAAAATTATAAGAATAATGAATAATAAATAAAATAAATATTTTAATCTGTACAATTATACAAGGAGGGTCCAAAACTCAACTTTCAAACCGTAGCTCCGCAAAATGCGAAACTACCTTCATTAGATAACTTATTAAAAATTATATACAATTGAAGATGAGTTTGATGCATTTGGAGTTTTTATTTGAGAGATACAGGTCTGGGAAATTGGGATTCTGGAATCTTATTCAGATCATAACTTTTTATCTGTACATTATTTTTGAATGAAATCAATTTTGTATTTTTCTATATTTAAGTATCTACAATTTTCATGTACAAAGTTTCTTTATCTGAGGTGTAAAAAGTGGAACCAAAAATAGGTCCCAAAATGAGTAAAGAACGAATGAAATTTAAAGGTATTTTTATTGGTATTCTGGCCCTTATCTCCCCCTACTTTATTCCTTGTCGACTTAGTCATCAGATGCCTAGGTCTCGAGGTTTTGGGTCATAAAATATTTACAATATTTTATTCTTTTTCTTTTCTTTTCTTTATTCTATAATTTTGGCTTTAAAAACTACATTTTATACACTATTTATACACACATGCATGGATGCTAAAATGTATAAATTAAGGGTATTTACATGCATTTGCCAGGGTTTTTGAAGCCAAAATGACAGAATAAAGATGATGAAATGTGGATTCATCACCCCCCTATACTTTGCCTTTGCTAGTCCCTAGCAAACAATTATGCAATAAGTGCAGAAAAGAAAAACAAAGAAAAGGAAAAGAAGAAAGTGGATTTAGTTTAATTATCAAACTTGTCTTCACAACATCAAAGTTTGGAGCTTAAGTTGGACCTTTGGAATTTTAGTGCGGGCGGAACCTTAATGAGAACCGGATTTGAAATCCAACAGCCTTCGAGAATCCCAAAAGTCCGTCCAAGTCTCCTCAATAGCCAGGTCAGAAATATCTCAACTCATAAGCAAACCCTTACGACTATGATCTGACTCCTACAGTGTAAGTGATAGTGGCTCTCCCCAACCAGAATGACAAAGAGACTGACTTCTCCAGCATGACAACCCAATGATTCCCCAATCTAATGACTCCTTCCTTGAGGAGCGGGGTATTCCCTTCTAAGTTCAAGTTGCAACCAACTCAAGAGGAGGGGATGAAGAGAAGAATGGATGGTAGCCAGTGTAGCTACCTATCCTAGGGTGCAAGACCAGTGTAGTCAAGTCACCCAGCTATAGGCTTACATAATTTGACTTTTGGTACTCAAGCTTGCTTATTGACTTTACAACATATTCACATACTTTGCAGGCATTTTATTTTTGTACAGGCCTGTCCATTTTTTTTGAAATACTATACAACAACATTTACATAAGGAGTTTTTCCTCTTGAACCAGTAGACTATCCCTCTTTTGAAGCTTTATTGCAACCCACACTCTCCTGTCTTTAGAATTCCTCACCACTGGACGGGTTGGGGTGCACTTCCCTCCCTAGAGGAGGACAAGTGTTTCCACTTCTGTCCGTCTCATACCGGCAAATCCAATCCCTCACCACTCCAACTAAGTTGAGCCATGTGAAAGGTGCAGGTGTCCAAGTTAGGTCATTATCAACAAGAGTCGTGTGTGTGTTCTGAAATACTCTACTTAGGCAGTCAAGAATCCATTAAACTAAGTCTCGTGATCCTCAAAGCATTAAGTCAACTCGACCTGAAGTGCCTCAAACCCAGTTCCTATAAGGTTCCTGTTATTAGGTAGATTTCAAGGTCCAATCAAGCTCCAATCTCCGGATTTTATTTAAACATGTTCAACTATCAAACTCAATACGAAAATACGAATGCTATGCGAATGCAAAGAAAATCTTTTTGTGATGCAATTTTCAAGATTTTAAACTTTTTATGGATTTTTGAAAAGATGATGCACATGTATTTTTTTGTATTTTTCAGAAAGATTTTTCAGATGTTTTTGGATTTTAGTTTTGCAAATGTTTTTGGGATTTTTGAAAACAAAAGATTTTGGCTAAAAGCAAGGTTAAAAATATTTACACGGGACTGCTTCTTATATTTACAAGAAGTGGATTTTAAGAATTTTCAGGGGTAAGTGATCAATTTTGTAGGTATATACATAATGAATTCTGGTGTGATGTATGTATTCCTCAAACTTATTTGAAAAGGTTTTTACAAACAATTTTGAAAACTATAGTCCAAAGTAATTTTTACAAACATTTTTACAAACATGTACACACATTTGAAAATCATTTTGCAAAGGTTTTTCAAACAGTATAGATAGATTTTTCAAAATATTTTTGCAACCATTTTCAAACCATTTGCAAATCATTTTTTAAACGTTTTATTTCACACAATGAAAATAAACTTTACAAACCAAAATGTTTTTACAAAGGGTTGAAAACATCCAAATAGTTTTCAAAAGATTTTCACATAGATTTTCAAACTATTTTTCAAATATTTGGAGAGAATATTTCCACCTGATTTATTAATCAGTAAATACAAAAAGAATTTGAGGAATATAAACATCTTTTTATTAAGGTTTGTGATGAATTTTTATAAGTAAAAATAGCCATATAAAAATACTAAAGTACGAGTTATGGCTATAGTATATACGCATTATATACGACCCCCTATACTTAGCTTGAGCTATGTCCTCATAGATTGGAGAGGAAAGAGAAGACATAACTCGTACTGAGTATAGATAAGTCTAAAGAATGAATAAATATATAAATACAGGAAGGAATGAACGAATGAGAAGTTGATCGTCCCCCTATACTTAGGATCAAATAATCCTAAGTACAGCAGACTGTACACAATGCAGGGAGGGTCAAGGGTGGGAATGAACAAATCGTACTCCGATTGTCTCCCCCTATACTTAGGGTAAGATATCCCTAAGTATAGACAAGAAGAGGATACAATGAAGAGGATCAAAGAATAGAGAAACTCAGGGTGCACACCCCCTATACTTAGGACAAAGTGCGTCCTAAATATAGCAAAATCATAAGATGACGACGGGGTGACAGACATAACAGAAGAATGAATGAATGATATGGACAAATGGATCTATACAGAGGAAGATAGAAGTGATACTCATGTACGAGATGCAGAAGTTGTGAGTCAAAGAGCACATCTCATACCAAATGAATCGGGGCAACATCAACGGTCGGCGGGTCATGATCTAGATATGGTTTCAAGCACTAACCATTGACTCTAAAAGTGGAAGATGATGAAGGTTCGGATATATCAATGCTACCATTATCATGCACCTTCCGGACCACATACGGTCCTTTCCTTTTACTTTGTAGTTTCCCTGGGAATAATTTTAACCTAACATCAAATAACCATACTTGCTGATCTGGCTCAATATGTTTATGGCTGATTTGGAAATCGTGCCATACTTTCACTTTCTCCTTATACTGTAGGCCACTAGAGAAGGCTGTATCACTTAGTTCTTGAAGGGCTGCCAATTCTACTTTCCTCTGTTCTCCTACACTCTTAGGATCCAATAATAGCTCTGTAACTGCGCAAAGTGCCTTATGCTTTATCTCCACTGGTAAATGGCATGGCTTGCCATAGACGAGACGAAAGGGAGATGTCCCTAATGGTGTCTTGAAGGAAGTCCGATAGGCCCACAAGACCGAGTCCAAAAGCTATGACCAATCCTTTCGGTCTGGGCGGACTACCTTCTGTAAAATTGTCTTAATCTCCCTATTCAATACTTCAACAAGACCATTAGTCTGAGGGTGATATGGCGTGGCAACATGATGGTCAATACTGAACTCGTCTGCAAGGGCCTTTACCTTGTCGTTAATAAAGTGAGACCCCCATCTAAAATCAAGACTCTAGGTACCCCGAACCGTGAAATAATATTTTTTCTCAAGAAACGACATATGGTTTTAGCATCTGCGGCTCGGTCGGGGATGACCTCAACCCAACGACTCACATAAAAAATCTACAGCAAGGAGAATATACTCAAATCCCTAACTTTTAGGAAACGGGCCCATGAAATCAATCCCCCATGCATCAAAAACCTCACAAAAGTGAATGGGTTGCATGGGAATCATGTCTCTCTGTCCACAAGTACCCATCTTCTGACAGTCAGTACACCTTCTCACGAATTCATCGGAATCCTTGAAAAGGGTAGGCCACCAAAGACCGGATTGGAGCACCTTCTGTGCTGTCCGTCTCCCAGAATGATGTCCTCCTGCCTCGAGCTTGTGGCAGTAGGTGAGGACGCTATGTTCCTCATCTTGAGGAATGCACCATCTCCAGATGTTGTCCCCTCCTTCATGATAAAGGACGGGGTGCTTCCAATGGTACGACTTTGCCTTCGCAAGGAAGGTCTCAAGCTGCTGTCTGGGCCAACCTTGTGGAATAGATTTGGCAACAAGGTAATTCACAATGTCGACATACCATGGAAGAGAGGTGATAGCAAGGATCACCTCATCCGGAAAAGTCTCAGTAATAGGTGCTATGGGCTCAGATTCCTCAAGGTTCTCTAGCGGGAGAGGTGATCTGCCACAACATTCTTAACTCCAGGTTTATCCTTAATCTCGATATCAAATTCTTGGAGGAGAAGGATCCATCTGGTCAATCTGGCTTTGGCATCCTTCTTCGACATCAAGTACCGAATGGCAGTATGATCTGTAAAAATTGTCACTCTAGATCCAAGAATGTAAGATCTGTACTTATCCAAAGCAAAGACTACCGCTAGCATTTTTTTCTCAATCACTGTATAATTCCTTTGAGTTGCATCCAATGTCCGGCTAGCGTAGTGTATGGCATAGGGTAATCCATCCCTCCCCTGTCCAAGCACAGCCCCTATGGCATAATCTGAAGCATCCGTCATGGTCTCAAATGGAAGAGACCAATCGGGTGGCTGAAGGACAGGAGCCTCGAAAACTAAATTCTTGAGAGTCTCGAAGTACTTAAGACACTTATCATCTACAAGGAACTCGATGTCTTTAGTCAATAAATCGATAAGCAGTCGGACAATTCGACTGAAGTCCTGAATGAACCACCGGTAGAAAACGACATGCCCTAGAAAAGACCGCAACTATCTCAAATTGGACGGTGGATTGAGTTTTCTAATGATATCCACCTTGGCAGGATCAACCTCCATGCCCCTATTGGAGATGATGTGACCAAGGACCGTCTCCTGAGTCACCATAAAGTGACTCTTCTCCCAAGATAGTACAAGGCTTACCTCTATGCAGCGCTGAAGTACTCAGTCTAGGCAGTCAAGACAAGCATCAAACCCATCGCCGTAGACCGAGAAATCATCCATGAAGACCTCCAAACTGTCACCTATCATGTTCGGAAAGATGGATAACATGCACCTCTGGAATGTCGCCGGAGTGTTACATAGACCAAAGGGCATCCGTCTGCAAGCATATGTCCCAAATGGACAGGTGAACGTCATTTTATCCTGGTCTTCGAGCGCAATAGCCACTTGATTGTATCCGGAATACCATTTAAGAAAAAAGTAATGACTCTTCCCAGCTAGCCTCTCGATAATCTGATCAATAAATGGCAGTGGGAAATGATCCTTCTTGGTGGCCTCATTCAATCGTCTGTAGTCCACACAGACCCTCCAAGAAGTGGGTATCCGGGTGCCGATCTCCTCTACAGACTCATTCACAACTGTAGTGACACCCGTCTTCTTGGGTACCATATGTAAAGAACTAACCCACTTGGAGTCAGAGATGGGGTAGATAAAATCGATGCTCCACCATTTATATATTTCCTTTATTACCACATCTCGAAGGTTCAGGTTCAGCCGTCGTTGGAACTCACGCGATGGCTTAGCGTCCTCTTCGAGGTAGATACGGTGGGAGCACAGAGCTGGACTTATCCCCTTGAGATCAGCCACACTCCATTCTATTGCCTTACGGTTTCGTTCAAGAACCTCCATCAAACGAGATTCTTGTTCTCCAGTCAAATCTGCTGAGATAATGACTAGGTGCATATCTGGTTCTCCTGCAAGGAATCTATACTTGAGCGACTGCGGTAAAGGCTTCAATGTTGGCTTGGTGGGAGATGGTAAATCTGACTTCTGATATGTCTGTGTGAAAGCAACCAGGTCTGCATGTGAGAACTCTCGCTGTACCTGTGATTCTGACGAAGGGAACCCTGTTGGTGTGTCTATCATCTGTGCTGGCTCGCTCTCCGTTCTCTCTATCGGCTAATCGGGGAACAGACATGGCAAATATGCATCAAATCCTTCCAATCAAAGTCTGCCTCTGAGGGATCTGAATATGAACAAACATCAGTATCTCCACTCATCACGCAACTGTCAGCCTCTATAGTGTCATTTGCCAAGGGCGTGCTCTCCGAACTCTCGTCTGCCACAAAAGGTGTGTAATCTGAGTTTGCAGACAAGGCGAGGGCTCGTGCTTCTAGTCTTCCCAAACTGCTTCATCATCGATCATCACAAAATCACACTCCTGGTGGACGTCTAACTCTGCATCTGTCATCTGCACTGTGTCACTGCATTGTTCTGAGTAGGCTGAATCTCTCGCTCGGGTTTCGTCAATCGTCCCTATTTGTATACTCTCGCCCTCTACGTGAAAGTACACCTTCCCACTATCATGGTCGGTCACCGCCTTGGCTGTGGCCAAGAATGGGCATCCTAATATGATGGGGGTATCGGTCGCCGATTCAGGGATGTCCATGTCCAATACAACAAAGTTCATGGGGAATTTCAGGCCCTGAATGGTGACGACCATATCTTTCAACAACCCCTTCGGCCTCTTAATAAACCTATTAGCAAACTGAAGGACTGTTCGATTCCGATGGAGCGGGTCCAACTCAAATCGGTCGAGTAAGGCTGCCGGAAGGAGGTTGATAGAAGAGCCGCTGTCTAATAGAGTACAATCAAATGGCTGCTCACTAATCTGGCATCTGACATATGGAGCTCCTGCATCAGGTCTTTTGGCTGGCAGCTGGTTCTGAATGGCACAACATGTGGCACGGGTCAGCACATGGATTTCTCCTCTAGTGTTCCACCTCCTCCTGCATACGGTGGTCTTTTTTCTCAGGTTATTTTGGAAAAAGGAGGATGTGCTCAAGTGCCTCCTGTAGAGTCAGCTGCTGGCTGAACTCTAATTGTTCCTTCTTTTTGGGATTTTCTGTTTTATTCCCCTTCGCCGAGCGGAATGCTTGAGGGAAGGGGATGGATGGGCCCTCCTCAGACAGAGGGCTAGGAGAAGGTTCCTAGGCCCGTGAAGGACTGAATTCCATGCCAACATCATCATTCAATATACATGGATTCAGAATTGATGAAGGAACCTTTCCTTTATTCATTTTTTTATTCTTTTTTCTTAGTGTCCAGAGATATAGAAAATGACAATACAGAAGGTTAGAATACATTTGGACTCAAAATGGGGTCATCAGCACCACCCAAAATATTCTCCTTTGTGGCCTCAGCACCACGCTCTGGTTATGGTGGCTTCAACACCACCGTCTGCATCTGGTTCTACGGCGGCCTCAGCACCGTCATCTGGATCGTCATCCTTGGTGGCATCAGCACCACCGCCATCATCATTATTGTTATTAGCAGCATCAACACTACTTCCCTCCTCATCTGGGGCTCTAGATTCTCCATGGTGTTGCCCCTCAAATCAGGCGCCGCCAGCTGGTTCCCTACTGCTCCTAAGTGACACGAAATGAGTATCAAACATAGAATGCATGTCATTCAAATAAACACTAGGAGTGGTATCTTCTGTAGACTGTACCTTCTCAGACTTTCTCTTCAAGTTATTAGGGTTCAGCTCGCTCTGTGCAGGTATGGCAGCTTTTTCTTTCATTATGTTTCTCATTTCCTGTCGGAACTCATCCATTTCTCGTCGGAAAGATGCCTGCTATTTGGAGAGAAAGCGGGCGAGATCGTCAAGTGCTGGGTTCTCCAAGGCAGGTGCAGGAGAACTGGGAGTGTTCCCTTGCTGGAACTGAGGTTGCTGGTGAGACTGGGAGTACTGCTGCTGGTAAGGCTGCTGCCGCTGCCTCCACTGATGTCCCTGATAGGCGGGACGAGGATTCTGCTGATAATGCTGCTGCTATTGGGAGTATTGGGGCTGCTGGTGTTGGCTACTATGACTTCCCTAAGCTAGAGGCTGCTGTTGGGATGAGGCACCTACGGTGGTCCAATGGAATCGTGGGTGATCCCGATGAATTCCAGCCTGCTGGGGGTACCGGTTGTGCCATATCCTGTTGACTTCCATCAACGGCTCCTATTGGAAGGGTGGAGGTGGTAGTACTGCCAACGACTGATCCAGCTGATAGACTACCATCTGAGTGTCCTGAGATGGTGGCTGATGTGAATAGTGTGGTAACTGTTGTACTGGCACCTCCTGGATATGGTGAACTTGTCAATATGCGGGGGTGGTGGGGTAGAACGGCTACCTCTAGACTCAACCAGTGACCTGGGAGGCGGATGTGAAGCTGATTGTGCCTCCTGAATACTCAAGATGTGAGTCTTTAGGTCACTCATGGTCTTAGCCAACTGGTCTATCTGTGCCAGACCTTGGCCCTGCTTCTTCTCTAAAATCTCAATGCGGTCCAATTTCTCACTGATTATGCCCATGTCAGCCGCTGATGATTCATCTTGTGCTGCTACTGCTGATGAAGTATGGTTCCCAGCATCGATCCTGGCAATGCGTTGATAAGAAGTAGCTTGTGGTGGGACCTTGGAGTTTGTGCAGATTCAGCCCTGGGACATCACTGTAGAATTTTCTGCCTTCTGTTCATAGATGGCCCAGATCGCTTCTGCATCCTTGGAGAAATAAGATCCACCACAAGAGGCGTTTACTAGCCCCTGCAGCTCTGATGTTAGCCCGCAAAAGAAACTTTGGACAAGATTGGGCTGTGATATCTCATGGTGTGGACATCGGTCTATGAGCTCTCTAAAGCGATCCCAAGCTTCATGGAATTGTTCGTTGGGAATCATGGTGAAATTGCTGATCATTGCTCTTGCTGCATTTGTCCGACCGAGTGGATAGTACTTGTTCAAGTACTCGGTCCGGAGTTGCTCCCAAGTGTCGATGTACCTCCCCAAATGTTTCAGCCAATAAGCGGCTCTATCAACCAAGGAGAATGGGAAGGCTATCATTTTGATGGTGTCCTCAGTCACAAACCTGTCATGGATTGTACTGCATATCATTTCAAATTCTTGCAGATGGAGGTGAGGTTCTTCAGTGGCCAGCCCATGAAACTTGGGCAGTAGCTGAATGGTATGTGGGAGAAGCCCGAATTCTCCATAGATGGGAGGGAGTCGGATCCATCGGTGCATGAGGGTTACACCACGGTTGTGTAACTACCTCATGGTCCTCGGAGCCGGTAGCTCCTGGTTAGGTTCTCCTCCTTCGTCTGGTATATCACCGCCCTCATTTTGTTCTTCTCGTCCGTCTCGCATCTCTCTCATGATTTCACCCATGATCACTCCCCGGTCCCTGATCTGTCTCTGCATGATTTCTAGGGAGCCTAACAGTGAATTGTTGATGGCAGCTTGATCATATATGTACGGAGGTGGTCTTTGCTCATCTAGGTGTTCCTCTCTGCCTTCTATTTCTTGGGTTTCTGCAAAGTCAAAAGAATCCATCTCAGGTGCTATCAAATGCTCTGAACTCTATTTTGCACTAAATTATGACACCACTGGACTGATAGAAGAAGGGTGGTCGAGGGGGAATAGGGTGGACATGAACTCGGGCTCGGAGATTGGGTCTAAACTCCCCGAAGCCGACCTAGATGAATGGAGAGGAGTGCTTGATAGCGGTTCCACCAGGCGTGGACTAAGAGATCTCCTTCCCATCATTTTGATCTAGAGATAAAGGCATATGAGATCTGGAATGCAAACAAGATGGTCAATCAAACCCCCAATTCACAACTCTTGAGCTGATGATCGTGAAAGTTCGGTCTTTTATCCTGTCAAATTTTATTAGGTGGTCATTCAATCTATCAGAGCGTTAGAGCGAGCTGTTAGGAACCCTACTTTCCTAGTCGACTGTCCCGATACACATTAGATCTTTCCCAGCCAGTTTGAATTGCGGACCATAACCTGATTGTTTCCGCAAATTCACTCTGCTAAGGACGTCGCGGTCCGCTTTACCGATTACAGAAGAGATCCTCACTGGAGAATGACTAACCACGATCAGTAGTCAACTAGAATTTTAGGCGTGGCTCTATCCTAATGTCGGGTCACTCTCTCGCAGCAGATAAATCAAACAAGGAGGGGGTTACTCTCCCCAAGATAAAATTTTTGGTGGGATGAGTTTTAAGTCAAGTTTGCATTAGTAGTCCCGATTTTATGATTTTCACTTTTTAGTATTTTTCTGAAATAAAGACAATGCCTAACGAATTTTTCAATCTCCTGGTTATTTTAAGTCCAATAAAACAGGGGAGAAAGTCGAAAAAGTCGATGCGCGAACACGATGATGCATGCAAAGATAGAAATGCGTACCTTGCTCCAGCACTCTACATACAGGGTGATCCGCGCATAAATTAAAGACAGAAATTAAACTACCTATATGATGTAAGAAGAAATCGGCCTTAGACAAGAATTTCTACACGAGAAAAACAATAGCTAATTGGTCAACAAGAGGAGCTGGAGTTCGGTCTCTGATGCCGATCGGTGTCTGCCACAACGGATCCTGCCAGCACGGTATACGACCTCTAGCGGCACGTGACTCCTCAGGTGACTAAGATAGATTTTTCTTTTGTGAGTTATTAATTAGGTCCACTTACAATCTATAATAAAATATTAGGTGTGGGGTCCTAATCAATTACGTCACAATCACAATAAAAACCCTAAGTCTAGGGGCAAAAAATCCTCGTGAATCAAAATAAAAGAAAAGCGAAGAAAACAAAACTGACGATAAAACCATGAGAATAGAAGAGGCCCCTAAGGGGACAATCCCTCAGAAATTAGGCCCGAGTGTCCTGGAGAGTCGAAGGTATTACAATTTTAAAGTCTCTCTCTCACTTCAAATTACACAAATTAACACATAAACAAAAATGCTCAATATGGTGATTGTCTCCTCAGATCCTCCAAATCTCCTTTGATGCAAGATCAGTAGTCACTTTCCGCCTTCACGTGGGTGCACAGGCGCCTTGGATATAGTGCCTCCCTCGATCCGCAGTACCTCGCACAAAGTACAAAGAGAGGGTGATTAGACAAGTCAAGCAATAATATCAAATGAGTATAGCTCAAAAATATGCAAATAATCACAATCAATAATGAATCTCAATCTAAACGTTGTTGCTCCCCGGCAACGGTGCCATTTGATGAAGCAGAAAATAAAGGGGTCTAAAATGCCTCACACAAGGCGGAGGCGAAGTCGTTGTGGCGACCTTCAATGACTCCCGAATCAATAAACAATTAACCCACAATATATATCAAATAATGACAAGCAATGAAAATAAATGTGGAGTTAAAATTTATTATAACCCTACAAAGAGTGTGTATAGGTCCAAGTGTGTGTAGAGTGTCGAACACAGGGAGCATACATGATAGAATAAGGTAGTAATGCTAGAAAAATGTGAAAGCGATCAAATGCTTACAAGTGCTATTTTTGGTGGGTTTTTTAGATTTTAATTTTTTTATTTTTTATTTATAATTTTATATTTTGATTTTTAATTTTCTGATTTTGTATTTTATTTTTATATTTTATGCTTTTTATATTCTTTCTCTTTTAATGAAGATATAATATATGTATAAGGGATATATATACACTAGAGATAAGAGAGGGATAAAAATAAGGAAAAATATTCAAAATATAAGAAATAAAATGTTTTTGTGATTTTTATATTTTTCTAATGTTTTTGTAATTTTTCTTGATTTTTCCTAATTTTATTTGGTATTTTTAAAATTAGAAATACTAGTAAACATTGAATACAATATATATTTGAGACAATATAGAAATAAAATAGCAAACAGGAGTGAAAATTTTCAAATTAATTTTTATAGATAGATAATAAGATAAGGAAATTTCAGAGACAGAAAACATAATTTTTTGGAGTTTTTTGAATTTTTAGATTTTTATGAAGATTTTGAGAATTTTACTATTTTTAAGGGTTTTCTTTTGTAGTTTTTAGGGATTTTTGGTCAGAAAAAAAATAAGCTAAAATACACGAAATATAATTTTTTTAGAATTTTTCCGAGGCTTTTAATATTTTTTTGGTATTTTCTAATGCAAACAGTAACAAAAATGCTTGTTTTTTATTTTTTTTATAAATATTCAAATGTAATAAGAATGGAAACTAAAAATATGGTGTTGAACTACAATGTAACAGGAGCTTAAGGTATATTTTTGGTAATTTTTCGAGTCAAAATGATGCATGAAATAAATGCAAGCATCCACATAAAAATACAATACTAGCAATGGCATAAATGTAAATACACAGAAGTTCAAGGGCCTACTTGCAATTTTTCTAAAATTATATAATGTTAAACTCAACTTTCGAGACTAAATATAAATACCAACACCCAGTGGGGGTTCTATAAAATTTCCAAACTCACGCGCATAGGGTACGTGACCTCATAGGGTATTTTTGTAATTTTACAAAGTTCCAAGGGATAACATGCAATTTAATCAAAATATTACAACTTAAATAAAAAGTTTCTAGACTGAACTGAAATAAACAAACCCCAGGGGGGTCCTATGCAAAATACCCACCACCCCACGTGCATGAGACGCGTGAGTGACGTGGACAGGACCTAAATGCAAATATTAAAAGTACGGGGGTCTAAATGCAAATATTACAGGAATATTAAAACTAAGTTTGAAAGTTTAAGGACTAAAAATAAAAGGCAAAATGGTCGGGGTCAAAGGTGCAAAATACCCACAGCCTAGCGATCCAACAACGGACTTCCTTCACTTATCCACGTGGCGCTTCGGGGACGGCCAATGACGGTTCGACGATGATCGGCTGAGATCAGATCTGGCGAGGAGATCAACGGTCGATGCGAGCCTAAATCGGACGACTGCGGATCGAACCGGAGCGGGCCTCTGATCGGACGGTGGAGGCACCCGGAGGAAAAACAGGGAAGAACTTCGCTGAAGCGAAGTTCCTCCAGCGAGATGCCGCAACTCCGGTGGTCTGTGCCGCAACAAAAAGATCGGGGAGACTCCTATGGTGATGCCCTGGCTGTTGGGTCCCTCAAAATCGTCGGAGAGGCACTGTGGCGTTGTCGTGAAGGCGGCTGATGACACAGCATGCGACTCAGGTAAAGGTATCTAAAATGGTCGTTGCGACCCAAGTCACCAGACGTGGTCAATCCAGAAAAAGAGACCACCAATATAAGATAAAATCAACTCGAAATCAATAGCGGTCTTGCTATTTTATTAACCTGGTATAGCGACCAGGGTCGAACACAAGGAGCACGTGATGGCCTTGCGGCCAACAAAGTAGTCAAAAAGAAAAGAAAAGAAAAGAATATTTTTGGTGGATTTTAATCTTTTTATATTTTTTTTGGACTTTTAAAGTATTAAGAAAATAAGGAAAATAAGAAAGCAAGGCAATTCAACTATTTATTTAATGCATAAAAAATCATGCAAAAATTCAAATAAAAATATTTTTGTGTATTTTATAATTTTTACTGTTTTTAATGAATTTTTGGGATTTTTCTGATTTTTATTTAATTTTCTAAAAATGAAACAAAGTGAGAAAACAAAGGTACTGTCCAGCCGAGCTTAAAGGACTTAGATAAAATATCTAAAAGTCCCCTATAACCTGGAGGTAATTTTCCTGTAAAGAGAAAGAAACATGGAAAATTTGGGCACCTGAATTATTATTTTTGGGTTTTTAAATTATTTATTAGAATTTTTATGAGTTTTTAGGTGTTTTTCAATTTTTATGAGTTTTATGTAATGAAAAATAGCCAAAATTGTCTAGAAAATCAAACACGACAAAAGAAATAGTAGCTAATTTTTTATAATTTTTAGATAGGTTTTAATATTTTTTTGTGATTTTTCAAATCAAACAGTAACGAAAATGGATGTTTTTGAATTTTTACAAATATCAAATCAAAACAAAAATGTCTCCAAAAATTCCAGAAAATTTTACAACATGGCAGGAGCCATGTATCCAATTTTCATTGGATTCGGAGTTAATTTGCTATTTTATTCAAAAATAAAAAGTAGGTACTGTGCAGAGGGACCTGAGTGCAAATACCCAAAGCTCTGGGGGGTCCGGTGCAAAATTCCCAGGAAAACACGCGCGCTGCGTGTGCTTGGGGCACTCAGGGACCTAAATGTAATAAAAACAAGTTCCCTAGACTAAATAATAACAGGTATTAAAAGTCTAGGGGGCTTGTTGCAAAATACCCAACAAAATAACGCACATGCACAATTAATCCACGCACAGGGGTATAACTGCAATTATATAAAACTATTCGTTCATTTCAGACCATCCAGAACAACAGGGTTAACAATGTAATTATCCCAAAGAGGCACGTGTCGATGCACGTGCTACACTACACACATGGGCATATGTGCGAATAAAATAAAACTCAGGGATCACAGTGCAAAAGTACCAATGCAAATAAAACTCTAAAAATATTTACAGGACTAAACTGAAATTAAACTACTCTAAGGGACTACGGGATAAATTACCCTTTATTAAAGGGGCCGCTGGATGGACGCCACGTGGGTGGATGAACGGCTGAGATGCGGGTGGCACCCAACGAAGGAAGCCCTCGGGTGGATCGGACGGTCGGGGCCTCGCCACGTGCCGGATCTGACGGTGGAGATGCGTCGCTGCTAAGCCTCGGCCATCGGACGGCGTGGATCCGTCCTCCTGAAGATCGTGCGGTGGCTGTTGCTCCTTGAATGGAGGGCTCAGATCGAAACTGGAGCTCGGAGGAGATCCAACGGCTGCTGGAGGTCTTCTAAGAACATGTAGCCGGCGAGCTTCGCCGGCCCAGTATGCTCGCTCCGAGCCTCTGCGGGGGATTCTGATGATCGAGACAGCTCCGCCTTGGCCTCCCGCGTCTGGTGGTCCTATCCGATGAATCAACAGAGCTCCAGAGAGCTCGGTCGACCTCAGCGGAGGAGGAGCTCCGGTGCTCGAATGGGAAGGCCTCAGATAGCCTCCCTTGACCTGCAAGGTGACACCAAAAAGCTCCTGGGTCAAGGGCAAACTGCCTCGACCCCGTGAGTGGCCGTGAAGGTGAGCGGTGCGGTGGTGCGGGCGAGCCCCGGCGAAGCGACGACGAAGGGGTTCGAACCCCAGCTCCTGTGCGAGCTGGGTTGAGCGGAGGGGCGGAGAAGATGCGCGGGGGAAGGGCAAACGTGGTGATAGATTCCGATGATCGAACGAAGGGGGGATATGGTCGGAATCGGAGAAAATCGACGGCGGTACGAATTGGGGATAATTGGAAATTAGAGAACTAGAGAAGAAATCGAAGCTACCTGGGTGGATGGTTCGACTGGGAACGAGCTTGTGCAGCTCTTGGTCCTTGCCTCGAGGAGCGTCGACGTCCGAGGCTTGAGCTCCTGCTCTGGGCGGAGCACGGCGGAGCAAACCGCCGGATCAGTGGTTCCCTGCCCCTCTCCTCGCTGCGACAGCACCCGGAGCAAGCTGTCACTCTTACTCGAGCACTGGAGGTCACTGGTGGTGGAGCAAATAAGCCAAAAGATAGGCAATAGGGTGGTGGAGCCCAGCTTAAGTATGGGTGCAGGTCCGGCTAGGAGTGATCGGGTAGGGCTGCACGAGGCGCGGATCTCGATGCGGATGCGCCGGCGAAGGTGCCGGATCTGCCACGGTTAAGATGGACTCGGGGTTTAGGGAGATGGTGATCGGGTATGGATGGGGAAAATCCGAGAAACCGGTTCCGTGAACCAAAACCCATGGAAGGTGGTCCTGGGGGGGGAGTTGACCGGGTGGTCAACAATCCCCCTGGACCAATGGGAATAAGCCATTTGGAAAAGATTTGTAAAATCATTAATAAATAGTAAATGGCCGATTTATTAAAAAGTCAAAACATGAAATATTTTTGTTTTAATTTTTTCTATTTTTTAGTGATTTTTAATTAATTTTTCAAAGTAAAAATAAGGTATTTACGTTATAGTACTACACATAGGTATATATACAATATATGGTTTTTAATTTTGATTTTTAATTTGTTATTTTTATACATTTTTATTCCCATTTTATATTTTATTTTATTTATATCATAAAATTATGAATAAAAATATATTTTTATTTTATTTTTATTATTTATATACATAGGTGAAATAAATAGATATATACATCTATGTACATGGTATATTTACAATGTGATTTTTTTAATTTTTAATTTTGTTCTTTTTATTTTGTTTTTGTTTTAATTAATTTTATTTTATTTATTTACACCATATAATATAGATTATTTACAAATTTTTTGGAGATTAATTTTATTTATTTACAAGGTTAAATAAATATAAGATGAATGGACTATATACATGGTGACTATGTACATAAGTGATGTTTTTGTTTTCTTTTTAATTTTACTATTTTTATCTTGATTTTATATTTATAAATATATAGAAATATTCACAAGCCCTTTTGAGTCTATTTTTGGGAGGAAAATATTTTTATTTTATTTACATATTTATTTACACACATGAGCCCCTATCTCCCTCTACTTTGGCTTTTATGCGGTCAGGCCCATGCTGAGCCCTCCCTTGGGTTAGGTTGCTCAATATTTATTCTAAATATTTCCCTCTTTTTCTTTTTAATCTTTATTCTTTTATTTTTGCACAAAAACATGCTAATTATTACTTTTTACATAATGCATGCTTTTGGTAATTATTTATATTTATAACTATATACATGCATTTGCAAAGGTTTTTGTAGCTAAAATATAAGAATAAAGAGTGATGAATGAGTATTCATCACCCCCTATACTTAACTTTGCTAGTCCCTTAGCAAACACTTATTTGAAAAAGAAGTGAAACAGAAAGAAAGAAAAAGAAAAAGAGAATGTACATGGATCAAGGTTGATTATTAAACTTGCCTTCATTAAACTAAGGTATGGAGCTCGATCAGATCCTTGGATATTAATGTGTCGGAACCTTATTTGGTCTTAAGTTTAAAGCTCAACAACCTCTTAGTTCCACCAACCTATAATCAAGACTCCTCAATGCTCCAGATCAGAACAAGTCATCAATCACAAACCCTGGAGACTATGAATCTTTCCTTGTCCTGTGAATGTGAGGTTTAAGCTCTACCTCAGAAATGGCAACTTGACAACCCTCCCCAACAAGGTAACTCTATGACCTCAATCTGGCCACTCTTTCCTCGAGGAGCGGGGTTTTCCCTTCTAAGTTCAAGTTCAACCGGCTCAAGAAGAGGAGGAAGAAGAGAATGGGTCAAGGCCAGTGTAGCCATGTACCCTTGGGAGCTTGACCAGTGTAGCCAAGTCTCCCTGCTGCAAGCTACATAAGGTGAATCATGAAACTCAAGCTTTGCTTATTGCACTCTATATACATACTCCGGTGGGATTATCATTTTCTATCAGACCCACCACTTTTTGGAGTTATTTTCTTTTTGCACTTTTTTTTCAAGTGCATATATACAACATATACATGTGCAGTATATATACAAGGAGTTTTTCCTCTTGAGCCAGTAGACTATCCCTCTTTTGAAGCTTTATTGCAACCCACAACTCCCGTCGTTAGACCTCATGGCAACCAGACCAAGTTGAGACACACTTCCTTCACTAAAAGAAGAAGAGAGGTTCCGCCTAGAAGTACTACCCTCATATTCTACCCCAAGTCAAGGAAGACTGCCTCCTCACCACCTCATCCGTAGAGAGCTCGGTGCAAAGTGCTAGTGTCCAAGTAAACCCATTGTCTATATGAGTCATGTGTTGTTGTTAAGTGCTCTACTTAGGCTCATTGAGATGACATGTGATCATAGCCTAGTGGACTCAAAGAATTAAGTCACCATGGACTTGAAAAGCCTTAAACCTAAGCCCTATAAGGTTCCTCTTATAAATTAGGTGGATTAAGATCTTAATCAAGCTCCATTTCTCAATTTGATTCCAGGCTAGTTTAAATGTCAACTATCATCCAGAAAAACTATATACATATGTACAAAAGATGCTATTTACACAAATTTTTACAAACATGCAAAATTTTCGAAAAATGTTTTGAAATCATGAATGTATGATGCATGGAGTGCAAGTTTTGCAAAAAGTATTTACACATATTTACACAAGATTTTTGCAAACTTTTGATTTTCAAAACATTTTGGAAAAATTTTGTACTATATACATAATTTTGATAAGAAAATATTTGCACAAACTTTACACAAAAGATTTTTGAAATCATATTTACAAAAATAATTTGTACGCTAGCTATTTATGTGCAAATAAAAGAATGTTTATGTACATGAAAAATTTTTAATTTTTGTGATTTTTAGGGATTTTAACCATTTTATTTATTAACACACTCACACAAAGTATGAGTTATGGCTAAAGTATATATGAAATATACACACACCCCCATACTTAGCTCGAACGATGTCCTCAGAGTCAAGAGCGATGAAGAAGACATAACTCGTGCTAGGTATAGGGAAGTAAAAAGGAAGGCTATATACAAAGACGACTGAATATCAGGAGACTCTCGGCTTTTCCCCCTATACTTAGGATCAAGTAATCCTACGTATAACATGCTGTATACGAAGGGAAAACCGAGCGGAGAATGTACAGGGTCTACCCCCCCTATATTTAGGGTAAAATATCCCTAAGTATAGGCAGCAAAATCAGGGGTAGACAGAAACAAAAGAAATACCCAAAGGTCTCACATCCCCCCTATACTTAGGGTAAAGTGCTCCCTAAGTATAGCATAATCAAAAGATGAAGAAAGGGATGTGGGACTAAAGAATGTAGTGATATAGACATCTGGATCTATACAAGGCGGAAGATCAGTGAAACTCAGGCGTGAGATGCATTAGATGTGAGTCAAAGACCACATCTCACGCAAAATGAATAGGGGCAAGATCAACGACCTGTGGCTCATGATCTAGAAATGGCTTGAGCCGCTGGCCATTCACTAGAAAGGTACTCTCAGAAGACAACTCGGATATATCAATGCTACCGTTGTCGTGTACCTTTCTCACCAAGTAGGGTCCCTTCCACTTGCTCTGTAGCTTCCCTGGAAATAAACGAAGCCTCGCATCAAACAGCCATACTCTCTGACCAGGCTCAAAACGCTTGTGGCTGATATGAGAATCATGCCACTCCTTCACTCTCTCCTTATACTGTAGGCTGTTTGAGAAGGCGGTATCTCTAAGCTCCTCCAGGGCTGCTAACTCTGCCCTCCTCTGGTCTCCTACACCATCTGGATCCATAAGTATATCAGTAACTGCCCAAAGTGACCTGTGCCTCAGCTCAACAGGTAAATGGCACGACTTGCCATATACGAGGTGAAAGGGAGATGTGCCCAATGGTGTCTTGAAAGACGTCCTATATGCCCACAAGACCGAGTCCAAAAGCTGTGACCAATCCTTTCGGTCAAGGCGGACGACTTTCTGCAATATAGTCTTGATCTCCCTATTCGACACTTCGGCTAGACCATTCGTCTGTGGATGGTAAGGTGTAGCAACACGACGGTCTATACCGAACTCGCTAGCAAGGGCCTTCACCTGGTCGTTGATGAAATGAGACCCCCATCTGAAATCAAAACTCGAGGGACCCCGAACCGCGTGATGATGTGCTTCCTCAAAAATCTGCAAACTGTCCTCGCATCAGCGGCTCGGGCGGGGATAGCCTCAACCCAACGACTAACATAGTCCACGGCCAACAGAATGTACTCAAACCCCTGACTCTTAGGGAATGGACCCATGAAATCGATGCCCCATGCGTCAAAAACCTCACAGTAGTGAAAGGGCTGCATCGGCATCATATCACGTTGTCCACAAGTGCCCATCCTCTGACAGTCAGTACACCTCTTCACGAACTCATCGGAGTCCTTGAAGAGGGTAGGCCACCACAAGCCGGATTGGAACACTTTCTGTGTCGTTCTCCTCCCAGAATGATGTCCTCCTACCTCAAGCTTGTGGCAGTAAGTGAGGACGCTATGGTGCTCCTCCTGAGGAATGCACCGACGCCAGACGCTATCCCCTCCTTCGTGGTAAAGGATGGGATCCTCCCAGTGGTAAGACTTGGCCTTCGCAAGGAAGGTCTCAAGCTTCTGCCTGGGCCAATCTTGTGGGACTTTCCCAGCAACGAGAAAGTTCACAATATCGGCATACCACGGGAGTTAGGCGATAGCAAGGATCGCCTCATCTGGGAAGGTCTCACAGATGGGATCAATATGCTCAGACTCCTCAGGCTGCTCTAAACGTGAGAGATGATCCGCCACCACATTCTTGACTCCAGGCTTATCGTTGATCTCAATGTCGAACTCCTGGAGTAGAAGGATCCATCTAGTCAGTCTGGCTTTGGCATCCTTCTTTGCCATGAGGTATCGGATGGCGGTATGATCGGTGTACAAGGTCACTCTAGATCCAATGATGTAAGATCGAAACTTATCTAGGGCAAACACTACGGCTAGCATCTCCTTCTCAGTGACGGTATAATTCCGCTGCGCGGAATCCAATGTGCGGCTAGCGTAGTGGATAGCAAAGGGGACTCCATCCCTCCTCTGTCCCAGCACGGCCCCCACGGCAAAATCGGAGGCAATCCGTCATGATCTCGAAAAGGAGAGACCAATCGTGTGGCTGGAGAACAGGAGCCTCAATAACACACTGCTGGAGAGTCGCAAAGGACGAAAGACACTTGTCATCGACAAGGAACTCGGTGTCTTTTGTCAAGAGGTCAGTCAACGGCCGGGCAATCTTGCTGAAATCATGAATGAATCTCCGATAGAAACCAACGTGCCCCCGGAATGACCGTAGCTGCCTCAAATTGGACGGCGGAGCGAGTTTTCTAATGACATCAACCTTGGCCGGATCAACCTCCATGCCCCTGTTGGAGATGATATGGCCAAGCACCGTCCCTTGAGTCATCATGAAGTGACTCTTCTCCCAAGAAAGCACCAAATGGACCTCTATACATCGCTGGAGTACCCGGTCTAGGCAGTCAAGACAGGAGTCGAATCCGTCGCCGTAGACCGAGAAATCATCCATTAAGACCTCCAAACACTCCCCTACCATGTCTGAAAAGATCGACAACATGCATCTCTGAAAAGTCGCAGGGGCATTGCATAGCCCAAATGGCATGCGTCGAAAGGCTTATGTACCGAAGGGACAGGTAAAGGTGGTCTTCTCCTGGTCCTCAGGAGCGATGGCCACCTGGTTGTAGCCCGAGTACCCATCCAGGAAATAGTAATGGCTCTTCCCTACCAGTCTCTCAATGATCTGGTCAGTAAAAGGCAGGGGAAATGGTCCTTCTTGGTGGCCTGGTTGAGTCTCCTGTAGTCAACACAGACCCGCCAAGAGGGTGGGTACTCGTGTAGCAATCTCCTCTCCCGACTCACTGATCACAGTCGTGATGCCCGTCTTCTTGGGCACCACATGCAAGGGGCTGACCCACTTGGAGTCGGAAATGGGATAAATAAAATCTGCGCTCCACCATTTTGAGATTTCCTTCATGACGACCTCTCTCAGGTTTGGGGTTCAGCCGCCGCTGGAACTCACGTTACGGCTTCGCCCCCTCCTCGAGATAGATATGGTGTGAGCACAACGATGGACTAATCCCATGGAGATCTGCTACGCTCCATCCGATTGCCTTGCGGTTCTTTTCAAGAACCCCCATCAAACGGGATTCTTGCTCTCCAGTCAGATCGACAGAGATGATGACTGGGTACATCTCAGGCTCGCCCGCAAGGAATCGATACTTCAGCGAAGTAGGGAGCGGCTTCAGCTCTGGACAGCTGGGTGCTGGCAAATCTGGCTTCAGAAGAAGATGCGTGTATGCTGCCAAGTCTGCCTGAGAGAAAGAAAATGAACTCTCGCAATCTGGATCTGGAGAAGGCTGCTCAATTGAACTGTCTCTGATCTGCTCGGCATCTACCTCCTCCTCAACTGTAGGCTCTGTGGGACTCAGGTTTGGCATGTGATCCTCGCAATCTGCCCAATCAGACTCTGAATCTGAGGGATCTGCATCAAAGAAGGTGGCATCAGTACCACTGTCACACAAGGTGGCCTCAGTACCACCATCACTAAACTCCGTGTCGCTGTCGAGAACCGGCTCTGCTGCCTCTGAAGTATCCTGAACCAGGGTTGTGCTCTCCAAGCTCTCCTCAGCTATCAACGCTCTCCGTGTCGCTGTCGAGAACTCGGCATCAGCGGTGTCTGGAAATGAGAGGATGGCCTGTGCTGCAGGGTCTGCCCATGCTGCCTCATCATCTGTGATCGCAAAATCACAGTCCTGGTGGATGTCTAACCCGGCATCTGTCAGCTGCTCTGTATCTGTACTGGTCTCTGAGCATGCTCTGTCTCTCGCTTTGTAGTCCTCGACCGTCTCTATTTGTACACTTTCACCCTCGACGCGAAAGTATACCTTCCCGCTATCATGGTCAGTCACCGCCTTGGCTGTGGCCAAGAACGGACGACCGAGAATGATGGGGGTATCGGCCACTGAATCAGGGATCTCCATGTCCAACACTACGAAGTCCACGGAGAATTTCAGGCCCTGAATAGTGACGACAACGTCTCGCAACAATCCCTTCGGCCTCTTAACAGATCGATCAGCAAACTAAAGGGCTGTTCTGCTCTGTCTAAGAGTGCCCAACTCGAAGCGGTCGAGAAGGGCTGCCGGAAGGAGGTTGATAGACGATCCCCTATCCAATAGAGTCCGGTCGAACCTCTGCTCTCTAATGTGACATCTGACATAAGGGGCTCCTGAATCTGGCCTCTTGGCCAGCAGACGGTTCTGGATCGCGAAACACGTGGCTTTCGTCAGCACATGAATCTCTGAATGGTGGTTCCTCCTCCTCCTCCTGACTGTAGTCCTGTCTCTCAAAGAACGCTGAAGAAGGGGGATGTGCTGCAAAGCCTCCTGAAGGGTCATCCGTATATGGAATCGGTCAATCATGCTCTGGCTGAACTCCTCCTGCTCTCTCTTTTTTGGATCTTTTTCTTTTTTCTTCCCCTTCCCCATCAGAAGGGCTCTAGGGAAGGGGATCACAGGGTCCTTCTCAGATAAAGGACTAGGAATAGGTCTAGATGGCTCGACGGCCGGATCCGCACATACATCAAGCACCACAGTGGGACCAGAGTAAACTAAACCTTTTCCTTTATTCACAACATTGTTCCGAGGTACATCAGAATGAGGAAAGACAACAACTCTCTCAGAATGAATACCGGTGGCCTCAGTACCGCGCTCTGGCTCGGCATCTCGGGTGGCGTCAGTACCACCTCCTCGAACTGGTGAAACGGCGGCCTCAGCACCGCTGGTGGAATCAGCATCCTTGGTGGCATCAGTACCACCGTCATCATCATGAGCGGCCTCAGTACCGCTCTCCTCCTCCTCCTCATCTGGCGCCCTGGATGTATCCTCGTGTCTCGTGCCGTCGCTCAGACGAGGCGCCGCTTGCTGGTGCCCTACCGCTCCTAAGTGTGACAAAATCAGCATCAAAAAGATCTGAAGACATATCATCAAACGGATCACTAGGAGTGGCATGCTCAGTGTAAACTACCTGCTCAGACTTCCGCTTCAGGCAGTTGGGGTTCGGCTTGATCTGGGCAGGAATAGCGGCCTTCCCTCTCACAATGTCCTGCATCTCCTGGCGGAACTCGTCCATCTCCCGTCTAAAAGTAGCCTGCTAGTCCGTGAGGAGGCGGCTATGTCGTCCAAGACGGGGCTCTCATATGGTGGACCATTGGAGCCCGATGGGTAGCCTCTCTGGTAATGAGGCTGCTGGAACTGGTGCTGCTGCTGTTGAGAGGGGTAAGAGGAAGGATGCTGCTGCTGGTGTGGCTGGTGAGGCTGCTCTCGCCTCCAAGACTGTCCCTGCTGATAGGGACAAGGAACGTAGGATGACTGCTGCTGTGGCTGGTAGACTGGGGGCTGCTGCTGCTGGTGATCCCTCTGCTGGCTGTACTGGCCTCCCTGACCAGATGGCTGCTGCTAGGGCTGGTTACCTCCATTCCCCCACCTGAATCCGGGATGGTCCCGTCGGATTCCAGGCTGAGGGCGGTCATACCAAATCCCGTTGACATCCATCAACGGCTCTGCATCGTACTGGGGTGGCAGTAGCATTGCCAGAGGCTGATCCGGCTGGTATACCACCATCTGCATGTTTGGAGATGGTGGTGACTGGTAGGAGGGCTGCTGCTGCTGGTACGGCTCCGCCTGTACAAGGTGAACCTGTCTAGGCTGCTGGTGTGAGCTGGAGCGCTGGGACAAGCTGCTGCTGCCGCCGGTGTCGCCTCACGACTGAAGACGAGGCTGGGAAGCCATCTGTGCCTCCTGGAGACACATGAGCTGGGTCTTCATGTCGCTCAGAGTCTGTGCCATCTGCTCCATCTGAGTGATGCCCTGGCACTGCTTCTTCTCGATCAGCTCCATCCGATCCAACTTCTCGCTGATAATACCCATATCCGCAGCGGACGACTCTGCCTGTGCTGCTGCTACTGCGGATGAACTGGATGGACCGGCGTCGACCCGTGCTTTCCTCTGGTACTGCACGGGTCCTGGTTGCTGCTGGGGTCTGCCCTGAGTATACAACCTGGTCTGGGACATCACCATGTAGTTCTCAGCCATCTCCTCGTAGATGGCCCAGACCTGGTCGTGATCCTTGGCGAAGTAAGACCCGCCACAAGAAGCGTTCACCAAGCCATGGAGCTCTGGTGTCAGCCCGCTGAAGAAGCTCTGCACAAGGTTGGGCTTCAAGATGTCATGGTGCGGGCATCGATCAGTCAGATCACGGAAGCTCTCCCATGCCTCATGGAATTGCTCGTTGGGGAGCATGAAGAAGTTGCTGATGAGGGCTCTTGCTGCATTGGTCCGCCCGAGTGGATAGTACTTGTTCAAGTACTCGGTGCGGAGCTGCTCCCAGGTGTAAACGAACTTCCCCAAGTGCTTTAGCCAGGTGGCTGCTCTGTCTGCCAAGGAAAAGGGGAAGGCAATCATTCGAATAGTATCCTGGTCCACCTGACGATCGTGGACAGTACTGCAGATCATGAGAAACTCCTAGAGGTGGAGATGGGGTTCCTCAGTAGCGAGTCCGTGGAAGCGGGGGAGTAACTGCAAGGTATTCCGGGGGGGAACTTGAAGTTCCCCACGATAGCTGGAAGTACAACCCAGTGGTGCGTCAGCGTCGATCCGGGGTTGTGTAACTCCCGCATCGGTCTCGGTGGTCCTCCTGCCGCGGCTGCGGCGGCTGCTGCCACCGCGGCTGCTGCCGCTGCGGCTATTGCTGCGGCTGCTGCATCAGCATCATCTGGGATCCTCGGCCCGTCTCTCCTCTGCTCTCGCTCTGCTCTCTCTGCTCGCATCTGCTCCATCTCTCTCCTCATGTCGAGCATGAATGCTCCCTGATCCCTCAACTGCCGCTGAACGGTCTCTAAGGAGGCGATCAGGGTGGAGTTGATCGCACCCTGGTCCAATACGAAGTGATCAGTCTGTGGACCTCGGGAACGATCCTCGGAACTGCCGGCCATGACGTCTGCAAAATCAAATGAGCCAAACTCAGGTACTGATAAGTCTGCTAGTCTCTCCTCTGGCTCATGTCTCTCAGAACCGAAAGAAAGGGGGTCGTGGGGGAACAGAGCGGAGTCATACTCAGGCTCGGAGAGCTGGTCTCGGCTCTCGCGGGCCAACCTAAATGAACGGGTAGACGTGCCCGAAAGCGGTGCAGCCAGAGGCTGCCTAAGAGAGCGTCTACCCATCATCGTGATCTGACGAGTAAGGCGGATGAGATCTGGAGAAACTATGACCGGCAACCAAACCCTCTGTTCACCAACGCAACGCGAGCTGAAGACCGTAAAGGCTCGGTCAAATTATCTTGTCAAATTTTATTAGGTGAACAAACAATCTATCAGAGCGCTTACGTGACCTGTTGGGATACCCAATGCTACCCCAACCGACTGGCCCTCACGGAAAAGTCGGTAATCAGTCGGGAATAGCACCGGAGGGCTCTACCTAGTGTGCGGGTCACTCTCTCGCGCAATCAAACCAACCAATGAGGGGGTTGCTCTCCTCAAGACAAAATTTTTTAAGTCAGGTGTCTTTTAGTGTCAATAGCTTAAACAACCCCAATTTTATTGTTTTTCTTTTTTTAATATTTTTCACAAAATAAAGGCCTAACGAATTTTTCGGTTCTCCTGGTTATTTAGTCAAAAATAAGGGGGAGAAGACGAAAAAGCCGATGCGCGATGAAATCAATGATGCATGCAGAGATAGAAATGCGTACCTTCCTCCAGCACTCTACATGAAAGTGATCCGCGCAGAAATGTAAAGACAGAAAGTAAACTACCTATATGGTGCAGCGATGAAAATCGAGTCCTAAACAAGCAAGTCTACTCGAAGAACCGTCTAACTGGTCATTAATCCTTCAAGCCAATGGTCTGGTCTCGGTCTACCCCTCCTCCTCCCGATACATCGGGTTCAGGAGCATCGCTTGGCAGGGCAGGCTACGATACGTAGGCTACGAAGGGGATGAGTCAGTTATTTTTATTAGTGAATTATTAGTAGGTCCAATTAATCGCACTATAGGAACAGGCAAGCAATTAGGTGTGGGGATCCTACTAATTACGGCACAGTCAAGCAGAAAATCCTAAGTCTAGGGGCTCGATAAAAACCGCATAAAACCGTAAAAGGCAGCGAAGAAAACAAAAGCCGCGAAAAAGCCGCGAAAAATCTAAACTAGCTACTGGGTCCCCCGAGCACACCGGTGCTCGGCGAAACATACCCGAGAAAGAAGTCCAAAGTCTCTGAGTGTCCCTGTATTATTACAATACAAATTAAATATGCTAAAAGAAAACTAAGCTACTCTCTCTCTCACTCAACTACTCTCTCGCTCTCTCCTGCGGCTCCTTGCAGAAAGGAGCCGCCTCCAAGTCCCGCGGTTGCGCCGGCCTCTAGAAAGCTGCCGCCTCGGTCCTCGGGCCCTTGCAAGAAAGAAACAAAGTGGTCAGACTAATAAAATAATCAAATATAAACAAGAAATAAAAATAGGGGTCTATATGCAAAATGGCAAATAAAATCAAACAAACAAAAAAAACAAAGACAAAAATGAAAGAAAATAAAATAAAAAAAATAAAGAAAAAATAAAATAAAAACAAAAAACCGCAAAAAACCGCGAACTCAGAAAGAGCCGCGAAAAGCCGCGAAAAAGAAAATGAAAATAAAAAGAAAACTACTAAGACGTGCTCCCCAGCAACGGCGCCATTATGATGACACGGCAGGCGACTCAGGTAAAGGTATCTAAAATGGTCGTTGCGACCCAAGTCACCAGACGTGGTCAATCTAGAAAAAGAGACCACCAATATAAGATAAAATCAACTTGAAATCAATAGCGATCTTGCTATTTTATTAACCTGGTATAGCGACCAGGGTCGAACAAAAGGAGCACGTGATGGACTTCGGCCTACGAAGTAGTCAAAAAGAAAAGAAAAGAAAAGAAAAGAGTATTTTTGGTGGATTTTAATCTTTTTATATTTTTTTGGACTTTTAAAGTATTAAGAAAATGAGGAAAATAAGAAAGCAAGGCAATTCAACTATTTATTTAATGCATCAAAAATCATGCAAAAATTCAAATAAAAATATTTTTGTGTATTTTATAATTTTTACTATTTTTAGTGAATTTGTGGGATTTTTCTGATTTTTATTTAATTTTCTAAAAATGAAACAAAGTGAGAAAACAAAGGTACTGTCCAGCCGAGCTTAAAGGACTTAGATAAAATATCTAAAAGTCCCCTATAAGCCTGGAGGTAATTTTCCTGTAAAGAGAAAGAAACAAGGAAAATTTGGGCACCTGAATTATTATTTTTGGTTTTTTAAATTATTTATTAGAATTTTTATGAGTTTTTAGGTGTTTTTCAATTTTTATGAGTTTTATGTAATGAAAAATAGCCAAAATTGGCTAGAAAATCAAACACGACAAAAGAAACAGTAGCTAATTTTTTATAATTTTTTGATAGGTTTTAATATTTTTTTGTGATTTTTCAAATCAAACAGTAACAAAAATGGATGTTTTTGAATTTTTACAAATATCAAATCAAAACAAAAATATCTTCAAAAATTCAAGAAAATTTTACAACATGGCAGGAGCCATGTATCCAATTTTCATTGGATTCGGAGTTAATTTGCTATTTTATTCAAAAATAAAAAGTAGGTACTATGTAGAGGGACCTGAGTGCAAATACCCAAAGCTCTGGGGGGTCCGGTGCAAAATTCCCAGGAAAACACGCGCGCCGCAAGTGCCTGGGGCACTCAGGGACCTAAATGTAATAAAAACAAGTTCCCTGGACTAAATAATAACAGGTATTAAAAGTCCAGGGGGCTTGTTGCAAAATACCCAATAAAATAACGCACATGCACAATTAATCCACGCACAGGGGTATAACTGCAATTATATAAAACTATTCATTCATTTCAGAACATCCAGAACTACAGGGTTAACAATGCAATTATCCCAAAGAGGCACGTGTCGATGCACGTGCTACACTACACACAGGGGCATATGTGCGAATAAAATAAAACTCAGGGATCACAGTGCAAAAGTACCAATGCAAATAAAACTCTAAAAATATTTACAGGACTAAACTGAAATTAAACTACTCTAAGGGCCTAAGGGATAAATTACCCTTTATTAAAGGGGCCGTTGGATGGACGCCACGTGGGTGGATGAACGGCTGAGATGCGGGTGGCGCCCAACGAAGGAAGCCCTTGGGTGGATCGGATGGTCGGGGCCTCGCCACGTGCCGGATCTGACGGTGGAGATGCGTCGCTGCTAAGCCTCGGCCATCAGACGGCGTGGATTCGTCCTCCTGAAGATCGTGCGGTGGCTGCTGCTCCTTGAATGGAGGGCTCAGATCGAAACTGGAGCTCGGAGGAGATCCAACGGCTGCTGGAGGTCTTCGAAGAACATGTGGCCTGCGAACTTCGCCGACCCAGTATGCTCGCTCCGAGCCTCTCGGGGGCTTCTGATGATCGAGACAGCTCCGCCTTGGCCTCCCGCGTCTGGTGGTCCTATCCGATGAATCAACGGAGCTCCAGAGAGCTCGGTCGACCTCAGCGGAGGAGGAGCTCCGGTGCTCGAATGGGAAGGCCTCAGATAGCCTCCCTTGGACCTGCAAAGTGACACCAAAAAGCTCCTGGGTCGAGGGCAAACTGCCTCGACCTCGTGAGTGGCCGTGAAGGTGAGCGGTGCGGTGGTGCGGGCGAACCCCGGCGAAGCGACGGCGAAGGGGTTCGAACCCCAGCTCCTGTGCGAGCTGGGTTGAGCGGAGGGGCGGAGAAGATGCGCGGGGGAAGGGCGAACGTGGTGATAGATTCCGATGATCGAACGGAGGGGGATATGGTCGGAATCGGCGAAAATCGACGGCGGTGCGAATTGGGGATAATCGGAAATTAGAGAACTAGAGAAGAAATCGAAGCTACCTGGGTGGATGGTTCGACTGGGAAGGAGCTTGTGCAGCTCTTGGTCCTTGCCTCGAGGAGCGTCGACGTCCGAGGCTTGAGCTCCTGCTCTGGGCGGAGCACGGCGGAGCAAACCGCCGGATCAGTGGTTCCCTACCCCTCTCCTCGCTGCGACAGCACCCGGAGCAAGCTGTCACTCTTACTCGAGCACTGGAGGTCACTGGTGGTAGAGCAAATGAGCCAAAAGATAGGCAATAGGGTGGCGGAGCTCAGCTTAAGTATGGGTGCAGGTCCGGCTAGGAGTGATCGGGTAGGGCTGCACGAGGTGCGGATCTCGAAGCGGATGCGCCGGCGAAGGTGCCGGATCTGCCACGGTTAAGAAGGACCCGGGGTTTAGGGAGATGGTGATCGGGTATGGATGGGGAAAATCCGAGAAACCGGGTCCGTGAACCAAAACCAGTGGAAGGTGGTCCTGGGGGGGGGGGGGAGTTGACCGGGCGGTCAACAATCCCCCTGGACCAATGGGAATAAGCCATTTGGAAAAGATTTGTATAAAATCATTAAAAATAGTAATGGCCGATTTATTAAAAGTCAAAACATGAAATATTTTTGTTTTAAATTTTTTATATTTTTAGTGATTTTTAATTAATTTTTCAAAAGTAAAAATAAGGTATTTACATTATAGTACTACACATAGGTATATATACAATATAGGGTTTTTAATTTTGATTTTTAATTTGTTATTTTTATACATTTTTATTCCCATTTTATATTTTATTTATTTATATCATAGAAATTAGGAATAAAAATATATTTTTATTTTATTTTTATTATTTATATACATAGGTGAAATAAATAGATATATACATCTATGTACATGGTATATTTACAATGTGATTTTTTTAATTTTTAATTTTGTTCTTTTTATTTTGTTTTTGTTTTAATTTTTTTTATTTATTTATTTACACCATATAATATAGATTATTTACAATTTTTTGGAGATTAATTTTATTTATTTACAAGGTTAAATAAATATAAGATGAATGAACTATATACATGGTGACTATGTACATAAGTGATGTTTTTGTTTTCTGTTTAATTTTACTATTTTTATCTTGATTTTATATTTATAAATTTATACAAATATTCATAAGCCCTTTTGAGTCTATTTTTGGGGAGGAAAATATTTTATTTTATTTACATATTTATTTACACACATGAGCCCCTATCTCCTCTACTTTGGCTTTTATGCGGTCAGGCCCATGCTCAGCCCTCCCTTGGTTAGGTTGCTCAATATTTATTCTAAATATTTCCCTCTTTTTCTTTTTAATCTTTATTCTTTTATTTTTGCACAAAAACATGCCAATTATTACTTTTTACATAATGCATGCTTTTGGTAATTATTTATATTTACAACTATATGCATGCATTTGCAAAGGTTTCTGTAGCTAAAATATAAGAATAAAGAGTGATGAATGAGTATTCATCAGCGGCAGATATTGGAGCTCCAGGTATCTCTGGCGGAGTACGAATCCGAGTCCCCAGGCGATGTTATGCTCCCAGTACCTGCAAAAATGGATGAGAGGGTCCAGGAAAAACTGCCTGGACCCCGCGGAGGTGCGAAGGTGGTTGGATGAAGGCGGAGCAACGACTTGGATTTTCGGCCGGAGGTGCGCTCCCGCGAGGGGGTGCGATTGGGCGATTCAGTGAACGGAACTCGAAGATCTAAGGGGGGAAATGATCCTAGAATTACATGGAATAAGAAGAAGAAAAAAGAAAGGGGAAAAAAGGGGTACCTCGATGGTCGGAACCAGAGGAAGAAAGCTCGACGGCGAGGTATCCCGGAGGTGATGGAGATTGCCCTGGTCCACGCCGCGACTTACCAACATGCCCTAGAGGTAGCCTGTCACTCTAGCTCGTACGGGCACTCGAAAGGAGGGGCAAATTTCGGTCCGAAGGGGTTCAAACTCGAGCTCGAAGGTGGTGTGTCTGTTATGTACAAGGTGGTGGCATCTCCTTCAAGAGAGGACCACACGTGAATGATGAAGATTTTGGAAGATTAAGGTGCTTGTCGTGGCTCAGTGAAGATCGGGGAAGGAGTTCCAAGAAGGAATCGAGGCCAAAAGACGCAAGGATTTGGCGTGAAAAATGCGCGAAATCGGGCAAAAGTCTTGAGTGTAAGAAGCTGGCAGGCCTCGGTCAGGGAGTTGACCGAGGTCAACCAACGACCAGCGCTGGTTGGTCCACGTGGATCAATCAGAAAAATGCTGATAAAATAGTAAATGAATTTATTAATTTTAGTTTATAAAATAAAAAAGGTTCCTTATTTTATAAAGAATTTTATGGTGATTTTTATTTATTTTTATGAGGTATATAATTACAAGTTACCTTTTATGTCATATATATGTATATTCTTCTATATATTTTAATAATTTATTTTTATTTTGTGTATTTATTTTTATTTATTTTGTTTATTAATTTATAAATTAATAAAATATTTTTATATACTTAAATATATTTTTATTTGATTTTTTTGTTATATTTTATACTTAATAAAATATAAGTATTAATTATACAGGTGTGTGTATTGGTATTATACCTAGGTTTTATATACAAGTATTTTATTTTATGATTTATCTATGTTTTTATTATTGTTTTAATGTACAAACATATTATAGATAATATTTACAAAATTATAAAAATATAAAATTATAAGAATAATGGATAATAAATAAAATGAATATTTTAATCTGTCCAATTATACAAGGAGGGTCCAAAACTCAACTTTCAAAATGTAGCTCCGCAAAATGTGAAACAACCTTCATTAGATAGCCTATTAAAAATTATATACAATTAAAGGTGAGTTTGATGCATTTGGAATTTTTATTTGAGAGATACAGGTCTGGAAAGTTGGGATTCTGGAATCTTATTCAGATCATAACTATTTATCTATACATTATTTCTGAATGAAATCAATTTTGTATTTTTCTATATTTAAGTAGCTACAATTTTCATGTACAAAGTTTTTTATTTGAGGTGTAAAAAGTGGAACCAAAAATAGGTCCCAAAATGAGTAAAGAATGAATAAAATTTAAAGGTATTTTTATTGGTATTCTGGCCCTTATCTCCCCCTACTTTATTCCTTGTCAACCTAGTCATCCAGATGCCTAAGTCTCGGGTTTTGGATCATAAAATATTTATAATATTTTATTCTTTTTCTTTTCTTTTCTTTAATCTATAATTTTGGCTTTAAAAACTATATTTTATACACTATTTATAAACACATGCATGGATGCTAAAATGTATGAATTAAGGATATTTACATGCATTTGCCAGGGTTTTTGAAGCCAAAATGGCAGAATAAAGATGATGAAATGTGGATTCATCACATGTCCCTTTGGGACATATGCTTTCAGACGGATGCCCTTTGGTCTATGTAACGCTCTGGCGATATTCCAAATGTGCATGTTGTCCATCTTTTCGGACATGGTAGGTGAGTGCTTGGAGGTCTTCATGGACGACTTTTCGGTCTATGGCGATGGGTTTGATGCTTGTCTTGATTGCCTATACCGCGTCCTTCAGTGATGCATCGAGGTCCATCTTGTGCTATCTAGGGAGAAGAGTTACTTCATCGTGACTCAAGGGACGGTGCTTGTCCATATCATCTCCAACAGGGGCACAGAGGTTGATCCGGACAAGGTGGATATCATTAGGAAACTCAGTCCACTGTCCAACTTGCGACAGTTACGATCTTTTCTGGGGCACATCGGTTTCTACCGACGCTTCATTCATGATTTCAGTAGGATTGCCCGATCGTTGACTGATCTGTTGATCAAAGACACCGAGTTCATTGTGGATGATAAGTGTCTTGCGTCATTTGAGACTCTCAAGAGTCTAGTTGTTGAGGCTCCTGTCCTCCAGCCACCTGATTGGTCTCTCCCATTCGAGATCATGACAGATGCCTACGATTTTGCTGTAGGGGCCGTGTAGGGACAGAGGAGGGATGGAGCACCATTTTCCATTCACTACGCTAGCCGTACATTGGATGCCGCTCAACGGAACTACACTGTCACTGAGAAGGAGATGCTAGCCGCAGTCTTTGCCCTAGATAAGTTTAGATCATACATCATTGGATCCAAGGTGACTATATTCACTGACCATACTGCCATTAGATACCTCATGATAAAGAAGGATGCCAAAGATAGATTGACCAGATGGATCCTTCTACTCCAGGAGTTTGACATTGAGATTAAGGATAAGCCTGGAGTCAAGAATGTGGTGGTGGATCATCTCTCCCGATTAGAGCATCTTGAAGATTCTGAGCAGATTGATCCTATTTCTAAGACCTTCCCAAATGAGGCGATCCTTGCTATCTCCTCTCTCCCATGGTACGCCGACTTTGTGAACTATCTTGTTGCCAAGAAAGTTCCACAAGGTTGGCCCATGCAGCGACTTGAGACCTTCCTCGTGAAGGTCAACTTCTACCATTGGGAGGATCCCGTCCTTTATCATGAAGGAGGGGATAGCGTCTGGCGTCAGTGCATTCCTCAGAAGGATCACCATAGCGTCCTTACTTACTGCCACAAGCTTGAGGTAGGAGGACATCACTCTGGGAGGAGAACGACACAGAAAGTGCTCCAATCCAGCCTATGATGGCCTACCCTCTTCAAGGATTATGATGAATTTGTGAAGAGGTGTATTGACTTGTCAGAGGATGGGTACGTGTGGATAGCGTGATATGATGCCGATGCAACCCATTTACTTCTGTGAGGTTTTTGACGCATGGGGCATTGATTTCATGGGTCCATTCCCTAAGAGTCAGGGATTTGAGTACATTCTATTGGCCATTGATTATGTGAGTCGTTGGGTTGAGTCCATCCCCGCTCGAACCGCAGATGTTAGGACTATATGCAGATTTTTGAGGAAGAATATCATTTCACGGTTCGGGGTGCCTATAGTATTGATATCTGACGGGGGGTCTCATTTCGTCAACGACAAGGTAAAGGCCCTTGCTAGCGAGTCCAACATTAATCATCGAGTACCCACAACGTATCATCCTCAGACCAATGGTCTTGCTGAAGTGTCGAACATGGAGATCAAGACTATATTACAGAAGGTCGTCTCCCCTGACCGAAAGGATTGGTCACAACTTTTGGACTCAGTCTTGTGGGCATATCAGACGTCCTTCAAGACTCCTTTGGGTACATCTCCCTTTCGCCTCGTTTATGGCAATCCTGCCATTTACCTGTTGAGCTGAGGCACAAGTCACTTTGGTCTGTCACGAACATACTTTTGGATCCAGTGAGTGTAGGAGACCACAGGAGGGCAGAGTTGGCAGCCCTGGAGGAGCTTAAAGATGCAGCCTTTTCGAGCAGCCTACATTATAAAGAGAGAGTGAAGGAGTGGCATGATTCTCATATTAGCCACAAGCAGTTTGAGCCAGGACAGAGAGTATGGTTGTTCGATGCACTTACCGTCACCCTTCTCCCACGATCTGATCACCCAATCGTACGAACCGAGATTAGGTCATCGGTTTCCTCCCTCACTCGCCGGAAACCCCCAACTCCATTCGTCGTCCCTTCTCTTTAGTTTTAGTTCAATAACATTGGTCGGAGCCGTGCTCCGAGCGAGAGCTTTACCCTGCAGGTCTTGGCGCGTGTGGAGACAGCCCCTCTCGCCTTCTACCCACTTCGTCGGAGCTCGCCCAGGTCTCAGCCCCCTTCTAGGAGATCCAACCGTCGACGACCTCATCATACCCGTACACCCGACACGGAGGAGCCATACGAGCCTGTTGCCGCCATATGATCATTCATCGGAGCTGCCAATCCCCCTCGGTGCTCCGGTGAACTTCGCCCGGGCAGAGTTCGTCCAATACCCTTCTGAGCCGTTGGATCTCACCCGTCGCCCAGATTGCATCGCTGCCGTCCAGAGCCTGCACCTGCAAGTCATTAGATCTGACATCTAATGGCCCACGTACGCCGACGTTCGCACCTCAGTCAGGCCGTTGGATTCGCCAGCTGCCAGCGCCAAAGCCGTACATCGTCATCTAGTTAGAGCACGCCACCTGTCACCCCACGTGAGTCGCATGAGCCGCCTGGGTAATTTGCTTCGCTACCCCTGTAGTTATTTCCTTTTATTTATTAGTCTGTAAAATAAATAGTACATAGTAGGGTTATTTGCATCTGTACCCCTACAGTTTTTAGTATTTACATTTCAGTCCTCTCTGTTTGACAACACGTGCTTCGTCGCGTGCTATGTGGGATAATTGCATGTAGTACCCTGGACTTATGTTCTGTTTTGTTTTGACTTTATAGTTTCACTATTTGCATTTATACCTATGTGAGTGTTGATTTTGGACATGTGCCGATATTCATGGAAAAATTGCAGTTAGGACCTGGTACTTTTTAGGCGTGTTATTTTCTAGTCCCTAGAATATATTTTCATGCAAATCAATCCCTGAGTGTTGTGCTTCTTGTGTTTGATTTAATAAATAGCAATTTTTATCCAAAATTCGTGAAATTTTCACACATGTCTACTGCCATGGTGTAGAAGTTTATGTAAATTTTTGGGTTCTTTTTGTTTCCATTTAGTATTTTTAAAAATTCAAAAATGTCAAAAGTTACTACTGTTTATTTTTAAAAATCAATTACAAATATTAAAAACTCTTTAAAAATTCCAAAAAAATTACTGCTTGCTTGTTTGATTTGTTTTTGCTTCTGTCCAATTTTTGTCGTATTTGCATTTATAAAAACCCTAAAAATTGAAAACATTAAAAACCTTAGAAAAATCATTAAAAATTCATAAAAACTCAAAAAAATGCATTGTAGGTTTCTGTAGTTAGGTTTTTATTTATATTTTATCTTAAAATTGCTGCTGGAATTTTATTGGCTTTTTAAATAATTTTAAATTGCCTTTAGATTCGAGCTGTACACTATTTAGTATTTTTGTCTTTATTTCATTTTTAGAAAATTAACTAAAAATCAGAAAAATCCAATAAAAATACCAAAACATTAAAATATTTCTAAAACCCAAAAATATTTTTATTTGAATTTTCTGATCATTTTTTATACCTTAAATAATTGTTGGTTTGTGCATTTTTGATTTCTTTTACACCTTCTCTTAATTTTTAAAATTACAAAAAAATTGAAAAACCTAAAATCCACCAAATGTATTTTGTTTGAATCCGCGACTACTTCGTAGCCCACGCATACTGTGCTTCTTGAGTTCGACCCTGATAGCTATACCAGGTAAAATAAAATAACGATACCGCTATTTGTTTGCTTGATTGATTTATCATTATTGTGGTGGTCTTCTTTTTCTTGATTGATTCTGATCCGAGTGGTTGAGGTCACAACGACCAGTGACATATTTTACCCTTAGTCGCTCGGGATTTTCGGGCCATCATGCCCTCAACAACATGCTACTAGCATCCTTGAGACCATGTAGAGATAGATCAGGGACCAAGGAGCATTCGTGGTAGAGGTGAGGAGAGAGCTCACATAGATGAGAGCTGGACGAGAGGATCCACAGAGACTAGCTGCTAATGGAGAGATACCCAGAGCTAAGGGAGGAGACGAACGTCAAGATGAGCTGTAGGAGCCAGCCAAACAAGCACGCACGATGAGGAAGTTGCACAATCCTGGTGCAACCCTCACCCATAGATGGATCCAGCTGCCTGATATGCTTGGCGACTTCGAGCTTCTCTCCTAGACCATTCAGTTCCTACCCAAGTTCCATGGGCTAGCCACCGAGGAGCCCCATCTCCATCTGCAGGAGTTTGAGATGATTTGTAGCACCGTCCACGACAGATTTGTGGATGAGGATATCATCAAGCTGATTTCCTTCCTGTTCTCTGTGGTTGATAGAGCAGCCTACTGGCTGAAGCACCTAGGGAGGGTGGTCACTACTTGAGAGTAGCTCCGACCCGAGTACTTGAACAAGTATTATCCACTCAGATGGACCAATGCAGCGAGAGTTATGATCGACAACTTCACTATGATCCCAAATGAACATTTCCACGAAGCCTGAGATCATTTTAGAGAGCTCGTCGACATGTGTTCCCACCAAGATATCTGTAAGCCAAACCTTGTTCAGAGCTTCTTTTGTGGGCTGACACATGAGCTGTAGGGGCTTGTGAATGCCTCGTGAAGAGGTTCCTACTTCGCCAAGGATGAAAACCAGGTCTGGTCCATCTCTGAGGAGATGGAAGAGAACTACACAGTGATGTCCCAGACCCAAGTATACACTTAGGGGAAGCCTCTCCCACAGGAGATTTCTTATCAGAGGATTACACGCATTGATGCTGGTCCTTCCACATCTTCCTCGGCAGCAACACAAGCAGAGTCGTCAGCTGCGGATATGGGAATCATTAGCCAGAAGTTGGACCGGATAGAGATTATTGAGAAGAAGCAGTGCCAGGGCGTGGATAAGATCAACAAGATCGATGAGCTGGCCCAAACTTTGAGTGACCTGAAGACCCAGATCATGTGTCTCTAAGAGGCACATACGGCTTCTCAACCCCATCTCAGGTCACAGACTGATCTAGGGAGTAGCTCTTCCCAGCCTTCTATCTCGTATTGTCAGGTTCACCACATCCAGGCAGAGCCGGTCCAGCAGCTCCAGCAGTACCAGCAGCTACCATCATCTTCAGACACTCAGATGGTGGTATACCAGTCGGATCAACCCTTCAGCCCTTCCCCCTCCACTCCACGAGCAACATGAGTCGTTGACGGAAGTCAATGGGATCTGATACTCCTAGTATCAACCGTATCCTGGGATTCGTCATGACCATCCCAGCTTTCGATGGTCCACTGGAGACATCTCTTCCCAACAACCGCCTCCAGCTCAGGCAGGACAAAGCAGCCAGCCTCAGCAGCCCCAGTACTCCCACCAGCGACAACATCATGGTCCTCATCCCCAGTATCAGGGACAACTGTGGAGGAAGCCACATCAGCCTCAACAGTACTCCCAGCCCCCTCCTCACTACCAGCAATATACGCAACCTCATTTCCAGCGAGGCAACCCGTCCGGTTCTCATGCACCAGTTTATGAGAACCCAACACTTGATGATCCTGCCCTCATTCTCTCTGATCAGCAGGCCTCCTTCAAGCAAGCAATGGATGAGTTCTGGCAGGAGATGAGGGAGATAATAAAGGACAAGGCTGCCATACCCGCTCGGATCGAACCCAATCGAATAAGATAAAGAGAAACTTTGAGTAGGTATAGTTTACAGAGACCACCACTCCCAGTGATTTTTTGGATGATACTTCTTCTTCTATATTTGATGTTGATTTTGTGACACTTAGGAGTGGTAGGAAACCAACCGACAGTGACTCATCTGAGCTATATCCCAATGCAGATTCCAGCACATCAAACGAGGACGGAAGCGGTACTGATTCCGCTTATCATGATGATGATGACAGTGCTGCTGATGCCACCAAGGATGTTGATCCAGACAACGGTACTAAGACCGTCGTATTTCCAGTTGCAGATGGTGGTATGATGCCACCAAGTTACCAGATGCCAGGCCAGAGTGCAGTACTGATGCCACAAGTTCAGATGTTGTAGGTGGTACTGATGCCACCAAGTTTTCTTCTATTGTGTTGACTCACCTTGTACTGAGGACACTTATAGAAAAATACAAAAAATAGAAAAATAGTAAAAATAAAAAATATGAATAAATGAAAGGTTTATGTATCTCCTATGAGTCCATCTATTGTGCCTGATGATCTTTGCATGGACTCTAGCATATTGAATGCACATGAACCTACTCCTGACCCTCATCTTTCTAGAGGGGGTCCTCCTATCCTCTTCCCTCAAGCAATCCGCTTAGGAAAGGGGACAAAAACAGAAAATCAAAACAAAAGAACACCAATTAGAGTTCAACGAGCAGATGATAGACATATTCCATATACAACTGACTCTTCATGAGGAACATGAGCACATCCCTCTTTTCCAAAAGAACTTGAGAGAGAAGACCACTATCCACAGGAAGAAGAGGAACCATAATGCAAAGATCCATGTGCTCACCTGTGCCACCTGCTTTACTATCCAGAACTGATTGCCAGCCAAAAGATCAGATGCAGGAGCTCCTTATGTCAGATGCCATATTCATGAGAAATGGTTGGATCGTACTCTATTTGACAACAGTTCTTCGATTAACCTCTTCCTGGATGACTTACCCGATCGATTCGAGTTTGGCCCTTTTAAACAAAGCAGGACAGTCCTACAGTTTGCTGATAAATCTGTTAAGAGGCTGAAGGGGTTACTAAAGGACGTTGTCGTCACAATTCAAGGTCTGAAATTAATCATAGACTTTGATGTGTTGGACATGGAGATCCCTGAATCAATGACTGATAACCCCATCATCTTAGGACGACCTTCTTGGCCACAACCAAGGCAGTGTCCGATCATGATAACGGGAATGTATACTTTCACATCGAGGATGAAAGTGTACAAATAGAGATGATTAAGGAGACTAGAGCCAGAGATTCAGCTTACTCAGAGCAGACTACCGACTCATAACAGATGAGAGATGCAGAGCTAGACGTCCACCAAGAGTGTGATTTTGTAATTACAGATGATGAAGCAGTTTGGGCAGATCCACCATCACGAGCTCTTGTCACACCTTCAGATACTGCAGAGTTACAGTGACAGATGATGAGAGTTCGGAGAGCAATCCACCATCACGAGCTCTTGTCACACCTTCAGATACTGCAGAGTTACAGTGACAGATGATGAGAGTTCGGAGAGCACACTCATGGCACATGAAGTTTTATAGATTGGTGATTGCGATCAAGGTAGTAAAGCATATTGTATTTCTCATGATTCAAATCCCATAGATTCACACTGATTTCGATTAGCAGGACTTTGGTGGCTATTTACCGTGTCTGATCACCACAGAGCCGACAGCTAGGGTGGAGTGCGAGCCAGTACACTCGACATATTAAACATCATGGCCGTCTTTGTCTGATTCATAGATTCAACAAGAGTTCTCACAGGCAGATCGGTTAGCCTTGACGTTGATGTTTCAGATGCCAGATTTGCCAGCTCCCACTTGTCCTGAATTGAAGAACTTGCCGTAGAGCATGAACTATAGGTTCCTTGCGGGTGAGTCAGATATGTTCCCAGTCATTATCTCAGCATATTTAACTGAAGACCAAGAATCTCGTTTGATGAAGGTTTTTGAAAGAAATCACAAGGCAATATGATGGAGTGTAACTGATCTCCAGGGGATAAGTCTGACCCTATGCTCCCACCACATCTATCTTGAAGATGACACCAAGCCATCGCATGAGTTCCACCGAAGGCTGAACCTGAATCGTCGAGATGTGGTTATGAAGGAAATATCTAAGTGGTGGAGCACCGATTTTATCTGCCCCATCTCCGACTCCAAAAGGATTAGTCTGTTGCATGTAGTATCCAAGAAGACGGATATCGCCATAGTTGTGAATGGGTATGGAGAGGAGATAGCTAGCCGAGTACCCACTTCTTGGAGGGTCTGTGTGGACTACAGACGATTGAATCAGGCCACTAAGAAGGATCATTTCCGTCTGCCATTTATTGATCAGATCATCGAGAAGCTAGCTGGGAAGAGTCACTACTGCTTTCTTGACGGGTACTCGGGATACAATCAGGTGGCCAAAGCGCCCGAAGACTAGGAGAAAACAACGTTCACATGTCCATTCGGAACGTATTCTTTTAGACGGATGCTCTTTGGTTTATGTAATGCCCCGACTACATTCCAAAGGTGCATGCTTTCCATCTTCTCGTACATGGTGCGTGAATGTTTAGAGGTCTTCATGGATGACTTTTTGGTCTACGACGATGGGTTTGATGCTTGTCTTGACTGCCTAGATCGAGTACTTTAGCGCTGCATCGAGGTCAATCTTGTTCTATCTTGGGAGAAGAGTCATTTCATGATGACTTAGGGGACGGTTCTTGGCCACATCATCTCCATCAAGGGCATGGAGGTCGATCCGACCAACGTGGGTATCGTCAAGAAACTCAATCCATCGTCTAATTTGCGACAATTACAGTCTTTTCTAGGGCATGTCGATTTCTACCGACGATTCATACATGACTTCAGTCGGATTACCCGACCGCTTACTGATCTGTTGACAAAAGATACCAAGTTCATTGTAGATGATAAGTGTCTTGCGTCATTTGAGACTCTCAAGGGATTAATTGTGCAGTCTCTTGTTCTTCAGCCACACGATTGGTCTCTCCCATTCGAGATCATGACGAACGCTTCTGATTTTGCCATAGGGATTGTGCTTAGACAGAGGAGGGATGGATTGACTTTTGCCATTCACTATGATAACCATAATTTGGATGCCGCTCAACGGAACTACACCGTGACTGAGAAGGAGATGCTAGCCGTAGTTTTTCCTGGATAAGTTTCAATCTTACATTCTTGGATCTAGAGTGACTATCTACACAGATCACACTGTCATCCGATACCTCATGGAAAAGAAGGATACCCGACGGGTCCGATATCACGGCGTTAAGAAGTTGTTTTTATTTGTGAGTAAAATAATAATGTGTCATTTATTGTAGGCGGCGATCGGAATCGGTCAAGAAATAACCACAAATATTATTCAATTTTTAATCAAGTGGTTTTATGTTTATTTTACTTGGGCAAGTCCCAAGGTCGATTACAAGGAGGCAAAGGAACAACCTAGAATTATGTCTATCCAATTTCGTGTACGGTTTTCGAGGCGGTCTTTTTTTGGAATTTTTAATGCAAATAAGGGATGCCAGATGAAATTTTGGCCTATTTTAGGGACTAAAATGTAAAGTTCGATCAAATGATGTCCGAAAAATACGAAACTTGGCCACAATGTAAATGATGATGAAATGAATGCACTGTAATTTTTTTAAATTTTTTGGATGCAATATGAATTTTTTTATGAATTTTTGAATGCAAACAGAATGACGTTCAATATTTAATTATAATAAATATTAAACCTACTTATTTTAAAGAAATAAAATTATCTAAGACCTATCACTAGGTGATGGATCTCAGAAAAATCCTAAACCTTGAAAATGTGGGGTTTAATACCTATTAAAAATTAAATACTAAAATACGTAAAGTGATTTTTACAGAGCAAATTATGCATACCAATGCAAATATTTTTGGGCACAATGTTAAGAACAATTAACTCTACAGTAGATGATTTTTTTGGGAATTTTTAGAGCAACGGTTAATCAGATAAAAATTGAAGAGCAAGAAATGAGCAAAGTTTGCAAATTTCCACACAATAATTGATTAATAATTAACCATTAATCATAAAAATAATCACAAGGTGTCCAGGTGTAGAGAATTAAATGACAAACATGATGCTATTTTTTGAATAATAAATAAGACTCAGAAGAGGTTCAAAACAAAGTGGGAACATGGGGGTACAAATGCAATATAAATAAATATAAAATGCAAATGGGGGGCTTTGTGTAATTACCAGTAGTTCTGGGGGAGAACTACAAAATCACCAGAACGGCACGTGAGCAGCACGTGCCTTCTGGAAGGCGGGGGCTGAAGTGCGATAAGAGGAAAGCCCAGGGGGGTCTTCTGCAAATTGCCAGAGGGTCACGTGCTCTGCACGTGACCTCTGGCTGGCGTGTACTGTAGCGCAATAAGGAGGAGGACCGGGGGTCCCCTTGCAATTTGCTCACCACGCCACGTGATGCGCACGTGCGGGAGCAGGTTCGGGGCAAGGTTCAGCTGGAGCTCCACGTGTCGGGCTCTTGTGCTTCGGACGAACCCGAGGCTCTGGTCAGATGGTTGGTTCGGACGTCGGCTTGGGTCTAGGTTCTGATTAGATGTGGACCGTCGATGTAGATCTCATCCAACGGCTTGGAGGCGCTGCGTTATTGACGGTCGAGATCAGGGCTTCCTCTCAATCAGACGGCGGAGCTGGGTCGACACACGCCCGACGGTCATTGGTGAAGTGGCGGAGTCCGGCGAGGCTCGATGGTCGTTGGCGGAGGTGCTGCTTTAGATGGAGCTTGATCGGTGGATGTCGGCATTAGATGGAGGAGCGAAATGGCGTCGGCCATCCACTGGCCGACACATGGCCTAGGGGACGGAGGCGAGGGGGCGATCCTCTGTTATGGCTGCGAAGCGTTGGTGGTCGGAGGAGCTCGATGCAGGTGTTGCGGTTGTCGACGGTGGCCAGTGAAGGAGGGCGTAGAGTTGGTAGAGATGAAGCTTTGGGGACGGAGATGAAATTGAGGGGGGTTTGGCTGTATTGAAGGTCATCATCGATCGAGGGTCGGTGGCATCGATGTTGATGGAGATGGAGTTGGCGGAGAAGACGAGGCGGACAGGGGGAGTTTGACGGTGGATGTCGGAGTTGAAGATGGTCGGAGCGAGTCGATGGAATCGTGGCGATGGAGGTTGGCGTTGGTCGTAGCTCTGAGCGGAGATGAGCTCGGAGCGACGGTAGAGAGAGAGAGAGGTAACCTGGAAGGAGCTCAACAGAGGTGCGATGGCCGGAGCGCGCAACAGCAGCGGGGGTGGAGCAGCTTGCTGCAACAAGCTCGGGGAGCTTGGATCTCGCTGGAGTCGAGGAGTCGAAGGGCTGCCACCACCTCGAAGATTCCCTAGGGCGGAGGTCGGTGGATGGTTTGGACGGGGGGTGGCAAGGTCATTTTATAGGCGAGGGAGGCGGTCGGTGGTTGCGGAATACGCGAGGCAGCATCTGCGGAGGGTGGCTGCGGTGAGGCGAAGATAACGGAGGGGCGGCGGCCGTTGCGAGAGTTGCGGGGCATTGGGGACGCGGTCAGAGAGGAGGAATCGGGGGGGGGGATGGGCACGGGAGGAGGACGATGGGCAGGGGCTGTCCGATCGGCCGAGATCGGACGACCTTGTTGTGGCCACGAGGCAGGGGTGTGAGAGAGTGGGGCGCGGCACGTGCGGAGCACATGTCTGGGGGCACGTGCGATGCACGTGCGGTGATTTTTAATTTTTTTAAATAAAAATGAATAAAACAAACCCCAAAAACCGCTGACACGTGGCGGCACCAGGTGGTGCCACGTGTCAGCACCAGAAAAATCGCAAGAAATAGATTTTGTAAAATCAAAAAGAAATAGTAAACGACCTCGGATCGAAAAAGTTCCTCCACAAAAAATGCTCGTCTCAACGATCTACAACTTTCGTGAAGACATCAAAGCCAAAATCGGTCAAATGTAATAAGTGTATTTTTGGGGTATCCCATGTACATAGAATACCTAGATTTTGGGTTTTCTAATTTTTTTGTCATTTTTAAACAAGATAAAAAATCCGGAAAAATATAGGGAAATCAAAGATAAATAAAAGACATCTAAATCTATTTTTTTTATTTTTATTAATTCAGAAAGTATGTACATAAAATACATATCAAAAATCGCTAAAATATACAATGTACAAAAGAGGCCCAAAACCCAACTTTCACATACGAGCTCCGATTCACTTGAACTTGGTCTTGTTTTGAAGGTAATTGAATGTGAATTAGTTCAAAAGTGAGTAGGATCAAATCGGATACTGGATGGGGAAGATATGGGGCTTTTAGTCCGAAAATCCTGAAACTAGGGTTTGGGTTTTTGGTCCACTTATCAGGGTTAGTGATTTTTTTTGTTTTTTTATTTATTCTTGTTAGTGATATGTACATAATGGAGGTGGTTTTGTGTCATTCGGAGTTAACACGAAGGAGTTAAAAATAAGGGAAGTTAGGCTAATTACATGTCATTTTTGGCTTGGATTTTTGGCTTCTTATTTTGTGCAAAAAATATGGATAAAATGCAACTCTTATGAAAACATGCATGAATGCTAATTATGCAGAATAAATACAGAAATGTTGATGATTTTGAGGGAACTGAGCTTAAAAAATGAGACTTAGAGTGATGAATCAGAGATTCATCATCCCCTTATACTTAAACCATGCTCGTCCCTGAGCATCAAAAAGAAATACCATGAAGTGAAATGAGATTGGGTTCCATACCAAGACCATGAGCTGAAGGTGAAAATGAAACTAAACTCGACCTTTGGATTAATAGTGTGGCGGAACTTCTGTGAGACTTAGAATTTTGAAATCAACAACCCTCAAGTTCTACATATCATTGTCACAGTTTTAGCTCAGAAGTCATCTTAGATCAATCCTCTTCCCAAAGTAGATCCTATGAATATTGAACAACCGACTCATGTGTGTGAAGGGTTTTAGCTCTTCCCATCCAGAATGCCGGACTACCATGCTCCTCTCCTCTCCAGTAACTCGTCCTCGGGGAGTCAGGTATTTCCTTCTAAGGTCTGTCATGCTGTGTTCACAATCGAATTGGGGGAGAAGATAGAAGAAGGGGAAAAGAACTAGAGGGTGGTCAGTGTAGTCACCTCTCCTTGTGAAGATGGCCAGTGTAGCCGAGTCTTCACCAAGATCTGCAGGTTTCTTGAAGCTTGGACCTTTTTGGTCGGATTTTATTTTGTAGTTGCTTCTTTGTATTTGGAATTTTTGGTGGTTCTGCTTGGATCTTGTTGTGCCCCTACGGATATAGAATCTTTTTGTTCCGTACATTTTTTTGGGGTCTTAGAAAAAATTGTTCCCAGCTGTCCATCCCTTTTCTGAAGCTTTATTTCAACCCGTACTCCGGTCTTTAGATTTCCACGCTACCAGAAAAGAGACTCACACAGTCTTCCAACATCGCGTCTGAGTTGAGCTAAGTGCATAGTGCGAGAGTACAAATTAATTCCCTATTCCAGAGTTGTATCCAGAATGAAGAGACCAGATTAGACACTAAGAGTCAAACGCTGCACATTGTCATGTGGAACTTAAGGAATTAAGTCAAACGACCTGAAGCTCTTAAAATCCTATTTTTCGGTGAAGTTCCTCTGAAAATTAGGTGTATTAAGGTCAAGTCCAGACTACTCTCGGTTTTGGCTCATAACTCGGTTCAAAACCCAATGACTTTTCACAGATGGAAATGAATGTGATGATGGATAAAGTGTAGGTATGTGAAATGCAGACACTTTTTTTGTGTGTGATGTAAAAATGAAATAAGAATCCTCTTTTTTTTGAAAGATTACCCACACTGTAAATACATATAGACTTACGTGAAAGTACGAGATATGGGTAAAATATATACGAAGTATATACATAGACCCCCCTATACTTAGCGAGTGTTGTGTCCTAAGAGCACAAGAAGCGGAAAGAAGACATAGCTCGGGCTAAGCATAAGGGAGTGAAAAAATGAAAAGAAAAATGAAGCGGTAGGGATATGAGGAGAGTATATATAGGTGGGTGTCGGTTCCCCCTATACTTAGGCTCTGATCAGCCTAAGTACGGAAGGCGGGTGGAAATTGGAGCGATCAGGAGAAAAGAGAAGAATGGTATGTACAGATGGCATCGGTCCCCACTATACTTAAGCCTTGGCCTAAGTAGAGGGAAGAAGCTGTACAAGGAGGCCGACATGGTCGGGAGGGAGGGTGGGAATGATCAGATAAATCTTCATGTCCTCGCTCTGCGTGAAATAGATGACCTCAACTTGAACTGTCTACTCTTTGGGTGATTCAATATATGGCTTCAGCATTTGTCCATTTACTGAAAAAGGTTGTGCATCATCTTTGAGTTCGCAATATCCACGCTTCCATTGGTATGCACATCGATGACAATGTAGGGACCCGTCCCATTTTGATTTTAGTTTCCCCATGAAAAATCTTCAAACGAGCATTAAACAACCACACTTTCTGCCCAGGGACAAAGGTTTTATCTCGAATGTGTCTATCATGCCATCTCTTGACCTTGTCCTTATAAATCATATTGTTGTCGTATGCCCGATTTCGGATTTCGATTAGCTCATTCAGATTTAAGTCTCGACATAGTTTCTCAAGGTGACAACTCCAATTCAACTTTTTGATCGTCCATTCTGATTTGTGAATCAATTCTACAGGTAGATGGCATGGCTTGGCATAGATCATCCTAAAAGGTGAAGTACCGGAGAGTGGTCTTATAGGATGTCCTATAGGCCCATAGAACTTGGTCCAACAGTTTCGACCAATTCTTCCTATCTGGACGAACCAATTCAGAGAATACCCTTCACCTCTCTATTAGAACCTCTGGCATGCCATTAGATGTGGATGGTATGGATTGGCTATTCTGTCCTCAAATTTGTACTCCTTAGCCAAAGATCTCATTTCTCTGTTCACAAAGTGGCTACCTCCATCAGAAATCAAAAATTGGTATCCCGAACCTCGCAATGATGTTATCTTTGATAAACTTACAGATGACTTTGCTATCTGCGGTTCGGGTTGGAATAGCCTCTACCCATCTTGATAAATAGTCAACCGCTAACAAGATGTACTCAAATCCATTGCTGTTGGGAAAGAGACCCATAAAATCAATCCCCATGCATCGAAACTATCACAGAAAATCATTGGTGCATGGGCATTTCATCTCTGTATCCCACAGTCCCTCCCATTCTTTGACAAATCGGGCATGACCGTACAAATTCATTAGCATCCTGAAATAAGGTTCGCCAGTAAAATCCACATTGGAGTACCTTATGCGTGGTTCTCTTTCCTGATGGTGTCCTTCAGCCTCGAGAGAATGACAATGTGTGAGGACACTCTGATATTCCTCCCGTGGAATACATCTTCTCCATACCAATCCGGTCCTTCATAGAAAAGGAAAGGATTGTCCCAATGGTATTTTCTCAAATCTGACTTTAATTGATCAATCATTCTTTTGGTCCAACCAAAGGGAACCTTCTTGGAGACAAGATAGTTCACTATGTCGGAATACTATGGGGTCGAATCATGATGCAAACCGATTCGTCTGGAAAAGTCTCCTTAATTGGTCCGATGTCAGGATGATTGTTTTGCTCGATTCGGGAAAGGTGATCAGCAACAACATCTTTATTCCAAGTTTATCCTTGATCTCCAAATTAAACTCCTAGATTAACAAGATCCATCTCAAAAGTCATGCCTTGGCATCCTTCTTATCCATGATATATCTAATTGCCGTGTGATTTGTAAAAATTATCACCTTGGAGCCCAATATGTATGATCTGAATTTTCAAGGGCCCAAACAAACCGCGAGCATTTCCTTTTCAGTCCTGTATAATTTCTCTGTGCATGATCCAATACTTTGCTCGCGTAGTGAATCGCATAAGTAATTACATCTCTTCTTTGTCTGAGTACCCGCTCCGACAACAAAATCCGATGCATTAGTCATGATCTCGAAGGGAAGAGTCCAGTCGGGAGCTTTAATATCGGTGATTCACATATTTTCTTTTTCAGGATCTCGAAGGCCTCTAGACATATGTGATTTACAATAAACTCGGTGTCTTTTCCTAAGAGCTTAGTCAGTGGGCGGGCGATCTTTGAAAAATCCGGGATAAACCTTCGATAAAATCCAACATGCCCTAAGAACGACCTCACTGACTTGACGTTGGTTGGTGGCTCAAGTTTCTTGATCACATCCACCTTGGAAGGGTCAACCTCCATTCCCTTTTTGGAGATGACGTGCCCCAACACGATACCCTCAATCACCATAAAGTGACTGTTCTCCCATGAGAGTACCAAATTAACCTCCCGGCATCTCTGGAGGACTCGACCCAAGTGCGCTAAACATGTATCAAATGAATCACCATGAATCGAGAAGTCATCCATGAAGACTTCCAGGAAATCACCAACCGTTTCGGCAAATACGACAATCATGCACCGCTGAAATGTGCCTGGGGCATTGCAGAGCCCGAATGGCATGCGCTTGAATGCGTAGGTACCGAAGGGACATGTGAACGTGGTCTTTTCCTGGTCCCCGGGAGCGATAGCTACTTGATTGTGACCGGAGTACCCATCACGAAAACAGAAGAATGCTTTTCCTGCAAGTCTCTCCAAGATTTGATCAATGAATGGCAGTGGAAAGTAATCTTTCTTGGTCGCAGCATTCAGGTGCCGGTAATCGACACAGACGCGCCACGACGTAGGGTCGCGATCTCTACACCCTCTTCGTTGGTGACCATCTGGATTCCCGACTTCTTCGGGACGACATGGAGGGGAGCCACCCACTTGGAGTCAGAAATGGGGTATATAAATCCTGCTTTGCACCATTTCTCTATCTCTTTCTTCACCACTTCCCGAAGATTGGGGTTTAATCTTCTCTAAATTCATGGGAAGGCCTTGCATTATCCTCAACATAAATTTGGTGCGAGCAGAGAGCGGGGTTTATTCCTACGAGATCCGACACAGTCCAACCTATGGCTTTTCGATTTCGCTCAAGGACTTCGAGTAGTCTATACTCTTGATCTAGGGTTAAGGATGGGCTAATGATCACAGAGAATTTTTCTTTGTGTCCATTGAGAAATGCATACTTCAACGTGGGAGGTAGTGGTTTCAGCTCTGGCAATTCTGAATCATCAATTAAATCTGGTTGAATGACATTTGCATCTGGCTCAGTATCGGTTGGCGGTGAATCACTGTGTGAGATGTTGGCTACCAATTCTGAAGAAAGGTGAGTCGGATCGCTAAAGTAGAATGGTAATTCGGCCAGAGCCGCGTCCGACTCGTCATCGATATTTCTTGATTGTCCTAAAGGTGATGGGACTGACAAATCTGAGAGGATTTCTGTGTCATCAAGAGTGTAATAATCTAGGGGTCTAGATATCTCGCAAATTGCATTGTGTATTATTTCTTCTTCTTACGATGTGCAATCTATCTGTATGTCTGGCAGTTGGTCCCATGACCCAGTGGTTCTGAGGAGATTGCATTCTGATGTTTCGGCATCTTCAGTGGTGGATTCGGAGTTTGGCCTTTGCTACTTTGTTTGTTTCATCTCCAAGTCTACTTCTCCGCCTGGAGAACGGAATTTCATCATGCCAGAACCGTAATCGAGTACAGCCTTAGCGGTTCTTAAGAATGGTCTTCCGAGAATGATTTGCGATTCCTTCCAATGGTTCGGGTCTCCATATCAAGGACGGTGAAGTCCACTTTGTATTACGTACCCTCGATAATGATGATGGCATTCTTCACTTCTCCCTTAGGTCTTTTAGTGGATTTATCTACAAATTGGAGTAAAGATGATGATTTCTTTAGAGGGCCTAACTCCAATCTATAATATAAGGCTAAGAGTATAAGATTTATGGAAGATCCATTGTCGAGAAGTGTGCATGTGAACGTTATGCCGCCAATGCGTCTCTCCACATAATGGGCGCCAAGATTCCTTTTCTTTCTTGGCAGATGCTGGTTTTTGACACATTTGGTGGTGGCAACTGTCAAGATATGAGTCTCCACAAATTGACTTGTTCTCTTTGTACGAGTCCTGGTGGGAGTGCATTTTGCCTTCAAGTATTTCTGAAAGGCTGGATTACTAGCCACATACTGATCAAAGGGTACTTTGACTATGATGTTTTGCTGGTAGAACTTTTCCATCACTGGGTCATCCTGGATGTTTTTCTTTTGTTTTGCTTTCTTGAGGGAATGGGGGAAAGGAATGGAAGCATTTGAGACAGGAGATAGAGAGCCAGAATCATAAATAAGAGCATCTTTATTAGACTTGGAGTTCTTATTACAATCATAATAATCAAAATCAGGTTGCTGAAAAGGTGACAAAGATATTTTTGCAGCAACTAGAGGTTCAAGGTCCTCGAGAGACTCCATAGATGCTTTCCCTTTATCTTGCGCTGGGATTTTTAGGCGTCCTTCTTCTTCCTCCTCGGAAATATCCTCCGGCTGATCTTCCGAGTCTTCATGGTCCGATTCCCTTGCCCGGTCAGGTACGACCACGGTCCTTCCACTCCTGAGTGACATGTCATTGATTTTGTCAAACGAAAGGATCTCATGTTCAGATGTGGAAAAAACTGAATAGTATACTTGGCTATTGTGTTGAGATGATTGAAATTTATTCAAGCTATTGGGGTTAGCTTGAACTTGGGCGGGAGTGGTTGTGGCTGGGGCTGTCTGCTCATCCTTCCAATGGGACAAGCGATTGACATCAACCTGTGATCGTGCAGCTCATTTCGGAAGTGGCGAAACTCTTCAAGCATTTCTCTCTAGATGTCGATCGGTTCTTCTGGAGGATTGGACGATTGAGCTGACTGTCTGGGAGCTTGAGATAGCTGACGGTATTGCTGAGGTTGGTTCTGGCGATTGTAGGGTTGTTGCTGCTTCTGGAAAGATGTAGTGTTCTGAGTGTGCTGTGGAGGAAATGTGGTATTATAGAAAGTGGGTGGACGCTGATAAGGATGACGGTCCCCCATATTACCCTGTCGGGTAGTGTCTTGCGTGTACCAAATGCCATTTATTTCTAAAGTCGGAGGCGGGGCTTCTTTGACTGTCTCAGCCGGTGGGGGTGGCTGTTGGGAAGCTTAGGCATAGGATTGGTCATGTGCCCATGGTTGCTGTTGTTCTGATCCTGGCTGCTCCTGGACATGATGTACATGGTAGATCGGGACCGTAGGTGCAGTAGGCATCCCCATCTTAGATACCTTCGTTGTGAGCTCCTCCATCTGCTTTGGGAATTTGGAGATCCTGTTGTCGATGTCGCTCATTCTCTTATCCACTATCGTCAATTTAGCAGCTATGAAGTGCATGTTTGGAATCAGATCCTCTGCTATTTCGGCGATAGTCTGCTTCCTGCCTTTGGATTGAAGGCTGTTCAGGGAATCGGTGTATGCTCTGCTGGCAATCTGAGAACCGCTTGTTTCTGCCATCTGCTCCAGTACTCTCCAGACGGTCTCAGCTCCATGTGATGTGTAATTCCCTCTGCAGGAAGCGGTGACTAACCCTTGAGTCTCGTAATTGAGGCCAGAGTAGAGTGACTGGACTAGGATGTTGTTGTCCAGGTCATGGCAGGGACATTTCTGTAGTAGGTCTTTAAATCTATCCCAAGCCTCACAGAGTGGTTCATTGGGCATTTGAGAGAAACTGGTGATGCGGGTCCTCATTTGATTGGTCTGACTCAAGGGGTAGAATTTCTTCAAAAATAGGTTTTTGAGCCTCTCATAAGTAGTCACACTCACCCCCAAGTTCTTCACCCAGTAGTCTGCTTTCCCTTTCAAGGCGAAAGGTAGTGCAGTGAGACGAATGTAGTCTTGGCTGACTTTTGGGTGCCTCAGATTAGAACATATCAGCTCCAGGTCCCGCAAGAATTCATATGGCTCTTTAGTCGTATTACCATGGAATTGTGGTAATTGACTTATGAAATGTGGCTTCAGTTCATAGTGGATCTCTGGTTGTGGTGGCTACAAATAATTTCACACTCTGTATTGTCCTGGGTTGTATGCGGCTTCCATTGGCAGTTCTTCCCCAGCATTCATTTGTTCTAGTTGCTCCCTCAGTAACTGTTGTTGCTGCTTAGATGCAGCCAGTATTACAAGAATCATCTGCATTAGATCTTCATTATGTTCATCTTCTGGTTCCTTTCTGGGAGGCAGCTTGGGAGGCATTTCTTCTTCACCTTCAGAATAGAAGGGGTTCAAATTAGTAGTGTAGAAAGAATTTGAGAAATCAATGAGGTGAGTCTTCTTTGATCTGTTTTGGTGAGGGAGGTATAGTGTGATTTCTTCCCTCCAGGAAGATGAGAGAATCATACGAGGAGGATTCATGGGAAGGGTGTCCATGAACCCAAGGTGATCCTGAGTAAGAGTGCCATGGAAAATTTGTGGCGGTTAGAGAAGGGTTCGCGGAGTCCAAACTATAATTTTCCATTCTTGATTCAAAAGGATTAACAAGAGGTTTATGGTTCATGATCTAGGCACAAGTGTGCGGTATTCGTTGATGAACTATTTTCTACGCACAATCCAAACACAATACAAGGGTTATTTCACCAACTCAACTCAAAATGAAGATCGTGATGGTTCGGTCAATTATCTTGTCAATTTTAGAATTTGGTGATAATGCAATATATCAGAGCGGTTAAAGCGAGCTGTTAGGAACCCAATGCTCTCAGGAGACTGGCCTATCCCAAATTAGATCCTTCTCATCCAGTATGAATTGCGGACCGTTTACCGGCTACCCGATCAACTCAATCTGTTAAGGACATCACAGGCCGCTTTACCGGCTACCGGAGAGATCCTCACTGGAGAACGACTAACCCAAGATAATAGTCTGAAAAGAGTTAGGGCGTGGCTCTATCCTAGTGTGTGGGTCGCTCTCTCGCTCAAGCAAACCAAACAATGACGGGGTTGCTCCCCTGCAAAAATTCTGGATTTTATGGGTTCTTAAGATCGGCTTTATTTAGCACTCCCAATTTTAATTAGGTGATCACTGAAGAATTAAAATGAGCACAAATACACGTCTACTGTCCAGTCCCAATTTCCTTTAGATTTATGTGATAAAACAAGAGGGAGAAATTCGGGAAAAGCCGATGCACGCGGAAAACTATGATGAATGCTCAGTTAGAAGTCTAACAGTGAATCCTCGCAATCTCCATGTGGGATGCTAGACAGAATTGAAAAATTATTCTAAATGAATGCAAGCCGTTGAAAAACCGCACCTAAGCAGAAAGTTCTATTAGAGGGGAAGAATTGAGTTAAATTTGGCTAAGTTGAACGATCTATGTGCATCTCGATTAATGTGCAGTGTGGCATAGTCCTACGAGCACAATCAAAAAATATAAAATGCTCTAAGAGCCGTATGTGCAGGTATATCCTAATCGCCACTCAAGTCGGGCCCTACCCTTACCGGAGAGTGAAACAGACCATGACACACCACAAGAAGAGTTCAGAGTTTTTTTACACATGTGAGAGTCCAATCGGACACCACTATAAATAAGTTGAAATTGAAATTTGCAGAAATTAAAAACCTAGACTCTACGCTCTCTCACGACTCGACTCGATCTTAAATTAATTGTATCTTTTTGGAAGTCGGTGAAGATACGTCGGTTTCTTGAAAAACTGCTCCACGTACGCCGGGTACTCGCAAGAAAAATAAGAGAGATGGTTGTAAGAGAGTGACTCAAAAAAATAATCAAAAATAAAATAAAATAAATAAACACTGAAAAAAAATGCAGGAAATAAAATGGGATTTACAGAGAAAAATTCGGGGGTCGGACTACCTGAATGCGGAAAACCGAATAAGAAATTTCAAAACACAAAACTAAGCCGTTTGCCTCCCCGGCAACGGTGCCATCTGACGGGTCCGATATCGCGGCGTTAAGAAGTTGTTTTTATTTGTGAGTGAAAATAATAACGTGTCATTCGTTGTAGGCGGCGATCGGAATCGGTTAAGAAATAACCACAAATATTATTCAATTTTTAATCAAGTGGTTTTGTGTTTATTTTACTTAGGCAAGTCTCAAGGTCGATCACAACGAGGCAAAGGAACAACCTAGAATTATGTCTATCCAATTTCGTGTACGGTTTTTGAGGCGGTCATTTTTTTGGAATTTTTAATGCAAATAAGGGATGCCAGATGCAATTTTGGCCTATTTTAGGGACTAAAATGTAAACTTCGATCAAATGATGTTTGGAAAACACGAAACTTGGCCACAATGTAAATGATGATGAATTGAATGCATTGTAATTTTTTTTGAGTTGGATGCAATACGAATTTTTTATGAATTTTTGAATGCAAACATAATAACTTTCAATATTTAATTATAATAAATATTAAACGTACTTATTTTCAAGATATATCACTAGGTGATGGATCTCAGAAAAATCCTAAACCTTGAAAATGTGGGTTTTAAAACCTATTAAAAATTAAATACTAAAATACGCAAAGTGATTTTTACAGAGCAAATTATGCATGCAAATGCAAATCTTTTTGGGCACAATGTTAAAAACAATTAACTCTACACTAGATGATTTTTTGGGAATTTTTAAAGCAATGGTTAATCAGATAAAAATTGAAGAGCAAGAAATGAGCAACGTTTGCAAATTTCCACACAATAATTGATTAATAATTAACCATCAATCATAAAAATAATCACAAGGTGTCCAGATGTAGAGAATTAAATGACAAACATGATGCTATTTTTTTGAATAATAAATAAGACTCAGAAGAGGTTCAAAACAAAGTGGGAACATGGGGGTACAGATGCAATATAAATAAATATAAAGTGCAAATGGGGGGCTTTGTGAAACTACCAGTAGTTCTGGGGGCGAACTGCAAAATCACCAGAACAACACGTGGGCAACACGTGTCTTCTGGAAGGCGGGGGCAAAAGTGCGATAAGAGGAAAGCCCAGGGGGGTTTTCTGCAAATTTCCAGAGGGTCACGTGTCTCTACACGTGACCTCTGGCTGGTGTGGACTGTAGCGCAATAAGGAGGAGGATCGGGGGTCCCCTTGCAATTTTCCCACCACGCCACGTGATGCGCGCGTGTGGGAGCGGGTTCGGGGCAAGGTTCGGCTGGAGCTCCACGTGTCGGGCTCTTGTGCTTCGGACGAACCCGAGGCTCTAGTCAGATTGTTGTTTCGGACGTTGGCCTGGGTCCAGGTTCTGATTGGATGTGGACCGTCGATGTAGATCTCATCCAACGGCTTGGAGGCGTTGCGTTATTGATGGTCGAGATCAGGGCTTTCTCTCAATCGGACGGCGGAGCTGGGTTGACACACGACCGGCGATCGTTGGTGAAGAGGCGGAGTCCGACGAGGCTCGAAGGTCGTTGGCGGAGGTGCTGCTTTAGATGGAGCTTGATCAGTGGACGTCGGCGTTAGCTGGAGGAGCGAATGGAGTCGACCGTCCTCTGGCCAATACACGGCCTAGGGGACGGAGGCGAGGGGGTGATCCTCTGTTATGGCTGCGAAGTGTTGGCGGTCGGAGGAGCTCGATGCAGGTGATGTGGTTGTTGACGGTGGCCGGTGAAGGAGGGCGTAGAGTTGGTAGAGATGAAGCTTTGGGGACGGAGATGAAATCGAGGGGGTTTGGCTGTATTGAAGGTCGTCGTCGATCGAGGGTCGGTGGCATCGATGTTGATGGAGATGGAGTTGGCAGAGAAGACGAGGCGTACAGGGGGAGTTTGACGGTGGTTGTCGGAGTTGAAGATGGTCGGAGCGAGTCGATGGAGTCGTGGAGATGGAGGTTGGCGTTGGTCGTAGATCTGAGCGGAGATGAGCTCGAAGCGAAGAGAGAGAGAGAGGTAACCTGGAAGGGGCTCAATGGTGGTGCGATGGCCGGAGCACGCAACAACAGCGGGGGTGGAGCAGCTTGCTGCAAAAAGCTCGGGGAGCTTGGATCTCGCCGGAGTCGAGGAGTCGGAGGGTTGTCACCATCTCGAAGATTCCCTAGGGCGAAGGTCGGCAGATGGTTTGGACGGGGGTGGCGAGGTGATTTTATAGGCGAGGGAGGCGGCCGGTGGTTGTGGAATACGTGGGGCGGCGGCTGTAGAGGGTGGTTGTGGTGAGGCAGAGATAACGGAGAGGCGGCGGCCGTTGCGAGAGTTGCGGTGCGTTGGGGACGCGGTCAAAGCGGAGGAATCGAGGGGGATGGGCGCAGGAGGATGACGATGGGCAGGAGTCGTCCGATCGGCCGAGATCGGACAGCCCTGCTGTGGCCACGTTACGAGGGTGTGAGAGAGTGGGACGCGGCACGTGCGGAGCACCTGCCTGGGGGCACGTGCGACGCACGTGCAATGAATTTTAATTTTTTTAAATAAAAACGAATAAAACTAACCCGCGAAAATGCTCATCTCGACGAGATCTACAACTTTCATGAAGACATCAAAGCCAAAATCAGTCAAATGTAAAAATTGAATTTTTGGGGTATCCCATGTACATAGAATACCTAGATTTTTGGGTTTTCTAATTTTTTTGTCATTTTTAAACAAGACAAAAAATCTGGAAAAATATAGAGAAATCAAAGATAAATAAAAGACATCTAAATCTAATTTTTTTTGGATTTTTATTAATTCAGAAAGTATGTACATAAAATACAGGTCAAAAACCGCTAAAATATACAATGTACAAAAGAGGCCCAAAACCCAACTTTCACATACGAGCTCCGATTCACTTGAACTTGGTCTTGTTTTGAAGGTAATTGAATGTGCATTAGTTCAAAAGTGAGTAGGATTAAATCGGATGCTGGATGGGGAAGATATGGGGCTTTTAGTCCAAAAATCCTGAAACTAGGGTTTGGGTTTTTGGTCCACTAATTAGGGTAGTGATTTTTTTATATTTTTTATTTATTCTTATTAGTGATATGTACATAGTGGAGGTAGTTTTGTATCATTCGGAGTTAGCACGAAGGAGTTAAAAATAAGGGAAGTTAGGATAATTACAGGTCATTTTTGGCTTGGATTTTTGGCTTCTTATTTTGTGCAAAAATTATGGATAAAATGCAACTCTTATGAAAACATGCACGAATGCTAATTATGCAGAATAAATGCAGAAATGTTGATGATTTTGAGGGAACTGAGCTTAAAAAATGAGACTTAGAGTGATGAATCTGAGATTCATCAATACCAAAGCCCAATTGACGAGATGGATCCTTCTACTCCAGGAGTTTGATATAGAGAATAAGGATAAACCTGGAGTCAAGAATGTGATGGCAGATCACCCCTCCCGATTAGAGCATCTTGAGGGTTCATAGCAAACCACACCTATCACAGAGACTTTCCCAAACAAGGCGATTCTTGCTACCACCTCACTTCCATGGTACGTTGACATTGTGAACTATCTTTTTGCCAAGAAAATTCCACAATGTTGGCCCAGACAGTGACTTGAGATCTTCCTTGCGAATGACAAGTCGCACCATTGGGAGGATCCCACCCTTTACCATGAAGGGGGGGATAGTTGATGACCGTCAAATTTGCCTCTTAATAATGATGAATTGTAGTATATGACACAAATTTGGTTCAGCAAAAACCACACACTTTGAATGTTGTGGATTATTTTTACTTGGCAAGTCTACCAAGGTTGAACATAGGGATACAAGCTACTTTATCTATTTATCGAATTTTGATCAATGAAGAGCAAGTGTGAATCATTTCTCAATTTCAAGTCTTTATGCAGATGCACAAGGTAAAATGCAGAACAATGTAATAAAGTGATGCATGCAATTTTTAGTTGATTTTTATGCAATTATAAGATGATGCATGAACATAATGCAAGATTAATTGCATGCAAATGTGATGTATGCACTGTCTATTACGAATATACCCTAAAAGATAAATAAATTGAGCAACAGAAAATGGATTGAAATCAGGGTCATTTCAAGCATTGCATTATAAGAAAACATCTATTTTATGACAAGACATTGGGGCAAGAAACATCATCTAACATTAAAAATTCATCATATTAAAAATGGTGTCAGATGAGAAAATTAAATATGTCATAACATAGATGAAGAAAAAAGGACCAAAACGACACTAAAATCATGCAATTAGGATCTATGATGCCCAATTATGCTAAAAACAATGTAGGGGCATAAATGTAATAAAAATACAAGAAATAAAAGGATAAATATTACAAATAGGTCCCTAGGAGGACCTATTTACAATTTCAAAAAACTATCTGGGCCCCATTGTAATTTTTCTATATGCACGAGGGCATTTTTGCAAATTCCAGAAACTGCGGGGGCATCCTTGTAAAATACCCAGGTGCGCACGTGAGGCACATTCTTGGGGACCGAAATGTAAATACTAGAACTTCCAGGGTCTTCGCTGTAATTTACCCAAGCCCTCATGTGGAGTGCACGTGAGGGGCCTAGGCTCGGGAGGCGTCGCTGGTTTGGGACACGTGGCTGATATTAGAGATTCATCTCGATGTTGAGAGAACCCGAGCCTAGGGGTTCGGAGAAGAGGCTCGGGGCGCCACTTATCTTCATCATGGTCGTCCGATCAAAACGATCAGACGGTATCTGTATCTTCGTGCTTCTCCGCTAGCCACCGGAGAAGACGGGGCTCCGACGACTTGTTGGTAGCTCCTCCACGTGCCACTCGCTTGCTTGAAGGTCGGAGAAGAATACTACGAGGTCCGCGAAGGTACGGGAAGTACGGTGAAGCTCCAAGGGTGTCAAGAGAGACTGATCGATGGAGCTTCTCTGTGGATGAGGTTGGAGTTGGAGTTTAGGTACGTCTTCCGGCCATTGAAGTTCCTGCATACGTTAGATGATAGTAGAAGCGAAGTGCGAGTGATTGGTGAGTGAGTGGGGGCCGTGGGGCGACGGGAGGCGGTGGCCAAGGTGATCTTCTCTGGCAGAGCAGCGGAAGTAGTGGGTCAGAGCGGAGGAGGTTGTGGAGAAAGGGGAGGGGTGGGCGGAGGCGTTGGCGTGGATGGGGATGAGTTGGCGGAGCTAGGCGGATGGTCTGTTGGATGTGGAGAAGGGTGTAGGTGACAGAACAATTATGAGAAAATCAAGAAAAAAAGAAGGTAGGAGGGTGCCTCGTCGGATAAGGGAATCCAGTGAAGGAGGAGCTTGTGCTAGGCTTCGAGGAAGCTCGGGGTCGTCGCTCGGTCTGGTCAGCCACGCCCGAGAGCTCAACTACCACCGGAGATGGCAGAGCAAGCATGGCAAAGCGCTATGGATCTCACCAGGGCTGGGGTCGTCATCACCTCGTTGTATGGTCCCTCTGCTATCACTGGAGGGTCGGAGGCTGTGCTGAAGCCCCCTGAATGGTGAATAAAGGTGATGAGGGGCAGAGCTTCGGTTAAATAGGCAGAGGAAGGTGGCGGTTGTGAGTGAGGAGCAGAGGATTTGAACGGAGATAGTGAAGGCTGGGAGTGATGGCGGCATTAAGTGGGGGTTGCGCGAAGATGGCGGAGGTATGGGGTACATGTAGGTGGCGTTACAACATGGAGAAGATGGTCGGAGTGGTCTCCGGAATAGGAAGGGGGAGGAGCGTAACGCCAGGAGACGGGTGAGCTGGAGGTTGACGATGAGGCTTGGGCCATTGGATCATGTGATCCAACGGTCCAAAGGTGAGCGCGAGGGAGTGACATGGATTAGATCAAATGATCTGATCCTAGGTTGAGGATGAGGGCGTGAGTGAGCAGTAGGGATTAAGGTAGGGTAGTGATCTGATGAAGTGTTGACGTGGAGCGGGTAGGACCATAGGATGGGCGGGGATCATGCGGTTGAGAGTGGGGTGCGATGGAGTGGTCCAGATGCGATGTGGGCTATGATCAGATGGTTGTGGATTGCAGCGGAAATGAAGGGCCGAGATGGAGGCGGGTGGAAAGAGATCGGACGGCTCCAGGGGGTGCCGGGTGGTGGAAGGAGAAGGCAACCGACCAGAAGGTGCCACGTGGCTGCACCATAAAAATAAAAAATGTTAGAAACAAAGAAAAATATAAAAGAATTAGTTAGATGCGGATTTAGGAAAAAGTCAAAATATGAAAGTTGTTTGCCTCGATGAGATCTACAAGTTTCATGTTAGATGAAGAGCCAAAAGAGGCCATTTATACAAAAAGTATTTGGGAGGAGGGTATTTTTAAGGGGTAAAAACACCTGTTTTTTTTGTTTTAAGTTGTTTTTGTATTTTTTATTTTTAAAGGTTAGGAAAATTATAAACAATTGTTTAACATGATTTTTAGGGGTTTTTAATGAGAAGATAATTACAAAACAAATAATAGCTTATATACGATAATTATAGGCTAATTATACACAATATACCACAAGATAATAATAAAGAATCATTGGTGATTTTTATTGTTTTATTTAATCCAGGGGGTTTAATTAGTGAATATTAGCATGATGAATGCGAGATTCATCAATAGTATCTGGCGTCGGTGTATTCCTCATGAGGAGCACCAAAACGTCCTCACCTACTGCCACAAGCTTGAGGTAGGAGGACATCCCTCTGGGAGATGGACAACATAGAAAGTTCTCCAATCCGACCTTTGGTGGCCTACCCTCTTCAAGAATTCAGATGAATTCGTGAAGAGGTACACTGACTGTTAGAGTATAGGCACGTGTGGACAACTTGATATGATGTTGATGCATCCCATTTGCTTCTGTGAGGTTTTTGACGCATGGGGCATAGATTTCATGGGTCCATTATCTAAGAGTCAGGGGTGTGTGTATATTCTGCTTGTTGTGGATTATGTTAGTCATTGGGTTAAGTCTATCCCCGCGCGAGCCACAGATGCTAAGACTGTTTGTAAATTTTTGAGGAAAAATATCATTTCATGGTTTGGGGTGCATAGAGTCTTGATTTCTGATGGGAGGACTCATTTTATCAACGACAAGATAAGGACCCTTGCTAACGAGTTCAACATTGACCATAGAGTTGCCACTCCATATCAACCTCAGACTAATGATCTTGTTGAAGTTTCGAATTAGGAGATCAAGATTATTTTGTAAGAGGTTGTCTGCCCAAACCGAAAGGACTGGTCACAACTTTTGAACTCGATCTTGTGGGCCTATAGGACTTGCTTCAAAACACCTTTGGGCACATCTCCCTTTCGGCTCGTTATGGAAATCCTTGCCACTTGCTAGTGGAGATCAAGCACAAGTCACTTTGGATAGTTATAGATCTACTATTAGATCCTAAGAGTGTAGGAGATAAAAGGAAAGCAGAATTGGCAGCCTTGGAGGAGTTGGGAGACACAACCTTCTCAAGTAGCCTACAATATAAGGATAGAGTGAAGATATGACATGATTCTCACATCGTCCATAAACAGTTTGAGACGGACCAGAGAGTATGGCTATTTGATGCTAGGTTGAGATTATTTCTAGGAAAATTACAAAGCAAATGGAAGGGACCATACTTGTTTAGAAAGTTGCACGAAAACGGAAGCCTTGATATATCTGAGTTGTCATCTGATTCCACCTTTCGAATTAACGGTCAATGCATGAAGCCATATCTTGATCGTGATCCGTTTATCGTTGACGTCTCCCCTATTTATTTTGTATGAAATGTGATATTTGACTTACATCATTATCTCATACCTGATTATCACTTCTTCTTCACAGTTGTGACACTTTACCCTAAGTATAGGGGGTATCAAACCTGTGACTATTCATTTGATTCAATTACCTCTGTTTTGCTGCCTATACTTAGGGACATTTTAGCCTAAGTATAGGAGAGGTAATACTTGTACATCCTATTCTTCGGTTTTCCCCTTTTATACAATCTTATATACTTTGGATTACTTGATCCTAAGTATAGGGGGATCACCGATTTCCATTCATTGTATTCCTTTATTCGTCTATATAGTAAAGAATTCATCTCACTTTCCCATAATCAACTCGAGTTATGTCTTCTTTCATCGCTCTTTGATCACTCTGAGGACATCGTTCAAGCTAAGTATAGGGGGGTGTCGTATATATTGTATATATACTTTAGCCATAACTCATACTTTGTGTGTGTGTGTGTTAATAATATGTCTAAAAATCAACAAATTTTTAAAAGTTTTCTCTTACATAAATGTTTGTAAAAGCCTTTTGTAAATATTATTTTTGTACAAACATTTACAAAAATGATTTTGATTGTAAAATTTGTTGTAAATATTTTTGTATCAAAATTATGTATATAGTACAATGGAAATTATTTGAAAATAAATATTTGCAAAAATTTGTTTGTATTTGTAAAAATATTTTGCAAAACCTTCCCTTCTTTCCTGCATTCAAATATTTCCATAAAATTTGCATATTTTGAAAAAAAAATCCATAAAAAGAGTTTTGTATATATTTGCATCATGGTTGACATTTAAACTAGTCTGGAATTAAATTGAAAAATGGAGCTTGCATAAGACCTTAATCCACTTAACTTAAGAGGAATCTTATAGTATTTGGGGTTAAGACTTTTCAGGTCCTTAGTGACTCAATTCTTTGAGTCCACTAGGCTATGTTCACATGTTATCTTGATGATCCTAAGTAGAACACTTAACAACGCACGCATGACTCTCAGAGACAATGGCTTGACTTGGATGCGCACCTTATACGTAGCTCAACACAGATGAGATGGTGAGGAGGCAGAATCCTTTGACTTGGGGTAGCATACGAGGGTAGTACTGCTAGCCGGAACCTCTCATCTTCCTCTAGGGAAGGATGTGCGCCTCAACCTGGTCTAGTGGCATTGAGGTCTAAAGACAAGAATTTGTGGGTTGCAATAATGCTTCAAAAGATGGATAGTCTACTGGCTCAAGAAGAAAAACTCCTTATGTATACGTTGCATCATGTCGATATGTTATACATTTGCACATAAAAAAAGTGTGCAAAAATTGAAAAACTCCAAAAAGGGAGACATGCCTGATTGAAAATAAAATGCATGCCGGAGTGTATATAACGAATAAGAAAAGCTTATGTATTCCACCGTCTCATCTCATGGAAGCTTGCAGCTGGAGACTTAGCTATACTGATTAAGCTCCAAGGAATACATGGCTACACTGGTCATGGTCCATTCTCTTCTTTCCCCCTCTTCTTGAGCTGGTTGTACTTGAACTTAGAAGGGAATACCCCGCTCCTCGAGGAAAGAGTTGCTATAATGGGGAATTAGATTATCTTGTTGAGGGAGGTTGTTTCTTTGCCATTTCTGAGGCGGGGAGCTACATATCACTTACATGGTACAAGGAAAGATTCATAGTCATTAGAGTTTGTGTATGTAGACTTGTTATGACCTAGTTATTAAGGAGTCTTGATCATAGAGCTGTAGAACTTGGAGGTTGTTGGGTCTTAAACCTATTTCCCAATAAGATTCCTCCAAACTAATAATCCAAAGGTCCGACTGAGCTCCATACTATAATTTAATGAAGATAAGTTTAATAATCAACGTTGGTTCCTTTTCTTTTCTTCTCTTCTTTTTCACTTCTTTTTCAAATAAGTGTTTGCTAAGGGACTGACAAAAGTAAAGTATAGGGGGATGATGAATCTACGATTCTCTTTCTTTATTATCTTTTTTTAACTCTATCTTTTAGCAAAACCATCTATAAATGCATGTAATGCAATAAATTAACATTCTACACATCATTATTAATATCTCATAATTAACACCTATTTTTCAAAAATAAGATAATAAAGAGAAAAAAAGAAGGATGTATTTAAAATAAATACAGAGTGACCCAAACCCTAAGAGAAGGTCAAGACTTGACCTGATCTACAAGAAAATAAGTAGAGAAAAATAGGGTATACTGTGTATTGTACATACCACCTACACTTGTACGAATAAGTATTTATATTTATTTTGACAAAATATAAATATTTTATTAGTTTGTAACACTTGTATATAGTCTTGATAATATTATAAGAATAAAATAAAAATCAGAAAAACAAAATAAAACTAAAATCCTCAATTCATTTTACACAAACCACATGTACATACGACAATATCCATTTATCTTGCAACCTTAATTAATTATAAAAATCAAATAGAAATCAGTTTATAATCCTTAATTTATTTTGTAATTAAATAAAATATAAAAAGTATTTTTGTTAAAATAATAAAATAAAAATACCTATACATAATACATAGGTATATTATCTCTTTATATAATACTATATATTATATATGGGTTAAATGGGGCTGCCCCATGGGGGAGCTAACTTGGCTTCCCCGCCCCATTTTGCACGCATTTTTTATTTTTTTAAAAATTTCTTCCATGGAATTTCATCAGTATATCTCTATATTATGTCATTGAAATTTCGTGCGAAACAGAGACTCCTACGGTCTCCATCCAGACATAGTCGTTTTTAGCAATTCTGTTACCGTTAAAAACTGACTGTCTGGATGGAGGCCGTAGGAGGTTCTGTTTCGCACAAAATTTTAATGACATAATATAGGGATATAGTGATGAAATTCCATGGAAGAAATTTTTAAAAAAATAAAAAATGCGTGCAAAATGCGGCGGGGGAGCCAAGTTAGCTCCCCCCATGGGGCAGCCCCATTTAACCCATTATATATACCATAATAAATTGAGTTATAGAAATAACTAAAAATCACAAAAAAGTTAGTTTATAAAATAATAAACATCTTTTACTCTATTCATTTTTTATTTTAAATTCAATTACTAATTTATTTGTAATTATATTTATTTATCTAGTTATTTTATCTCTTGGTCTATTTTGTCTGCTTCCTCAGCAGCACCTGATTGGGCCACCTCAGCTTTGTTGACTAAGGTCAACTGGTCTCCCCGTCACCTTTTCTCACTGAATCGGGTTAGGCTCCATTTTCTCCCAATTTTGCTGATCCGATCTGATCAAGTTTCGCCCCGCTCCTTCATCCTGATTACATTTCTCGAATCTCGGATCTTCTCCCGACCTTACTCCTCAGGATCCGTGCCTTGGTTCGCACACTTCTCTTCGATCTTTATCGAACCTGGGCTGCCTATAAATACCCCTGCACCTCCTCCCTTTTCTGTATCTTCGGCTGCTCCAACACTTCTGATGCGCCCATCCCTCCTTCTCCAGAGTGACAGGTGAGAGAGGGAGGTTGTAGATAATGTTTGGAGTCGAGTGCCCTAGGTCCGACAACAACCTTGTCAAGTTCAGCCGCAAGGAGCCCCAGCCTCTGGCAGTGCCGTCCTTTGAGGCCATCACCTCGGAGAACCTCGTTCTCCAGCCCAGCTGATAACAGAAATCCATAAGTAACATCTTGAGATTCGATTTCCCACATTTCGTTCGAACTTTCCATCTTAAGTTTCGCATCCACCTTTATCATATTCTCCGCATCCACACTCCCTTCCATATCCTGCCACTTCGCTCTGATTAACATACGTCGCAACCGATTCGTGCTTTGTTTCTCCATCAGGCTCCGCAATCTGTTCAACGGTCCAACCATTGGGTTGGAACGAAACTCACATCGACTCCGTTACCAGCTACTGCATCTGAACCATCCACCTACATCATGCTCTGTTTACGCTGGGTCAATACTATAATCCTTGGCCAGAGGTCTTTCTCTCTCCGATCTCTCAATTCCTTTTGCAGGATTGAGCATCAAAGAGCCTCACCTAGAGGCTAAATCAACCAAAGAGCATCCCTAGGTTCCGTCGAGCGACGATCACTTCCAGGTCCCACCCTGCTGGGCCCCGGGCTTGACTGAAGATTCCCTGACACATAGAGGCATCTTGCAGACCTGCAGGGCCCATCTGAGGGTCGATATGATGCTAGAGGAGGAAGCTACACACGATCCGAGCTCGCCTGTAGTGAGTTCGTTGACTGTTCTTGAAGACACCCTCTCTGTCATCCGATGAAGAACAAACACGATAAAGCCACAACCACCGTTGGATGAGGAGCAGCACTGAGTGTCAGATCTATCTGAGGATCAAATCTTAGCCATCCAAGCGCAAAGCATCATCGGGAGGTCTTAGCCGTCGATCATGTTAAGTGATTCTTTCCCCACCGTCCATTGGCGCACTATGAAGGGGTAACTTGCAACTTTAACCCCTACTTTTTGATCTTTATGGTTTAGTCCAATAATTCTATGTGACAGTGTAAATCATTTTGGATATTTTGCAGTCAGGCCCTCTATTTTACTGTATTTGCATTTTAGTACAGAAAGTTGTACTCACATGTCGTTTCACGTGCCATTTTTGGTATCTTGCAACTATCTCCCTGAGTTTTAAACTAGTTAATGAAATTAGTGAATGTTCTCATGAATTGCATTTGAAGTTCCTGAAGCACAGTTTCATGTGTTGTGCACGATTTGCCTATATAAATTGCATCTTTGTCCCTTGAGCTTTTATAGCGTGTTATGCTTTGGCCTTGAAACTGAACATATTTGCATTATGGTCCTTATATAATGTTCTTAACTTCTTGCCTTTTATTGGATGCAATAAATAGGAAATTTATTCCAAAAATTATACAAAAATTCTATGTGACTCCTGTTTGCATGATATATTGGTGGTAATTTTGTCTAATTAATTTCCTTGCATTTTATATTATAAAAAAAATCAAAAACCTCTCAAAAGTGCCCTGTTTGTCTTAGAAAAATTATAAAAATTTGAAAAATCATTAAAATTTCCACAAAAATTCTATAGTTGTGTTTTGTTGTGTTTATCTCCAGTACATTTTTGTTTGAAAAAACCCTTACAAAAAACCTAAAAATTGCAAAACACTTAAAAACTTATAAAAAATGTATAAACTTGTAGAAAAATCCAAAAATAGTGTTGTCAGTTTTTATTTGTAGATTTGTACTTATATTTTATCATAAAAATACCATATTTGCACATTTTCGCTTTTAATTCAGATGGTACAAAATATGAGAGGAAAATATTTGAGTGACAAAAACACATAGTGTACTTTGCAGTAAACTTGTTGTCGAGGAGGAGAGGAGGGATTATATATCAAGTCAATCAAATGATCCAAACCTTCTTCACCATTCTTTGTAACTCAGCTAACAAATCATCGTCAATGAGGGAGATGCTGACACTCTACATGGTTTTTATTGATACCTCAAATGGGGGCTAAGCTGCATGGGTAGGGGTCACCATGATCTAAATTGGTCAGACATAATTATTTATTTTTAGTTAATTAGATGGAGTTGGCTATTCTTTTCTTATAAATGTAGAAACAAAAAGAGAGCATTTCTTCGTTAACGTTACAAGGTTACTGGGGTTTGGAAAAGTTTAGAATAGTATTCTCATCGAGAAAAATCAGTATGAAGAACTTGAGGTTGTTGGGCCGCGCATAAGCATGCATGTTTTTAATGATAACAAAACTTGGGTTTTTTTAGCTAGCATCTAGGTCATCATAAGGGATACTAAGTGGAAGCTCAACTTAAGGGAGAAGTCTAAGGACAAGAAACTCAAGCTTAAGGAATCTCAATATTAATTGTTAGAAACTCAGGCTCAAGAAGAAGAATCTCAAATTTAAGAGGAAAAAGCCTTAAGTTATTGATCACAAAGGAGAATTAGCAAAAGAAGCTACCAAAGCTCAAGAAGAAGCATACCATGTGATTGATGCTTGAATACTCTTTGGGAGACTTATTCTATAATCATTGTACATTTTTACATTTTAAAAATGTGCAAGTTAATGCATATACTCTTAGATCTTAGATTTCGACCTCAAATCAGTTAACTAATTATCATTATAATCGATGAATGCCTTCAATAGTACTAATGAGAAATACTAGTCAACTAACTCAATGCCTTTTATTAGAAATTACTCTTTGATCAGTCACTTTAAAGAATCTATTAGTCGATTAAGACTTTTTAGTCGATTGACCATCTTAATTAGTCGACTCATTTGGTTTCTACATCCAAAATTAGAACGTTAATGTTTAACATTGAATTGCTCACTTTTGGTTGAAGCAACATTTAAACTAACTTACTCAACTTATTTTCAATATTGACTAACCCATTGCCTAGTCACCTAATATTTCATCTGAATCTTTAAAAATACTTTTATTCCACTGAGATTTTAATATATGTATACCCCTTCCTACCTTAAATGGATAATTAGACTTATGAGGCATATAAGTAGAATAATGCGCCACCCTTATTCATCTTTTAAGTAGAAATCACTTCTACTTAAATATCTTAGCTTAATGATCTACAAGTGTAAAAGAAGGAAAATGATTTTCTCAAGAATGACTTAGAAAAATATATAGATAAAATTACATGTTTGGAAAAAGAAATTAGTAAGCTCCAAAGTACCTAATAATGGAAATGGAAAAGTAGATAACTTTAATGTTAAAAAGAAGGTTAAATATATTTAGATACAAAAGGAGAGATAAATGCTAATCCTGTGGGGCCAAAAGTAAAAGGGCACCAAAAACTAAAATTCATGTATCACTATCAAAGGAGATGAACCAAAACTTAAAGAAGAAGACTGCTCTAGTGTCCATATTTGAGCTAGATGGACTCACCAATGTCAAAATAATTCCAAAGTTCAACAAAAAATGGAGGACATTGTTGTGTTTAAATTATCAATATTGAAGAAGTGCAAATTATATAGCTTTAGCCGACTTCTTAGCTAGGATTTCTCTTTACTTGTGCATGCATAAATGTCTATTGTGCTTATAAACTATTAAATCAAATCTTAAGGAGGAGCCTTTTTTTAAGCAAAGATTACATGAGATTTCTAATTTGGGGCATCTTTGCTTAGAAAAGAGGAACCTCAAAAGGGACATATTTTTTAAAAAAATAAGTTATTTTGTCGTTTGATATTTTTTAGATAAGAATCCCCTATTTATTGGAGCTCTTCTAACTCCTCAAACATTTTCAATCGATTTACCATTTTTATCAGTCAATGACCTTGATTCAAATAATAAAAAATGGGAATATTGATTTTTAACCTTCAAGGTGCTCAATTTCCTTTAACTCAACTTTCTGATTAATCAACTAATTTATTTTCGTTCCACTAAGCTAAGCCTTTAGTTGACTCATCATTTTAAGTAGCCGATTCATTTGATTTGCAACCACAATTTATCACTCTGTTAGTTATTTATGTCTAACTACATAAAGATAATTTCTTAGGGGAATTAATCTCTACATACCTCTCCCTATCCTAAATGAACTTCTATTCATAAGATCCCATACCATCCTCACTCATCATCAATTAAAAAATCACTTCCATTCACTGAGCTTCCAATTCTATCACCATGAGTATGTTTTGAGAGCCTTTTACAAGTGCATTTCACTCTCAAAATCTTGTTGGTTTTGTTTTGTAATTGTTCTCTGCCTTTTTTGTTGCTCTTGAACTCTAATGATTACGGTATGTTAGATCGGTTTATAGCTATGTTTGTGCCCTGCGCATGTAGGGACCCCTCACATCCTCTATGTTAAAACTTGGATGGTTCCTTTTTTATTGTTAGAGCCTCATCGTCTCTATCGTGCTTCATATTTCATTAATAGATGAATAACCTTTGAATCATTTTTTGATAAAAGGAACGTCGACAAGAAGGAACAAGATGTCTAAGAAAATTTAAATGCTTGTCATTGGTGTAAATCATGTGCTTACAAATGAATATATAATAAACTTTTAGAAACATACATCATACACATATTAAGAGGGATATCATAAACTTTAAACCATAAGGAGTGTTCAACTCACATTCACATGCTATAAACTTTTCAACATTTAGTTAGAGAGATTTGAATACTCTGACGCGAAGAAATGATAAGGGGGAAAATGATGCAAGCAAGCAAGGTACAAAAATCTTTGGAGGAGCAAAAACTAATTTAAAAGTGAATGTCATACCGTATCTTTCGAGATCTTCACGTGCATCTATATTAGAGGAAGGATCGACTAGGAGGCGGAGAAAGAAGGGGAGTTCTGAATGTCATTTGAATCGCTGAGTCTAGAACCCTAAACTCTAAACTCTAAGATTTGAGTAATGATTTACGATGTAATTACAATTACTCCATTTCAAGCAAATAAAATTTGGATTACATTAGGACAACACCATAAAGGAGGGCCGAGATATTTTAGATGTATCGAGTTTGGAGATTGGATGTGAACCATTTTTTAAAGTGTGAATATGGTTGACAAGAAGGGAGGTGATGCTCCCGCCTTCCTAAGAAGGAGGTTGGTGGAGTGAATATATGTGGTGAGAGTGGATATCATTGGTGTTTTCGAGAAAAAGAAAGTACCCTGGTAAGAAATATGAGATTGGAGGATTAATACGAATGATAGACATGGAGGGTGAAGTATTTGAAATAGAGGCGTTTGTGAGTCCCACATGTGCTTAAGTGGATCTATCTAGGAGTAGGAGCAATTGATTGCAGAGATTTGGGTTTAGGGATGTTCAAGATTTGAGTAGCAAAGACGGGGTTATGAAAGATATGTGAATGGCATATGAGAGTGTCAAGTAAATAATTAGGGATGTATAAAGAGAGCTAGGAAGAAGGTAATGTCGATAGAGAGAGAGAGAGAGTAGCGTGAGCAGGGTTTTCTTTTCAAATAAAGTTTCATGACTGGTTTCTTCCATCAACTTCTACAACCCATGGGGGAGATGGAAGTGATGGCAAAATTTGTCAAGACGAGGTATCTTACTCGAGCATCCATAGATACACCAATGACTAACATTTTATGTGCCTCTTCTATGTGAAAAATACAACTATGCAATGCATTCTTTACTCACTATTATTATGTTGGCATTTCTTTAAAATAACCAATGCATTCTTTGGTCACTAACAAACATCTTTTTTTAAAAAAAAAATCATTGTGATCCTCAACAATATGCTTATTTTAAAGGGAGAAGAAGAAGGGCGGCTACAAGTTGTCAACGACAGAAAATGGATTACATTACATGATCACCAAACTAATTGATAGAGATTTCGGAAGCTTCGTGTGAATTCCCGATCCATTTTCCATAAAAAAAGGATAGACGAACCATTTTCCATTTTCAAAATCTTATACCGTTTGGAAAACATCGAGTTTATCTTATCTTCATGGAAACATACAGCAATATCTTCTTCGGTGGACAACAAAACTCCTTCGCAGGAGCTAGAGAGGTCCCGTGGATTCTTGCTTTTAGTTTCGCGATTCATTTAAATTTTTTTATCATTAAAATGGAATGGGTCTATAATGATGATTTTTTTAAAAAATCCGTTACTACATCATCGATTGTTAAATTCATAACGATGATATTATTCGACGCGAAATCAATTTTTAAACTTGAAATTAGCGAAGAATGTCATATTCATTGTTTTTGTTGGGTAGCTACATTTTACAATTTGGTTGTCTTTTTTTATGAATGAAATTCCAATTTTTTATCAAAAAAGTATCATATTCGTTTTTATTTCATAAAAAGACGGCTTATGCATTCCTATTTTCAAAACCTTAACCGGTCACCATTAATTTTTTAGTTCAAAATTTAGCAGAAATTAGTTAAAATTTTAAAAAATAATAATGGATATGTTTTTCTATATATATATTGTCGTTAATGATAACCGTCATTTTCAACATTTTTTTTTACTTTTTTTTGGAAAATGTCACAATATATATTCATCTATATATCGCTCCTACATGCCATTCCAATTTCGTCAGAAACAGAGACTCTTATGCCCTCCATCTAAAACAAGTCGATTACAACAATTCTAAGACCGTTAAAATTACATGTTTTAGATGGAGGATATATGAGTATCTTTTTCTGACGAAATTGGAATGATATGTAGGAGGGATATATAGATGAATCAACATGATTTTATTTTTAAAAAAAATAAAAAAAATATCGAAAATAGGGAGCATGACAGTCATGTTGGCTGCCCCAAGGGAACAACCACATTAAATCCATATATATATCAACGAGCAATATCATTATTATATATTTAGGAACGACAAAGATTTTTTTAAAAGTTACTATAAGATTTTGTTGTAGTGTATTTTTTTAACCGATCACATCTTTTTTTACTAGTTTAGAGGGTTGGGGTTTTGAACCCTTAAACTAAAAGTGAGAACTTCTACACCAGTCCATTAAAGGGGTTCTTAACCTATCACATCTTGGCTCCACTTCCTTGATGAATAATAAAATGAATCGATAAACATGTCACATCTTTATTAAAAAAATAGAAAGTGAATTCTAAACAATTGTCCTCCATTCACTGGAAGTAAATAGATTAATCAATGGCATCACATGTTTTGTTTTTTTGGAAATGGAACAAAAGTTTGACCGAATAAAAAAGAAGCATATGCGAACAAAATTCAGGAGGCGGATTTGAAAAGTTGTCGTGAAATCTTAAACGTCTTAATCGTGGAAATGGACTAAGATAGTTCTTTGATAAACTAAGGTTGCATCAATTTTAATTCGTATTTTAAGTAGAGAAATTGTGTGGTTTGTTGTACGGGATTTAGAATGAAAATCGTGCTACCACTTGTGTGAACAATATCTATTGATTTGACTAAGAAGTAATGCGAAGTGTTTCGTTTTAAAGGGTAAAATATATTTACAAATCTTGTTTTGTTAATATATTAAATCATATACATTTATTGGATGTACTGCTACAAATGATATTAGATTGTTAAATGATGAGAATTAGCGATTATTTACATTTATTTTACCAAGGATTTTAACTGAAACGAAAAATAAAGATTATGAATCATGGATTTATCATTCTCATATATTTTTTGCCAGTCCCTTAGCATACGCTTATACTAAGGATATGTTAAAGAGAAGAAAAGAAAAGTAAAGTGAGAACAAATTTATTTTTTTAAACTAAACATCACATAAAGTATGAAGTCTGGTAGAGACCTGATTGTGGCCAATAATTACATATAGGTTCCTATTGAACCAAAGGCCACCCATGAAATTATCATACCTTTTGTGTGGAGTTCGTAGATATCAACACCTATCCATGCATCAATAAATGTTACCCTCGAATGATGTATAGAGTTCTCACCAAAGGTAACATTTCTATTAATAAAGTTTTTATACTCAGAAGGGGATTATTGTGTATCCCTTTAACCATGCACCATACCTATTGGTTCTTTCTTTCACTAACACGATTATATGCAATACAATAGAAGACATGTAAAAAAATCATCGACATGATTATCAGACCATGCCTCAAGGGGCATCTTGCAATCAATAGTAATGATGTATGACTCTAAATAACTAACATGTCCTATCAATAGTTAAGCATATAATGCCCTATCAAGAGTAATAATTGAAATCACACAACTTGTTTTCTCCAAAAGCATCATGTTCATTAAGTCCATAATTAAATCATATTTAGTGCATACCTTACAGTGTGGCCTATGCAATAAAGTCCTCCATGTTGTTAACAGGATCAACCAAGCATATAGTAAACAGTAATTACATGGATCCAAATAAATGGAAATAAACGCATTACAGATTAACATCATTAACGCCATGCATTTTCAATTCATTATCCGATTACATAATGCAAACATGAACCGATTAATCAAACAGAAACATAAATTTGGGAGTAATCCAGAAAGGGTAAAGCAATAAACAAATTGCGGCAAACAAAATATAAGAAAGATTAGTTTAGAAGTCACCGAAGCGTCCATGAAATGGACTGTCCTTAGAGAGGATATCGCCCCCACAATACCGATGCGTAGGGTACTGGCAATCCGCTCCCAGGATACGACGGCACACGATCTTCGTCTGCGTACACTGACGAGATCGTCCTTGAATGTACCTCAGAGAACTGCAGCCAAGAGAAGAAGAGACAGGTTCGTCCGTGAGAGGAAGAACCAAAATAAAGCTAAGACGGCGTGAGAGATTTTCTTTCGAGTGTATTAAAACACGACGTGTGGGAAGGGATATATATAGACGTCGTGTGCCTAGCGTGGTATCTTTTGATTTCCGAAAACGTCCCTCAACGGGCCCCGACCTGTGATTAATTTAATCGACTTATCAAATGATACCCACAGCAAAAGTATCGAGATCCGAATTGACTCTCCCGAGCCGGAGCCGGAGCCGGAGACGGAGATGGAGCAGAGCGCGCACGCGCGCATGTGGTCCTCCATTCCTCCTTTCTACTATTGCTATAAGAGCTTGGAGTGCGAGCTCATATATAAGCCCACCAAAAGTTTAGAGCTCCAAGGTATGGTACTAAACTTCCACCCAAACTTTTCCATGTTTCAAATTTGGGAATTCCCAAATTTCCCTCCAAGCCACATTGGATTCCCAATTGAAACCAAATTAACTCCAATTGTAGTTACATAGATTTTCCAATTAAAATCTAATACAATTTTTAATACAACAATCCTCCACGAATTCACCAATTTGAAAAAGAGATTCAAAGAGAGTTAAAACACAACTTTCGGCTGCCACACTTTGCTTTCAGTAAAGGTACCTTCCGGTTTGAACCTCTACCTGAGTTTACTATTTTCACTTTAATAGGAACGAAGTGAACTACGTCTTGAACTTCAGACCTTGGTGGTATACGGTAGAAACAATAAAGCATTGTTCTTGGTACAATCTTCAGGGTTGGTGCTCTTAAAGGCCATGCACCCTTATCCTGTTTCATGAGTGTATTAAGGAAAGACCCTCTTCCTTTAACTGCGGTTCACAGTAACATTCACATAGGTGGCGTTCTCCAAGGATGCACTGCTAACATCCTGCCCAAAGGTTTGAATCTATTTAGAGCCTACGCTCTTCTTAAACTTGCAGCTTAAATGGCACTCAGGCTTCCAGGGATAAGACACTCATGCATACGCATTAAGACTAGAGTGCCAACCAGTTCTCGAAATAGCTTGTTATTACCACATTAAACCTACTTTGTGTGATCTCCACTCAGATAGGTTGGGTTGCTACTGTAGAGGAACTCCCAATGGGTTTCAGTTCCATCCCAGGCCTAAACTTTAGGACTAAAGATCTATCAAGTCCCTTAGTCAACGGATCTGCAGTGTTGTCTTTGGATCCAACAAAATCCACAACCAATACCCCTCGAGACACCAAATCCCTTAACGTCTTAAGTCTGATTTGTATGTGTCTTCTTGTTTTCTGATTGAACTTTGAACTCTTGATCTTGGCAATTGTGTTCATATTATCAAAATGTACCGAGATCGCATGAACTGGCTGACCTACCATAGGAATTTCAGACAGAAGTTCCCTTAGCCATTCAGCCTCAATTCCAGCGGTGTCCAAAGCACACAGCTCAGCCTTAAAAGTGGATCGAGCTAGAATTGTCTGCTTAACATACCTCCTAGAGACTGCACCGCCTCCAAGGGTAAATATATACCCAGTAACATCGTTACTCTCGGACTCCTCTATTTTCCCTATACAGCTTGCATCACTATATCCTTTTAGTACAGATGGATGTCTACCATAATGCAAACTAAGGGAAATAGTTCCCTTCAAGTACTTCAGTACTCGATCCAGAGCCTCCCAGTGAGTACAGTCAGGACAACTAGTGTATCTACTCAGCTTTGCAATCGAGAATGAAATATCAGGTCTCGTGCAATTTGCAAGATACATTAAACTTCCTATCATTTGTGAATACCTTAGCTGAGCTACAAGTACTCCACTTTTATTCTTAAATAACATTTTGGATGAATCAAAAGGAGCGCTTACAACTTTGCAATCTTCATATCCAAATTTCTCAAGTACCTTCTCAATATAGTGAGATTGAGAAACTACAATCCCATCAACTGATCTTGTCAGTTTGAGACCCAAGATTACATCAGCAACACCCATGCTCTTAATTTCAAACATGCTTCTTAAGAATGCCTTAGTCTCATTAATAATCCTCACATGCGATCCAAACAACAATATGTCATCAACATACAGGCACAAGACAATACACTCATCACCTTTCACCTTGGAATAGACACACTTATCAGATTCATGAACCTTAAAGCCACATGACAAAATAGTTTTGTCAAACTTTTTATGCCATTGCTTTGGTGCTTGTTTCAATCCGTAAAGGGATTTGACAAGCTTGCAAACCTTTCCCTCATTCTCAGGAGTCACAAGTCCATCAGGTTGATCAATATAGATCTCTTCCTCAAGATCGCCATGCAAGAAGGCGGTCTTCACATCCATCTGGTGGATAGAAAGATCATATACAAAAGCCAATGCTATGAGCATCCGGACTGTGATCATCCTAGTCACAGGGGAATAGGTATCAAAATAATCGATACCTTCCTTTTGCGTAAATCCCTTGGTAACTAATCTGGCTTTATACTTTTCAATTGATCTGTCAGGTTTCAGCTTTCTCTTAAACACCCACTTGCACACAATGGTAGAGCATCCTTTGGGTAAATCAACCAACTCCCAAGTTCCATTCGCCATAATGGAACCCATCTCAGATTTGATGGCTTCCTTCCATTATTTTGCTTCAGATGAAGCCATGGCTTCCTTGTAACTTGGTGGATTACCCTCGATCTGGTAGACAACAAAGTCGTACCCAGATCCTTGGCTATCCGAGGTCTTTTACTCCTCTTTGGCTCAATCTCTCCTGAAAAGTCAATGGGTTCAAGTTGAGTCTCCACCCCCACATTCGTTATCATTTACACTTGATCCGGAATAGATCCTGATGTGAATGCGCCCTCAACGGTCAGATTCTGAGGAATCCCAGTCTTCAGCGGGAAGATGATGAATCTGTGATTCATCACTCTAAAAGTTGAAAATAGAACTTTGTTCCCGAGTAAATAGCAACATATTTCCCCTTATCTTGCATAATTAGCATTCATGCATGCAAGCATAATATCTGCATTTTAGCATTAATATTTGCATTAAAAAAGAAACCAAATTCACTTGTAAATATTCACTTGTATATTAGTGAAAATACCTTATTTGCATATATTTTATACTAACTCCGAATCTAATAAAACTAACTCTATAGTGTATATATTACTAACACTAATTAAAGAAAAATATAAAAAATTACTAACTTGTAAAATCACCCAATAAAACCCCAACCCAAGGTTGAAACCATCAACCTTAAAATGTGCATATCTCTCTCATACAGACCTCCGAATTAGGTCTGCTCACTTTTTAATCTAACATCTTTTATTATTTCTTTTTTATTTTCCTTTGCATTTAGTTGTATATTTTTCTCGAAGCGACACGTGGCAACTCCTGGAGCCACCATGTGTCGCCTCCTCATTCACCCATTTATGCCATCTCCCTCCTTCATCCTGGGCTGTTGGATGAGAGGGTTATCCATCAACGACCGTTCTTCTTCTCTACTCATTCCTCCCCGACTCTCCCTTGACTTAAGGGAGAAGCCAACATCCTCCTCCATTGACGGCCACTCCACACCCCACCCCCTCCACCTTCTCCATCTCTTCTCCAACCTCCTCCTCCTCCTCTTTATAATCCTCTCCATCTTCCACATTCATCCCCATCTGCCATTTTCATAGTGAGGGAGAGGAGAGTTCCTATCAACCTTAGGTGAAAACTAGGGAGTTTTATAGTTGAGCGACGACCCACCTTCAGTATTCTGGCAAGATCCGGCGAGACATCAACCTTCGTTGCTGCAAGCTTCACACGAGGCCTGCTCGAGCTCCGCTTGCCGTGCGTTGAGCGACGACAGGAGCAGCTTCGCTCCTCCTCCCAGGCACCTTATCCTTCCACATTACAGGTAACCTCCTTCTTCTTTTTCATCTTCATTTCATTTCTCTCTCCTCGATTCATCTCTTTCCGACCACAAAAATCACCAAACAAATCACACTTTCACGGATAAATAACACGTTGCGAACGCAACGGTGATTTTTATTAAATTTTTTGGAGAACTTCTATCAACCAATTAATCGAAAATTTAAGCACGCTAAACAAATGCATGAAGAACAGGGGAGATGGTGAAACTCCCCTGTTTCTTCTCCCCCCTCTCACGTATTCTTTCTCTCTTCTTCTACTTCACCACCCTCGACGCCACGCAACCCTCGCGGCCGCCGACTCTCGCGCCGTCCTCGAGCTCTGCGCCTCCTTCCCGGACCTCAGACGTGTGTCGCCTAAGGCACGGGCTCTGCCAACGTCTTCAGCCACCTGCTCCACCACCGCGCCTCCACCAGACCACGCGCGCGCAGCCCCTCCACGCGAGGTCCTCCGCCCACGCGTGCAACGGCCGTCCCTTCTCCAGCCACCAGCCCAGTAGCATCGCGCCTCCACCGCCAAGGCCACATCCTAGCTCGTCGCCGACGCCACCTCCTCCATCATCAACTCTGGCAGTTGGGGAGAAGTCCCTTGTTTCATCTCCAAAAGCAGAGGAAGTTATGACACAATAAAAGAATTGGGTATTTGCAAACGGGACACTTGCACTCCTATGCAAGTTATCCAATGATTTTCTAAGTTTCGGTAATTACTCTTGAGTACCTGCATTTCAATTTCAGTTCATTCTCAATATTTTATTTGCAATCATAGTCCTGCATTTGTGAGTCATTTTTATTATCTTTCGGTTGTCCATTTTCAATTCCAAACATTGCATACTATAGCATAACTCTTGTTCTATCATTTTAGCATTTATTTGTATTTTTCTTATTCGCAGAATATTTATGGAATTTAATTTGGTAAAAAATACAATATTTTGTCCATTTTGATTGATTAATTGATTGCGCATTATCTGCTTATCGAAAAATATCTGAAAAATCATCATTGGTAGATATAAGTCTATACTACAACATCTCCGAAAATCTCACCATTTGCACATGTAGTTTGTCTTAGAAAAATCATTTAGTGAAAACCTTAACCGATTTTTAATTAATCAACCGTGAAGTGTTTTAACGAAATTCAACTTGATTTGGATAGCTCTTAATTAGACCTATTTGGATTAATTTTGTTTCTGAAAAATATCATTGTTTGTTAATTATTATAATTTGTTTAGTCATTTTCACTAAATTCTGCATTTTTTATTATCCGTGCATCTAAAATTACAAAAAAATTATCGAGTCACTTTTTCATTGTCTCGCATAACAAATCAAGTTTCATAATTTTTAGAATTAATTTGACTATCTTTATGATTTAACTTGTAAATTGGCATGATTTTGCATGTGTCTTGCATAAAATATACTAAAAAGACCAAAAAAATAACTCCTCTGAAAATAAAACATTGGATTTTGCTAAAAATTCACCTAAGGAGACAGCTGCCTCCTTGAGTTCGACCTTGGACTTCCAACCAAGTAAAAAAAATTTGCCGCTCGAAATTAATTTGATTATAATTGAAAGTGGTTTTTGATCTGCTCTCATTATCCGACTGCAACGAACGATATCAATTAATTTGAACATTAATTTGCTCGAATTAACAAGGGTAGTGGGACGCATTTTCAAAATGGCGCCATTGCTAGGGAGGCATGGCTTAGGTTAATTTGCAGTTATTTCTGAGTGTTTGATTTTTTATCCCCGGGTAGTCTGACCCCCAGTTTTCTTGTGAATATTTTCTGTCTTTTAATTTTTTGTATTTTTTGTGTCGTTCTCTATCTGACCTCAATTTTTTTTCTGTGCGAGGAACGCGAGGAGTCGAAGACGCTTCGAAGATTCGATATTTTAATTTTTTGAATAATTTGAGAGAACTTGTATTTTTAATTTTATTTCTTTATTTTTTTCGCATCATTTCCAACGGTTCCCGTTTGGGTTCTCGTGTGTGTAAAGATAGTGAAACCGTGTCCCCGTGTACTGTATGGATTGAATGGTAAATTAGGCTTGCACTAACGGCTCCTCGAGCCACTCTAGGATTTACTTGTGTTCGTAAATTTCTAGGACCACATAGTACACTTAAAAGACGCACCTAGACCGCAGAATTAGTCAAATCAACATGTGCTTCATTTCGTTAATAGAACTGCTTGTCTAGGAGCGGATTTTGTCGCTTGCATTTGAATATAGTGTAAAAAGTTCTCAATTCTGTTTTGCATCCTGCATAAAAAGCGAAGGGATCACTGTAAGTATTCTCTACTCAGCATACGCATCATCGTTTTTTATGCATCGACTTTTCTCGATTTCCCCCTCTATTTTTCACACTTAATTTAAACAGAAATGGGGACTGGATGATAGGTGTGCTGTGTGGTTGGACTAACAAGTGATAACTTAACTTAAAACCGGGACTGCTAACATTATTGACCAAAAAATATATAAAATTGGAAAATCTGTTTGCGGGAGACTATTCCCCGACCTTGTTTTCAGGCTGAGTGAGGGTACTTGACTGTATGTGAACACCTTAAGGCAAAGCCCAAATCCCCGTTTTCCATATCACGTTTCGACTAATCCTAGAAAATATCACAAGTTGAATTTTTAAGGTTCATTGACTAGTACCAAGTAGCCTCCGCCTGTCTCAGGAAGATAGGGGTGAAATTGCGGTACTTCGAGACAAGTTTCCAGTAACCCCCAGGGGTGAAGTTCTGGCCTTGTCAGCCTCCGCCTGCTTGCAGGTAGATATGGACAAGTCTATGAATCCATCAACTTGGGATAGGAGCGAAGAAAGGAAGGACCAGCGGTATCTTAGGCGACCGGTTAAACATGGAAGACGATTCCGGCTCTGAGCTGACTTCCCTCTAGGCCGCGTAATCCTTTCTATCTTGCTTGAAAAATCACACTTAAAATTTACAAGATTAATTGGACTCGGTTTCGGGTCCTTCACTGTGTTGAGTGTGAACCCAGGGTCTTGGATTGAATTGTTTGCTTTAGGTAGGAGTCAAATCCTATCTTCACTTAGAAATCCCAATTATTCTCGCCAAATCAATATGAGTGACTAGGGGGATATTGACTCTTTATTCGCCAATCTCTCTTTGAGCCCCCCACGAAACTCCTCTTCACCGGCCCAAGCGCACCTTGGACCATCCAGGACTCTTGACCCTCTTGAGTTCTGGTCCCCTCACACCCAGGGTGGTTACTCTCAAACCAACCCTTTCCTCTCCTCTGAGCTTACCGAGGAAGATCATCGCCTCGGTAAGAATCCCTTCCTTGATTTGTCCTCTGACATAGACCATGTTTCATACCCATGACTAGAAGACAAGATGCCACCTAAGCAACCACCAGATGAGGACTAGCTGAGACAAAATTCTTAATCGCCTCGCCACAGTCGAACAACAAAATGCAGACCTCACACCTAGAATGGGACAAATCATTGCGGCAGGAGGAATCGACCGACCAATGGTTGATGCCTACAACCCAGCGGAGAATGAGATACACAGTTGGTTGGCACCAGCAGATCCCCCCGAAGCATTCGATCTCAAGCCTCACTTCCTCAGCCTGCTACCGAAGTTCAACGGAAACGCCAATGAAGAACCTTATGCCTTCCTCAGAGACTTCAAGCTGGTTTGTAACAGCCTTAGTCATCCCAAGGTTGGACAGGATTACATTAGACTAAAGGTCACCCCTTTTGCCTTAGGAGATAAGGCAACACATTGGTTGAAGAACTTAGGGGTGATATGTACCACCTGGATGCAGTTCAAGGAGTTATTCCTGAAGAAGTTCTACCCCCTCAGTAGAACTAATCAAATGAGAACGAAGATCGCTAGTTTTTCGCAGGGACCCATTGAACCATTCCATGAAGCCTGGGATAGGTTTAACGACCTAATTCAGAAATGTCCCTGCCATGGTATTTCAAGGCGATCTTAGTCGTTCTGTGGCATGACCCTGGAGATGCAGGGGTTAGTCAGTGCCGCCTGTGGAGGAAGCTATCTGAACAAGAATGAGGATACTGTATGGAAGATACTAGAATAGATGGCAGAAACCGACAGGTCGCAGGCTACTAGGGCCTATCAGTTGTCTCCCTCAATCCTATCCAACGAGATAACTCGGAGGACTGTAGCAGATCTGACAGAGGACCTCATTCCCAATATGGGGATGATTGCTGACAAACTAACCATGGTCGAGCAGATCCACAAGAGGATCACTGACCTTGAGTCTCTCTCACGTCTACTGAAGCAAGTGGAGGAACTTACTGAGAAGGTAGCTAAAATGAAGTTACCTGCCCCTTCTGCACCACCTGTACCTGTACACCGAGTCCATCTTGTAGCGGAACAAGCATCGGGGCCTCAGAGTAGCTGGGTGGAGGATCATACTTACACCCAGTAGAACCAGCATGCACCTCCACAAGTGGTGACCGGATACGAGGAGCCTCCGTAGGTGTTCGAGATCAACGGGCTGTGGTACAACCGTGACCACGTCAGCAGACAGTCAGGGATGGGGAATGGGCAGCCTCAACGACCTTCCCCAGCTTACCAGGAAACCAGCTCCGTCCCTGCACCGCGCTTTGTTCAGTCCAGGCCCGAACGAGGGTACCAGCCTCAGCAGCACTAGCAGCAGCGCACATTCCACTCGGGCTAGCAGGGCCCGACACCGTCCCATCAGCAGCAGCAGTATCAGCATGGCCAGCAGGGCAAGTACAGAACCTCATCCGCAAGTCAGCATCAATAAGCCCAGCCCACCGAATTGGAGTCCCTCACCTTGGCGATCCAGACCCTGTCTGATAGGGTGCAACAAATCCAGAATGACTATCTAGATATGAGAACCGATCTGAATCGGGTTTCTCGTACCGAGGATCAATAGATGGTGCCAAAGATCCCAATTCCCGCACAGGTTCAAGCCAACCCAAACAACTTAACCCAAGGCCAGAACCGACCTCGTGATCAGGTATACTATTCAGATAATTCTTTATCTGAACATGAGATCCTTTTGTATGATAATGTGAATCATATGTCCGTCAGGAGCAGAAGGACCGTGACCATACCTGATCGGGCACGGGCACCAAAGGAAGGAGTCGCCAAGTCTCTACCTGAGGAGAACTTGGAGGAAGAAGAGGAGCAGCACCACCATCACCACCACCGGCAGAAGAAGAGGACTTCTGGGTCCTCGAAGCAGCAATCCCGCACCGACAGAGAGTTCGACGAAACCGACGAAGAGCCCACACCTCCATCTGAGGAAGACCGTCAAGAAGTCGCGGAAGACGCGTCACCGGTTTTTCCACAGCATTTTCCTTTTAGTCGGAGTCAGAGTCCGAGTCTGTATAAGAGTCCGAGTCTTGTACAGAACTCAGTTCCGGATTTCAATGAAAACATTTCAGTTTCAGAACATGAGTTAGAGTCAATAATCCCTTTTCCCCGAGCTCTTAAGGGTGGAAAGAAGAAAAATGAAAAAAAAACCAAAAAGATGACCCAGAGATGGCAGAGTTCTGTAGCAAACACATCAAGGTCACAATCCCCTTTGACAAGTACGTGGAAATGACTCCTGCATTCCAGAAGTACCTTAAGGTGAGATGCACACCTAATAGGGTTAGTAGGAAGACCAAAAGCCGTGTTGAGAAACACGTTCTATCAGTAGCCACGACTTGTGCAATAAAGAACTCGTTTCCAAGGAAACGAAGAGACATGGGTGCACACTATGTAGTGAGTCATGTTGATGATATCACGTTTACTCGCACTCTCCTAGACAACGGATCCTCAATTAATTTAATGCCTACAGCCCTCTATGAGCGGCTTAATCTCGGACCTCTTAGGAAATCTAGAGCCCTCCTGCAATTTGCTGATAAATCAACCAAGAGGTCCCAAGGAGAATTGAGGAATGTTGTGATCAAAGTCGAGGGACATGAATACATGATGGACTTCACAGTCCTAGATATGGAAACCCCTCGTAATTGGAGAGATTCCCAGATCATCTTAGGCAGGCCCTTCCTCAGAACAACGGGGGCCCTATTTGATTATAAGATAGGGAAGATCCAATTGCAAACTCCAGGCGGAGATGAGGAACTCGAGATGTAGCAGACCAGATGGCAGAGACCGGATTCCGAATCTAGCATCGAGTACTCTTCAACCAAAGCAGACTGCGATCATGTGGACACAGTTGGGCTATGGAGACATACCCAGCCAGCACCAATGAGTCCCTCCCCTCTGGAGATGATCACTTGCATGAGTCAGTTTGTGAGGTCCTCAGAGACGAGTACAGCTCAGAACTTGCATCGCCCTACATCTTCGATGACTTAGAGGCTTAGTCGGGCCTGTCAGTCCTTCCCTCTTAAGGACAATCGGAAGATGAGGATGACGAGTCGGACGTGGCTTTTGTCGATTGCATGGAGACCTTTGACGATCCAACTCCAGAGAGGAATAACTTGGTGGCAGCAATTACAGAGAAAGATCCATCCACTTCTAACACCGAGCCAGATTCGATTGAGCTTGATTTCCTAGACGATCACACCATACCTGAGCTCAAGCCTTTACCCACAACACTGAAATACGCCTTCCTTGCAGGTCAGGACAAGAAATTTCCGGTCATCGTCAGTTCGCGATTGACCGAGGAGCAGGAATCTCGCTTGCTAGAGATCTTGGAGAAAAACCGCAAGGTGATAGGCTGGAGCATTTCCAATCTCCACGGGATAAATCCCGTTCTGTGTTCGCACCATATCTACTTGGAGAATGAAGCCAAACCCTATCGTGAATTCCAACGTTGTTTGAATCCAAATTTACGAGAGGTAGTGAAGAAGGAGATAGAGAAATGGTGCATCGCGGGTTTCATTTATCCCATCTCCGACTCGAAATGGGTGGCCTCGATCCATGTGGTCCGAAAAAGTCGGGAATTCAGACGACCACCAACGAGGACAAAGAGGAGATCATGACGCGAGTGCCCACATCGTGGAGCGTCTGTGTGGATTACAGACGCTTGAATGCTGCAATGAAGAAGGATCATTTTCCCCTACCGTTCATTGATCAGATCCTAAAGAGACTAGCAGGGAAAGAGTTCTTCTATTTCTTGGATGGGTTCTCGACCTACAATCAAGTAGCTATAGCTCCGGAGGATCAGGAAAAGACCACGTTCACATGCCCCTTTGGTACCTATACTTTCAGGCGCATGCCCTTTGGGTTATGCAATGCTCTAGGTACTTTTCAAAGGTGCATGATTGTTGTATTCGTCGAAATGGTCGGTGAATTCCTGGAAGTCTTCATGGACGGCTTCTTGATCCACAATGATTCCTTCGATTCATGTCTTAGGAATCTGGACCGAGTCCTCAGACATTGTTGTGAGGTTAATCTGGTGCTCTCCTGGGAGAAAAGTCACTTCATGGTGACGGAGGGCATTGTGTTGGGGCACGTCATCTCCAAGAGAGGAATGGAGGTTGACCCTGCCAAGGTAGATGTGATCAAACGACTCCAGCCACCAACCAACATCAAACAGTTGCGGTCGTTCCTAGGGCATGTCGGATTTTATCGGAGATTCATCAAGGATTTTTCTAAGATTGCCCGACCACTAACTGAGCTTTTACGGCAAAGACAGGGAGTTTGTTGTTGATCACAAATGTCTTGAGGCCTTTAAGCTATTGTAAGGAATGATCATGGACGCACCTATCCTACAAGCCGCAGATTGGTCTCTACCTTTTGAGATCTTGACGGATGCATCAGATTTCGTTGTTGGGGCTGTGTTAGGATAGAGAAGAAATGGCGTCCCGTTTGCAACCCACTACGCAAGCAAAGTGCTTGATATCGCTCAGCGTAACTATACAGTTACGGAAAAGGAGATGCTTGGGGTAGTTTTTGCCTTGGACAAGTTCAGATCTCATTTAATTGGATCCAAGGTAATTGTGTTCACTGACCACTCGGCGCTACGATACTTGATGGAAAAGAAGGACGCGAAGGCACGTCTTCTTCGGTGGATTTTACATATCCAGGAGTTTGATTGGACATCCGTGATGAACCTAGAAAGAAGAATGTAGTAGCCGATCATCTCTCTCGTCTCGAAGATCTCAATACTTCTGAGGATTCATCAATTCGAGACTCCTTCCCTGACGAGTGAATTTTTGTTGTCGACTCTCTCCCATGGTATGCCAACATCGTGAACTATCTTGTCTCCAAGAAGGTTCTCGAGGGTTGGCCCAAGAGCCACATCGACCGACTGAAGTCGAATGCTAGACACTACCATTGGGAGGATCCGATTCTTTTCTTTGAAGGACCGGATTGTGTCTGGAGACGGTGTATTCCTCAGGAGGAATACCAGAGTGTCCTTTCTTTATGCCACAGCTTAGAGGCAGGAGTACACCACTCCGGGAAGAGGACCGCATGGAAGGTACTTCAGTGTGGCTTTTACTGGCCGACTCTGTTTCGCGATGCCATCACCTTTGCGAAGTCGTGCCCGATATGCAAGAGAATGGGAGGAACCATTGGTTCCAAGGATGAGATGTCGATGCAACCTTTCATCATTTGTGATGTCTTTGACGCCTGGGGCATCGATTTCATGGGCCCATTCCCTGTTAGCCATGGGTTCGAATACATCCTTCTTACGGTAGATTATCTATCCAGGTGGGTGGAGGCTATCCCGACCCGAGCCGCAGACAGCAGGACTGTCTATAAATTCATCAGAGAGCACATCATCTCTAGTTTCGGGATCCCCAAAATGATGATATCAGACGGGGGTAGCCACTTTGTAAACCGGGAGGTGAAGAAACTCTTGACGGACTACGGCATCAAACATCGTGTCGCTAGTCCTTACCACCCACAAACTAATGGTATGGCTGAGGTGTCGAATCGGGAGGTGAAGACTATATTGCAGAAGCTTGTTCGCCCAGATAGGAAGGACTGGTCTTAGATTCTGGATCAGGTCCTATGGGCGTATAGGACAACTTACAAGACACCATTAGGAACCTCCCTATTCCGAATGGTATTCAGAAAGCCATGCCATTTGCCCGCAGAACTAGTGCATAAATCTGAATGAGCAATCAAGAAGGTCAATTGGAACACACACCTTGGGCAGAAGCAGAGAGAAATGGATCTGAATGAGCTTGTGGAAGTCAGAAACCGCGTATATGACAACAGTTTGGTGTACAAGGACAAGGTGAAGCGTTAGCATGATAGATATATCAGACGAAAGACCTTTGTTCCTGGACAGAAGGTATGGTTGTTTAATGCAAGGCTAAAGATCTTCCAAGGCAAGTTGAAATCCAAGTGGACAGGCCCATTCATTGTCCGAACGGTGCATGATAGCAGATGTATCGAGATCTCAGATCTTGCAGATGATGCACCGACATTCCTTGTGAATGGACAACTGTTGAAACACTTCGTCGAATCCAATGAGCAGTTAGTCCATGTTGAGGAGATTGTATTCATGCGCAAGACAGATTCAACAGATACACCTCGAGCCGCGCATGAGACCATGTAGCAGTGAGCTCTAGCCATCAGCAGCATCTTGAAAGATTCAGACCGACTCACTTGTAAATACCATCATTCCTGTGCATTCTGACCTCTCTTTTCCGCGACTCTAGTAACTAATCCTAGCTTCATTGATCGCCATCTTGGACCATACTTAGGATGACCAGATCCTAAGTATAGGGGGGATGAGCCACTTGAGTCCGTTCTCTATCTATCCCCCAGATCACATTGGTCCTCATACTCACTTCCGTCCTATACTTAGGCTGACCTGAGTCTAAGTATAGGGGGACCGATGCCCGCATGGTATATTCATCCGTTTCTCTTCTTGACCTCGTCCGCCCCATTCTTATTCTTCTTCTACACTTAGGCTGCCAGAGCCTAAGTATAGGGGGGCGGAGTGACTTCTTTACTTTTTGTTATTTTAGTTCTCCTACGCTTAGTACGAGCTATGTCTTTTTCCTCGCTTTTCGTGCTCTGAGGACATATCACACGCTAAGTATAGGGGGGCGTGTATATATTACATATATACTTTACCCATAGCTTGTACTTTCACGTATTTTCGCGTACTTTTTGTATTTATTTTGCAATAATTATGGGTGGGTAAAAATTGAAAAAAAATTTGAAAAAAATTTTTTGTACTTGTTGTATAATACTTGTAACTTTTGTAAAAATTGAAAAAAATGTATACTTGTATAACATGTATAATACTTATAAACTCTTGTAAATTATTGTAACATAGAAGGTATACCAAAGTTTTGAAAAAAAACACAAAAAAACACAAAAAAACAAAAGAAAATAGGCTTCTTATTTACCTTGCATATCATCCTTGCATTCAAAAAAAAAAAAGAAAAGAAAGAGTCTTGCATTTACATTCATCTACATAAGCATGTCATCTACATCTCATCTGCATATCTTGCATATGCAAGGTGAAAAGCTAGTGGGTTCTGAACCAAGTTATGAGTAGATATTGAGGATGGACTTAATTTGACCTTATTCCACCTAATTTCAGAGGAACCTTATAGGAGCTGGAGTTAATATTTCTGGGGTCAAGTGACTTAATTCTTCGAGTCCGCAAGTCTATGTTCACATGTCATCTTGATTAGTCTAAGTAGAATATCTCGTGCACATGCATGATTCTTTTAGAAAACGACCTAACTTGGACAAGCACAATGCACGTAGCTCTTCACTGATGAGATGGTGAGGAGGTAGAATCCTTTAGCTTGGAGTAGCACACGGGTGGAAATATCCGTCCTCCTCTAGGGAGGGTAGTGCATCTCAACCTAGTCTGGTGGTGTTGACATCTAAGGATGGGATGTTGTGGGTTGCAATAATGCTTTAAAAGAGGGATAGTCTACTGGCTCAAGAGGAAAAACTCCTGATGTACATGCTGCACCTTGTATATAGTTCAAAAAAAGAGAGAAAGAAAAAAAAGAAAAAATGCAAGAACTCCAAAAAAATCAGACAGGTCCAAGTGAAAAACAATATACATGTCGGAGTATGTAAGAAGTCTGCAGCTGGATGACTTGGCTACAATGGTCAGGCATCCCGGGATAGGTAGCTACACTGGCTACCATCCATTCTTTTCTCCACCCCCTCCTCTTGAGCCAGTCGCACTTGAACTTAGAAGGGAATACCCCGCTCCTCGAGGAAAGAGTTACTGGACCGGGTTATTTGAGTTACCTTGTTAGAGGAGGCTGGTTCTGAGCCATTTCTGATGTGAAGAGTTACATTTCATTTACACAGTACAAGTAAGAATCATAGTCATCAGAATTTTGCGTTTGAGGATTTGTTGTGACCTGACTATTGAGGCGTCTTGAATATAAGACTTGTGGAACTTGAAGTCTGTTAGGTCTTAAATTCAGATCCCAATAAGGTTCTGCCACACAATTAATACGAAGGTCGAATCAAGCTCCATTTTCAACTTTTGTTCATGACCTTGATATGGAACCCAAAATCATTTCACTCTTGCATTTCATTTTAGTTGCTCGGGGACGAGCAAGGTTTAAGTATAGGGGGTTGATGAATCTGTGATTCATCACTCTAAACGTTGTACGCTTGAGCAATCAACATGATATATTTGCTCACATTCCAGGCGTAGGTCATAATTCGCAAAATAGAGCTTTGTTCCCGAGTAAATAGCAGCATATTTCCCCTTATCTTGCATAATTAGCATTCATGCATGCAAGCATAATATCTGCATTTTAGCATTAATATTTGAATTAAATAAGAAGCCAAATTCACTTGTAAATATTCACTTGTATATTAGTGAAAATACCTCATTTTTATATATTTTATACTAACTCCGAATCTAATAAAACTAACTCTATAGTGTATATATTACTAACACTAATTAAAGAAAAATATCAAAAAAATACTAACTTGTAAAATCACCCAATAAAACCCCCACCCAAGTTTGAAACCATGAACCTTAAAATATGCATATCTCTCTCATACAGCCTCCGAATTAGGTCTACTCACTTTTAAAGTAATATATATTCAAAGACCTTCGAAAGAAGACCAATTTCATTAAAATCGGAGCTCGTATGCAAAACTTGGGTTTTGGGCCTCTTTGTATATTGTACATATTGACCTTTTTGCCCCTGCATTTTATCATTTTATTTTCTTAATTATTAAAAATCCAAAAAAATTAGATTAATTTGTAATATTCTTCTCATACTTTCTCTATTTTTATTTTGATTTTTCTTAATTATAAATGACAAAAAATTAGAAAAGATAAAATGTGGTATTTTATATCTATAAGGTACCACCCAAAAATACATTTTTGTACAGACTATTTCCTTTGATTTTCGGCCCTTCACAAAAGTTGTAGATCTCGTCGAGATGATCAACTTTTGTGTTGATCACTTTTCAATTTAACCTCTTTTATTAATTCTTTTTGATTTTCCTTTGCATTTAGTTGTGGATTTTTCTCGGAGCGACACGTGGCAACTCCTAGAGCCACCATGTGTTGCCTCCTCATTCACCCACTTATGCCATCTCCATCCTTCATCCTGGGTCGTTGGATGAGAGGGTTATCCATCAACGACCGATCTTCTTCTCTACCCATTCGTCCCCCACTCTCCCTTGACTTAAGGGAGAAGCCAACATCCTCCTCCATCGACGGCCACTCCACACCCCACCCCCTCCACCTTCTCCATCTCTTCTCCAACCTCCTCCTCCTCCTTTTTATAATCCTCTCCATCTCCCACATTTATCCCCATCCGTCATTTTCACAATGAGGGAGAGGAGAGCTCCTATCAACCTTAGGTGACAGCTAGGGAGTTTTATAGTTGAGTGACGACCCACCTTCAGTATTCTGGCGAGATCTGGCGAGACTTCAACCTTCACCGCAGCAAGCTTCACACGAGGCCTGCTCGAGCTCCACTTGCCGCGCGTTGAGCAACGACAGGAGCAGCTTCGCTCCTCCACCCAGGCACCTTATCCGTCTACATTACAGGTAACCTCCTTCTTCTTCTTCATCTTCATTTCATTTCTCTCTCCTCGATTCATCTCTTTCCGACCACAAAAATCACCAAACAAATCACACTTTCACAGATAAATCACACGTTGTGAACGCAACGGTGATTTTTATTATTTTTTTTGGAGAACTTCTATCAACCAATTAATTGAAAATTTAAGCACGCTAAACAAATGCATGAAGAACATGGGAGAAGGTGAAACCCCCCTGTTTCTTCTCCCCCTCTCACGTATTCTTTCTCTCTTCTTCTACTTCACCACCCTCGACGCCACGCCACCCTCTCGGCCGCCGACTCCCGCACCGTCCTCGAGCTCTGCGCCTCCTTCTCGGACCTCGGGCGTGTGTCGCCTAAGGCCCGGGCTCCGCCAACGTCTTCAGCCACCTGCTCCACCACCGCGCCTCCACCAGACCACGCGCGCGCAGCCCCTCCGCGTGAGGTCCTCCGCCCACGCACGCAACGGCCGTCCCTCCTCCAGCCACCAACCCAGTAGCGCCGCGCCTTTGCCGCCAAGGTCGCATCCTAGCTCGTCGATGACGCCACCTCCTCCATCATCAACTCCGGCGGTTGGGGAGAAGTCCCCTGTTTCATCTCCAAAAGCAGAGGAAGTTATCGCACAATAAAAGAATTGGGTATTTGCAAAGGGGACACTTGTACTCCTTTGCAAGTTATCCAATGATTTTCTAAGTTTCGGTAATTACTCTTGAGTCCCTGCATTTCAATTTCAGCTCATTCTCAATATTTTATTTGAAATCATAGTCCTGCATTTGTGAGTCATTTTTATTATCTTTCTGTTGTCCATTTTCAATTCCGAACATTGCATACTTTAGCATAACTCTTGTTCTACCATTTTAGCATTTATTTGTATTTTTCTGATTCGCAGAATATTTATGGAATTTAATTTTATAAAAAATACAACATTTTGCCCATTTTGATTGATTAATTGATTGCGCATTATCTGCTTATCGAAAATGTCTGAAAAATCATCATTGGTAGATATAATTCTATACTACAACATATCCGAAAATCACATCATTTGTACGTGTAGTTTGTCTTAGAAAAATCATTTAGTGAAAATCTTAATCGATTTTTAATTAATCAACCATGAAGTGTTTTAATGAATTCAAGTTCATTTGGATAGCTCTTAATTAGACCTAGTTGGATTAATTTTGTTTCTTAAAAATATCATCGTATGTTAATTATTAAAATTGGTTTAATCATTTTCACTAAATTCTGCATTTTTTATTATCCGTGCATCTAAAAATTACAAAAAAATTGTCGAGTCACTTTTTCATTATCTCGCATAACATATCAAGTTTCATAATTTTTAAAATTAATTTGACTATCTTTTTGATTTAACTTGTAAATTGGCCTGATTTTGCATATGTCTTGCATAAAATATACTAAAAAGACCAAAAAAGTACCTCCTCTGAAAATCAAACATTGGATTTTTCTAAAAATTCACCTAAGGAGACAACTACCTCCCTGAGTTCGACCTTGGACTTCCAACCAAGTAAAAAAAATTTGCCGCTCGAAATTAATTTGACTATAATTGAAAGTGGTTTTTGATCTGCTCTCATTATCCGACTGTAACGAACGATATCAATTAATTTGAACATTAATTTGCTCGAATTAACAAGGGTAGTGGGACGTATTTTCGGAAGACATCCTCAAAGAAGGTAGCATCATGGAGTTCAACAATGGTGTTGACTTCTATGCCTGGTATCTCGGACCGAATTACCAAGAACATATATGCATAGCTATTTTCCAAGTAACCTAAGAAGACCGCATCAACAGTTTTAGGACCAAGCTTCTTTCTCTTGTATTCTGGGACTAAAATCTTAGCGAGATAGCCCTGTACTTTGAGATATCTTAAGCTCGGTTTCCTATTTCTCCAAAGTTTAAAAGGATACTTTTTCATATGCCTTGGAGGAACCCTATTCAGAATATGGAAGGCCGTATTCAAGGCTTCTCACCATATATAGGCTGGAAGTCCAGAACTCTGTATGAGAGCATTGATCATATCAGTTAAGGTTCTATTTTTCCGTTCTGCTATTCCATTTGATTGCGGTGAATGTAGGGTCGTAACTTCATGAACTATGCCAAACGATTTGCATTGTTCATCAAATAAGTTAGAGGTATATACACCTTCTCTATCTGACCTAAGGCGTTTAAGCACTTTTCCTGTTTGTGTCTCAGCCTCATTCTTAAATATAAGAAAATTCTCTAAGGCTTCATCTTTGGTTTTCATTAGATATACATAGCAGTATCTATTGCCATCATCTATAAAGGTGATAAAGTATTTCTTATTGTCTCAGGTCAACACACCATTAAACTCACAGATATCCGTGTGCACTAGATCCAAGATCTCACTATATCTAGAGACAGACTAAAAAAAATTCCTAGGCGTCTTAGCTTGCATACAGATTTCACATTTTTAGTTTTAACAATATTATGTTTAAGGATCAATTCTAAATTCATCATTCTTTTAATTGAATTTAGGTTTACATGTCCCAATCTACCATGCCACAGATCACATGATTCTAGATTATTCACAACATGAGACACAAAATTAGAACATTTAGAATTTAAAACATTTATTTCATCAATGTTTACTGAATCACATCTAATTCTAAATAACAAATCAAAATATGCCAAATAGCCTTTTCCATAAAAAATACCATGTCTCATAATGACAACTTTATTATATTTAGAGTTCAATTCAAAACCATTTCTAACTAAGATAGAGCCAGAAAAAACATTCTTCTTGATGTCAGGAACATGCAACACCCTGTGTAACGTCCAGACACGTTCTGAGGAGAACCTCAAGTTGACTTGTCCCGACCCTAGCACCCTGGCTACAGAATCGTTCCCCATCTTCACAGTCCCACCACTGCATGTCTGATAAGAAGAAAACAAAGTTCTGTCAGAACAAATATTTACATTGGCTCCCGTATTCACTAGCCACTCATTTGGATCATGGATATGGTATAGTTCAGGTTTTACAGAGACATACCCCTCGCTAGCCTCGAGTCCTATAGTGATCATATTCACTTGCAGACTCCCGTCTGCAGCCTTAGGTTGAGCCTTTAAGGACGGACAATCCTTCATCCAATGGTCAACCTGATTACAGTGCCAGCAGGGTTTATTCTTTGTCTTTTTCTGGATCTTGCCCTTTGATTTCATTTTATTGTTATTAGCACCCTTTCCCTTCTTATCTCTGCCCTTCGAGGTCATGAGATTGACCTTAGCCTGAATATCGACAGGAAGCACAAGATTTTGTTTCCTGTGTTCCTCCTCTATGGCAATTGCCACCATCAAGTCATCCATAGAAATCTTCCCGTTCCTGTGTTTCAGGGTCATACCGAAGTCTTCTCACGACTTGAGGAATTTTTCTATGATGCACATGAAATGAAACTTCTCTGGAAATTTCATTTCGGCATCTTCTAAACCATGGAGCAGGAGTAAAAACTCATATACCTGTTCAGTAACAGACTTCCCTTCGGCCATGGAAAACTTCAAAAATTTGGCCACGGAGTATTTCTCAATACCGAGATCTTCGGTATTATACTTCCGATCCAAATCTTCTCATAGACCATTCGCAGTCTGCGTGGACGAATAGTATACGTCAAACAACGTGTTGGACAGAGCCAACAAGATGCAACCATGACAAATACGATCGCGTTCTTTTCCTTTTCCACCGTAGGACAATCGGTTTCAAGCATAGAGATTAATCCTATAGTGGTTAACCAGATCTTCATGCATTGTTGCCAACGCTTGAAATTCTGACCATCGAATTTTTTAGGCATACACGTCATATCTACCCTCGATTTAAACATCGTTTCCGACATTAATATAAAACCGATTCCGGATATCCTCTCTAAGATTGTTGCTAACAGGATCAACCACGCATATAGTAAATAGTAATTACACGGATCCAAAGGAATGGAAATAAGCGCATTACAGATTAACATCATTAGCGTCATGCATTTCCAATTCATTATCTGATTACATAATGCAAACATGAACCGATTAATCAAACGGAAACATAAATTTGGTAGTGATCCAGAAAGGGTAAAGCAATAAACAAATTATGGCAAATAAAATATAAGAAAGATTAGTTTAGAAGTCACCAAAGCGTCCATGAAATGGATTGTCCTTAGAGAGGATATCGCCCCCACACTACCGGTGCGTAGGATACTGACGATCCGCTCCCAGGATACGACGGCACACGATCTTCGTCTGTGTACACCGACGAGATCGTCCTCGAATGTACCTCAGAGAACTGCAGCCGAGAGAAGAAGAGTCAGGTTCGTCCGTGAGAGGAAGAACCAGAATAAAGCCAAGACGGCATGAGAGATTTTCTTACGAGTGTATTAAAACACGACTTGGGGGAAGGGATATATATAGATGGTCGCGTGTCCAGCGCGGTACCTTTAGATTTCTGAAAACTCCCTCAACGGGCGTGTCGTTTCGGATCCCAAAATCGCGGTCAGAATTGCATCCATAATGACGAGTTGAATTCCCATTTAAGTCGACTTACCAAATTAATCGTGTAATTAATTTAATCGACTTACCAAATGAAACCCGCAACAAATGATCCGAGATCCGAATTGACTCTCCTGAGCCGGAGCCAGAGCGTAGCGCGCGCATGTGTGGTCATCCATTCCTCCTCTCTACTATTTCTACAAGAGCTTGGGGTGTGAGCTCATATATAAGCTCACCAAAAGTTTAGAGCTCCAAGGTATGGTACTAAACTTCCACCCAAACTTTTCTATGTTTCAAATTTGGGAATTCTCAACTTTCCCTCCAAGCCATTTGGTTTCCCAATTGATACCAGATTTACTCCAATTGTAGCTACATAGATTTTCCAATTAAAATCTAAATACAATTTTTAATACTATACTCCATGCATAACTCATTAAACTTAGAGGATCAAGATTTTGAGATATTATCAATGTGCATAAATACTTAGACCTTCTTTGAAGTCTGATACTCTTCCATGATCTTCTGCTATCTAAAATTCTTCAATGTCTCTCTCTTGCGATTTATTATAATTATAGATAAGAGATGTATAACACCTCCTAAATATGTAACATGGGAGGGCCCCAAGTAATAGGCATGAACATAATCAAGTGTATTATTCATCATGTTGTACTACTTCGCTTTATTGTTACCTATATTATTCTTCTAATCAAGTGTATCCTATTTTATTTGATTTCTTGGTTCACCCAAGTACACTATACGAAAGTTTGTGCACTCATCAACAAGATATCCTTTAATAATTGATCCCTCTAACATCCATAATAGCAACAATTACATCGTGAAAAATCTTTACAATCATCTCTGTAGATCATCTGCTAAGATTATATCACATTGATCATATTTTAGAATGATTTAGGTCAAGGTGTCAACCGAATAAGCCTTATTGAACGAGGATTTAATACACATATAAAGGGAAAAGTTTAATTGACAAAATACCAATTATCCAATATCATATTACATTTCTCCTCTGTAAATATTTCAATCATTAAAAATATGTAGTTCCTCTAAATCTAATAGAAGACATACATATGCATCCACTAGATGTTTTATTATCCTCATACTATTTCATTCATTCAAGGTCGTTTTGATGTATAAAGTCATTGGAATCTTATAATAAAAGAGAAATAACATGTCTTGGATGTTCATAGTGTAGTATATATCATTGTTCTTCAACGTAGGCTCACATCACAACAACAACAAAGCCTTTTCCCACATTAAGTTGGGTCGGCTACATGGATTCTTTGCCTCCATTCAAATCTATCTTGGATCGATCTCAGACTTAGATCCAAAGAACTAAGATCCCTTCATATAGTCTCATTCCAACACTTCTTGGGCCTTCCTCGCCTTTTCTTAGCCGGCTCAACATCCCAAAACTCGCATCTCCTAACTGATGCATCAGTCGGCCTCCTTCAAAAATGGTCAAACCACACATCTTATCCTCGATCAGAGCTACACAAGCTTTCCTTCTGATTGAATCATTCTGAATCTGATCTTTATGTGTGTATGCCCATACATCCACCTTAGCATTTTCATTTATGCTACTGCCATTCTCTACACATGTCTATGGTTCATAGGCCAACATTCAGATCCATAGAGCATAGCAGGTCTCACGACCGCTTTGTAAAATTTTCCTCTGATTTTCAAAGGATTTTTCTTATCACAGAGAACAGTAGATTCTCCTCTCCGCCTTAGCCAACTTGCGTTTATTCTATTAGTAACATCTCCATCAATTTCCCCATCAAGTTACAAAATAGATCCCAATTATCTAAAAGAATCTCTCCTCTGAATGTTAATGCCACCAATCTTCACCTCAATTCATTCACCATTGCTTCCATCAAAAGTACACTCTTTATATTCAATCTTATCCCTAATTATATGTAATCCGGTAGTCTCCAAAGAATGTATCCATACGTCAAGCTTCTGATTTACTCAATCTCTAGTCTTATCAATCAACAAAATGTCATCAGAGAATAACATACACAAGGGTATCTTATCCTGAATGTAATTTGTAAACTCATCCATAATTAAAGTAAAAAGGAATGGACTCAAAACTGAACCTTAATGCAGACCAATGTTGATGTCAAAATAATCAGTCTTCCCAGATTAGATCCTTACACAAGATGAAACCCAATCATACATATCCTTTATGAAGTCAATGTATAAAACATGTACTCGTCTCTTCTACAAAACTCTCCATAATATCTCCCACGGGACAGAATCATAAGCCTTCTTCAATTCAATAAAAATCATATAGGACAAATTTTAATAATGTATTCTTCTTTATGAATAAGCTGCGAGCACTATGACATGAGTCAATCTTGAACTCTTTGTTCTTAACACTCAAAACTCTTTCTTTACACAACAATAACGATTTGTAAATCCTTTGAGGTCAACCAATCATTTCCTTAGCAATTTCAACACACCAGACATGCATTTTGAGGTTGCTTTAGTGGTTCATTGCTCTATCTGATGCAATCTCAAGATGAATTGAAAATGATTCATTTAACTGAGGATTGAAACAAGTGATTCCTCTACAACCCTAAAATCTTCTATTTAATGCTCGAGGTTGCAATCGTGTAGAACCTCCTTGTCATTCATGTGTCGTTCAAGCTATCATGATTAATTTCCTTGCTCCAATCATGTTTAGTACTATAGCAGTGTCATTGGGATGATGGGCCATCCTCCCATGCAAGGACTAGTTCATGTAATACTTCCCTCGATCTTATTTTATTAAATGAGTAATCATATTCTCATATCCCTCAATAAGACATTCTTTCTATCCCTATATAAACATAAATCATAAGTGTATTTCTTACATGTTTATAACAGATCTAGTTCTTGTCAAATGAATAATCAAGAAATGACATCTTATCATCATTTTATTTCTAGAAATTTAGAATCATTGACATCCATGATCCATCCAATTATTACGTGAAAAGAACTTATGAGGACTAAGACTCATATATACCAACTCTAAGGAATCACAACTAACTTTAAATTTGAGGAATCCTAGAATTCTATCGATTTTTGATAGATTTCCATAGATGGATATCATAACCTGCATATCTTATTAAGTAAAAATCCAATTGTAGCTTGAGCATACCACTTTCAACTATTTTTTAAGCAAACAAGCATGTCAACTAAAGATAAATCTAACCATGATTGACACACATTCTACACCTTTTTATTAACACAATTTCTTCTAAACCTTCCATGTTTCCCTTCATTATGCACTTTCCATTTCCCTCCTCTCTCCATTTCTCCTACCTCTATCTTACCCTTTCCTTCCTCCCACTATCCTCTCTCTCCTCTCACATTCTTTTCTCTTCTTTAAACTAACTATCCACCCTCTCAACATCAACTCATCCTCATATTTTCCGGCAAACAATAAGAATCAAATTAGTAACAATATAAAAGAGGATGAACCTGTCAGCAAGAAGAAAAGTGATCAAAGTAGCAAATATGTCATCCTAACATTTTTTGCTTTGACAAGTTACATTCTCAAGCAAATCATCTTTCAGGAGAGGATCAAGGCACAATATCGAACATGTTGAGAGGTTAATCTCCAAAAAACAAATCCAACGGACTTGTATTTCAAAAAAAGATAGAGCATCAAAAAATAGTGACAAAAGCGTAAAAAATAGGAGATGACTCAAACACAAGCCGAACATCATCTTACAACAACAACAAAGCCTTTTCCCACAATTAAGTAGGGTCGGCTACATGGATTCTTCGCCTCCATTCAGATATATCTTGGGTCAATCCTGGTCTTATAACCAAAAAATAAAGATCCCTTCGTATGGTCTCTTTCCAACACTTATTGGGCCGTCCCCACCCTCTCTTAGCCAGCTCAACATCCCAACAGTCGCATCTCCTAACTGGTGCATCAACTGATCTTCTTTGCAAATGACCGAACCATCTTAAACGATTTTCTTGCATCTTATCCTCGATCAGAGCAACACCAACTTTCTTTCTGATTGCATCATTCCGAATCCGATCTTTACATGTGTGTGTGTGTGTGTCCACACATCCACCTTAGCATTTTCATTTCTGCTACAACCATTCTCTGCACATGTCTATGGTTCACAGGCCAGCATTCAGATACATAGAGCATAGCAGGTCTCACGGCTTCTTTGTAAAACTTTCCTTTAATTTTTAAAGGAATTTTCTTATCATAGAGAACAGTAGAGGCTCCTCTCCACTTTAGCGAGCCTGCATTTATTTTATTAGTAACATCTCCATAAATTTCCCCATCATGTTGCAAAATAGATACCATATGTCTAAAAGAATCACTCTTCTGAATGTTATCATCACCAATCTTCATCTCAATTCCTTCACCACTGCTTCCATCAAAGGTGCACTCCATATATTCTGTCTTAACCCTACTTATACGAAATCCTTTACTCTCCAACTCATGTCTTCAGACCCCAAACTTTTTATTTACTCCATCTCTAGTCTCGTCAGTCAACACAATATCATCAGCAAATAACATACACCAAGGTAACTCATCCTGAATGTGACTTGTCAACTCGTCCATAATCAAAGTAAAAAGAAATAGACTCAAAGCTGAACCTTAATGTAAATCAATGTTGATGTCAAAATAGCCAGTCTTCCCAGACGGGGTCCTTATACAAGATAAAACCCTATCATACATGTCCTTTATGAGGTTAATGTATAGGACATGCACTTGTCTCTTCTCCAAAACTCTCCACAATATCTCTCGTGGGACAGAATCATAAGATTTCTCCAAATAAATTAAGATCATATGGAGGTTCTTCCTTTTATCTTTATAAATCTCCATTGTTCTCCTCAGCAAATGGATGGCTTCAATAGTTGAGCGACCTGGCATGAATCCGAATTGGTTTTCTTTGACATTGTAAACTTACCCCAACCTTCTCTCGATCACACTTTCCCAAATTTTCATAGTGTGACTCATCAGCTTGATACCTCTATAATTTGAACAATTTTGAATGTCTCCTTTATTCTTATAAAGAAGCACCACGATACTCCTCCTCCAATCTTAAGGCATTTTCTTGCTTCGCCAAATAACATTGAATAGATTCTTAAGCCAAGTCCAACCAAGCTCACCTAAAACTTTCCATACTTCTACATGGATATCAACCGATCCTACACCTTTCCCAGGTCTCATAACCTTCAAAGCCTCCTCTACTTCCTTTCTTTGTATCCGTCTAAAGCTTGCACGATTCAAGTAACTTTCACTACTAGCTAGATCACCCAAAGTGGTCTCTCTATTTCCTTCCCCAATGAAAAGTTTATGGAAGTATTGCTCCCATCTAGTCTCTATATCCTTCTAAGTAACAAGCACGTGACCTTCCTCATCCTTGATGCATCTCACTTGAGAAAGGTCTTTGGTCTTTCTTTCTCTTGCTTTGGCCAACCTAAATATATCCTTTTGGCCCTCCTTAGAGTCGAGATTTTTATACAAAACTTCATAAGTTTTCGACTTAACTTCGCTTAAAGCCTTCTTTGCTTCCTTCTTTGCTATTTTGTAGTTTGTGACAGTTTCCTCTGTTCTATCCTTAGACATAGCTTTAAAGCATGCTCTTTTAAATCTGAACATCATCTTAGGGGGAGAAAATCTTTAGCTCAAAAAAAGGAGAGCAATTTGATACACCATCACTTCTCGTGAGAGTTCATGATCACAGAGCTCATCTCCTTCGAGAGACACGTAAAGAAAAGAAATCAATAAGTTGAAAGGGTGTCTATCGCTTTGCTTAAGAAATGGAGTATTAATATGTAAACCATTCCATAAGTGAATGCATCTTTCTTTCCAAGCGACCCATAATAGGAGGCAACAAAGAAGAGGAAACTCAACGCTTGGGTTAACTTTTATGATAGAGGATTCATTAGCGAATTGAAAAATATTGCGTATCTAAAATTTTCTCATGGATCTCATGAAGACAACGGCATTGAAAAATAATGTGTATTGTAGAGTCCTCCCAATGGAGGACAAGTATTTTTAAAAAAGGTTCAATGCCCTTTCATTGTTGGATAACAAAATTACATCACATTAATGGAATTTAAAGTTTTCCAAAGCCCGCATAGATGCAGGGTACAAATAAGGATCCACATCAAGCAGTCAGACACGATTACATGAGCATAACCATCCTAAATATCATCCAGCCAAAAAGGATAAAAGTACTCCACAAAAAAGGCATATGGCATGTAGATCAAGATGACCCACGAGACGGTCTCAGTTAAAGTCAACTTTGTGGCCCTCAGAAGCGTCCTAGGCGAGCGATCATTTCGACCCACAAAAGCCGAAGTAGCCTGCAACTATAAAATACCTACAATAGCAGTTCAACAAATTGAAATCACAGAACATGCCAACCATTGGGGGCGAGTAAACATCTCGAGGATAAATGAAATACTTTTTTTGACATTTTGCTTGGTACATTATTTTATTGTGAAGGCAAAGCCACTATGAAAAATTCTCTCCTTTTCTTGGGTAGAGTTTATTTGCCTTTGTCTCTAAGTACTTTTGCCCAATTATAGTAGGTAGATTTGTGCCGTATTGCTTTCTCAATAGAAGCATTTTCATTTCTTGCATGTTTGAATGCCAACGGGCAAGTATTTGTTAGTTCAAGGTTATGGCCTAATTTAGTGAGTCAGAAGAAAATATCTTTACCACTACCAATGAAGATACACGGCTCTTTTTTAGATAACAAGGTTCAGATTCATTCATCAGAAAAACAAAACAACAAGCAACCAAGTCCCCGGCCTCATCCAGTGAGTTCATACAAAATAACAAAGAGACGTAGGGGCCAGTACATATATGGGGCACAAAAACAAGGACAAAACCAGTACCCAAGGTGGGGAAGCCGAAATACAGTCCATAATTTCATAGGTAGATCAAACGACCAGGAATGGAGCCATGATAGTATTTAGGAAGGAGCATAAAGAGAAAGCAACATTGCATTTATTGATATAATCAAAATTTATTAGTATAAAGAACATTTACGATGCAAATAAAAGTCATGATAAAGCTGTTTCAAAAATTATTTTGTTATACATATTCTCAACGAGATTTCATATTTTGAAATCATTCAATGATTTCTGCATTGCACACATTTTTAAACACATCTTAAAAATATATGGATCATATGAGCATAATAACTGGTAATATAAGCTTAACAAAATGTAAATTTTGCATACAACTATGATTGATATTTTCCTACATTTTTAAAAATGTATGGATCAATTTAGCAAGATAACTGGTAATAAAAAGCATCGGTTAAAATTTCTCATGACCAATTGATAATAGACTATAGATATTTCAGTATTTGAAAAATCTAAATGTATCTAAATTATAAAACATTTATTCCCTACTTCAACAAATCTCTTAATAAATGTATGCCTAATATCTTACTGAAAGGAATCAGCTGCATGCATTTTAATTTTGATAATTCCTGTTCTCTAATAAATTTAAAATTCTATTTTTATATTTATGATATTTTCAACGATAATCTTATACAATAAAATTCATTTCGATTGAGTTTGTCGCATCAAAAATTACTCTAAGCATTAAACTCATCCTATTATGTTAAAAGAAGAGATCAAAAACAGAAAACCAATGTTAATATAAAAACTTTGTAACACCATATCTTTGGATTAGCAGCCAAATAAGCTTCCTCCAGTTTTGTCTCGCAAGTTCTCAACGAAGTATGACCGCAGAAGACACCACCGCACATGAACCCTACCGCACATTCCCACCCCCTACCCCCCCCGCCGCCGCCACCACCACCACAGCCACCTCCCACCCAGAACGCCGCCACCACCTCTATCTCCCAACCCGTTATTACGGATTCCAACTCTAGGCCCTCGTGGAGCCAGATCTGCGGAGCGGACAAACCAGTGGCGCCTCCGCCACCTCGACGTCTTGCTTTCACGCCTCCCGTTCTCTTGGAGGGGGAAGAAGTCGCCTTCGTTTCGGAGGCAGAAACGCGGTCGCTGGATAACCGCTGGGAAAATACGCTTACCTTCTACGTGCTAGGGAGGACTCCTTACCGTAAGCTCCTTAACTCCTTCATCGAAAAGGTTTGGAGACCTTCGGGTGAACACAAACTGTTTCCTAGAGCAAATGGCTTCTTCTACCTGAAGCTCTCAAACGAACGTGACTGTGACCGTATCATTAACGGAGGACCTTGGCTGTTCCAAGGTCGATTCATGGTTGTCCGACGTTGGGAGGCGTCCTCTTGCTTGGAGCGTGATTTGCTATCCGAAATCCCTGTTTGGGTGAGATTCCATGGCCTAAGCCTTGGGCATTGCTCGGACATTATCCTCAATAAACTCGCTAGTTTCGTGGGAACTCCTCTCTTTATGGACAGTGCGACAGCCAACGGCACCACTGAGGGATACGCACGCTGCTGTGTATCCATCCATGCCTCAAAGGTCATTCCCACGACGATTCCTCTGGTCTTCTACAGTGGACTTCGGCAGATGATTGGTGTTGAGGTTGAATGGCAGCCACCTCGTTGCACTAATTGTATATCCTTTGGGCACTCTACCGAGCGTTGTCCTGCGTCTAGCAGAGACCCTGATCCCGTTCGTACTCCCGCCGATGACGGGGTGCCTCATGAATCATCGAACCATATTCCCCTTGACACCTCGGAGCGGTCCAATATGCTAATGACAAGTAATGCAAATTCAGGGAATCCTATTCCTCCGAATTGCATTCAGGCACCTCATTACAAACTTCCGGTCACATCTTCTCAGAAGCCTCATAAACGACCTCCGACCTCTGCCAAAGTAATCAATGCATTTCCTTTTGGTACCAAGAACCTCCTTCATAGGAAGGTTGCCTCCGTAAGAAAGAATAGCCACTCCAATCCGGAAGAACCACCACCTGATGGGTTCGACCTCAACAACCCCATTGGGCAACTCGGGGATTGCGGAATGGACTCGGAACCGGGAAAGGACAAACCTGATCAGCTCGTTGTGGACAACCCAAGCTGGGCAACTGCAACTCACAGGAAGAGAAGGCCGTCCAAGGTCATTGGGCAAACAAAAGGGGCACCGGAGCCCACCAGCAATAGCTCTTAATGTCTATCGCTGTCTGTAACACCCGGGGGTTAAACAAGCCCCGGAAGATGAAATCCTTCATGAATGAACTGCAGAACAAAAATGCTGAGCTCATCGGCCTACTTGAAACTAAAATCAGACCAGCCAACAGGCAACGATTTGCTGATTCTATACCGCCGGGCTGGAGGTTCGTGCACAATAATACCCAACTGGGGAGGATATATTTTCTCTGGAAAGAGGATTGCTGGAACTGCCAAACCATAGCGGTCAACCACCAGGTGATCACTCTGGTTTGCAATAACCGCGGAGGTCTCACGCTAAATCTCTCTATTGTGTATGGGGAAACCTGCCCCACTCTTCGAAAAGATCTCTGGGCCAACCTAATCGGCATTAAAGGCTCCATTAGTGGCCCTGGTTGGTCCTTGGGGACTTTAATGTGGTGAGGTACGAGCATGAGAAGATGGGGGGAAGAGCTCCTCCTAGGACCCCACTCGAAGATTTCAATAATTGTATCGACGTCTGCGCGCTCCTTGACATGGAGACTACCGGGAACCCGTGGTCATGGACTAACTCTTCTGTGGGCCCCCTAAGGATCGCCGCCAAGCTTGACCGCGCACTGGTTAACTCTGATTTACTTTCATTGATGCCATATGCAAAGCTGTGCTACTCCCCAATTCACTCTTCCGACCATCTGCTTCTCACGGTCATGATTGCTCCTCGGGTCGCGGGGAGGATACCATTCAAGTACTTCGATTATTGGGCATCGAGGGACGGATATTTGGAGGCTGTTAACAGTGGTTGGGCCATCCCTGTGAGAGGAAACCCACTCCATTGCCTTGCTCTCAGATTAAAAAATGTCAAAAGGGCACTCAAAGCTTGGTCCTCAATTGATGCCAATGCATTTAAGGAGCTCAAGGAGGCTGAGAAGTTCCTCATCGCCATCAACGGGGCTCTTTCCGTGGACCCTCTGGACCCCCAACTCGCACAGCTTGAGGAGGTTACCAAGTCACATATTGACAATCTTGATCGCGACCTTGAATCTGCATGGAAGCAAAAAAGCAGGATTAACTGGCTGAAGCTTGGGGATCGAAACACAAGATTCTTTCATCTCTCCGCGGCAGGCCGTGTTTCAACTAATCAAATCCACCAACTTATTGATGAGCAAGGTGTCATAATCGACAAAAAATCAGAGGTGGTTGATGCGGCTTTGAAGCACTTCTCTGCAATCCTTGGCCCTTCACTACCAAGGCCTATAAGGCCCAAACCTCCTACACCCAAAAGATGCCTTACTGAGCTTGCAAGCCGTTGGCTCATTCTCCCCCTTGAACATGATGAGGTTTGGAAGGCTGTCGCTTCTATCGGTTCCTCAAAAGCACCCGGCCCTGATGGGTTCAACGCCGGGTTTTTCAAGCTCCACTGGAATCTGGTCAAGGAGGACGTGCATGAGGCGTTGAATTTTTTGCACAGTGGGGGGAATATGGTGAGGCACGTCAACCACTGCTTCCTCACTCTTATTCCAAAAACAAAGTCCCCATCGGGTTTGGCTGATTTCCGTCCCATCTCATGCTGCAACGTACTGTACAAAATCTTTGCCAAGATCCTTACTTCTAGGCTCGCCACGGTTCTGCCGCAACTAATCTCGCCGAATCAAACGGCTTTTATTAAGGGCCGCTCAATCAGTGACAACAGCAGACTTGCAAATGAAATACTTTGGGGCTTCGATAGAAAGGCGGGCCGCAACAAAGCATGTCTTAAGATTGACTTATGCAAAGCCTTCGACACCATAGAACACTCGTTCATCATTGAGGGGCTTAAAGCCATGGGATTCCACCAAACTTGGGCCAACTGGATTGAGCAGTGTATCTCCACCACTTCCTTTTCAATCCTAATCAATGGTACCCCTCACGGCCTCTTTCGGGGCACCAGGGGGCTGAGGCAGGGGGATCCGCTTAGCCCGCTGTTATTCGTCATTGGGATGGAATCGCTCTCGTGCTTGGTGGAGAGGGCTGTTCTGGACGGGAAATTCTACCGTATGGGTCGCGGGAGGACTATCGCCCCCACCCATCTCATTTATGCCGACGATCTGCTGTTCTTCTGCAAGGGCTCACTTCGCTCCCTTATGGTTGTCAAAGAGATTCTTAAAGAATTCGAAGCATGCTCTGGTCTGCGTCTCAACACCAGGAAGAGCAAGCTCTTCAGATCGAAATGGCACCCCGATGATTTCGTCTCCACGTTGCACCTCGGTATCCTCAGACAATCGCTGCCGTCCATTTACTTGGGCCTCCCGTTAACATCCTCCACGGGCAGAAGCTCGGACTCTCGTGCCCTCGAAGACAGGATATCCGCACTCATTCAGGGCTGGAAGGCCAAGGTGCTCTCCATGGCGGGGAGGGCTCAACTGATTAATACCGTTGTGCGTGGCGTTTTTCTCTTTTGGGCTGCCGGGACTTTCATTCCGCTGAAGACGGTGCGCAAGATAAACTCGTCATGTGCTGATTTCCTTTGGAAGAAGCGCCGCCACGACATCTCCTGGTCCAAGCTTTGTCTCCCAAGGCTGGAAGGGGGACTTGGGGTGCCTTCCTTTGACACGTTGCGCAAGGCTATGCACGCATCCTGGATTTGGAGAATCTTAAATGATACCTCATCTATTTGGGCCATTTACTTGCGGTCTAAATACCTAAGCTCCAGCACTTTTTGGGAGGTGCAACCCGGTGCCTCTACCTCGGCGTTGTGGCGGGCTATGCTGGCCGCTAGGAGCTCCATTCGGTCTGCTATTGCTGGTCACAACCACCCTTACGTTTGGACCTACTCGCCCAAGGGTTTCTCTTTTGCTGATGCCTACGACCTTCTCCGAGATAGAGCTTCGCCGCCTAGGTGGGCACGTATTGTCTGGATGCAAGGCACCCCTCCGAGCTTCGCATGCATTCTTTACCGTGCTACTTTGGGTCGGCTTCCTACCACTGATCGCCTCGCAAGATTCGGGTCGTGTGAGCATCACCCTTGCTACTTCTGCGGGGTCACGCTTGAATCTCATGAACACCTTTTCTTTGGCTGCACGTTCACCTCCGCTGTCTGGAACCGGGCTTGCACTGTCCTTGGGCTGTCCTGCCCCCCCAACCTTCCATTGGCACTCGCGTTGCTTTGGGTGGTGAATATTCGGGACAACAATACTCGCAAAATGGCATCTATTCTCATTGCTGTTGTGGTGAAGACAATATGGTTTGAGCGCAACTATAGGTGGACCTCGTTGCGCCGGAACTCAGAGGATGATGTCCTTAACTATGCGATCTCCAATTATCGACTCATTGCACAGTAACGCTTAGGATCCTAAGTTTCTGTCCTTCTTAGGAACCGTACAAACTGTTGGATACCTTGTATCCGTGCCTGCTGTCTCTGTACACATTTACTTCCTTTTGATTTATACATTTACTTACTTATCAAAAAAAAAGTATAACTAAAGGAGGGGTGAAAGAGAGGAGAGAGTGGACTGAAAAGAAAGAGTGAAAGATGGTGAAAAGAGTCCGAATGTTGCTTCCAGTACCGATTGTGGCATGTATGTCGCAGATCAAAGTTGTGCACATGGGTCCTTGACCGTCTTTAGTCAGAAAGTTAATGAATAGTCGATATTATATTAAACTTTTCCAATAAATATGACATTCATTGTGAAGTAAAAGTAAAAAAATAATATGACAATGAATAATATTCATTGTCATATCGAACATCAAAAAATATATCAATATATATTCAAATTGTCGACTGTTGCATCTTTTTTTGCAGTGGCTCCTCGTCACCACGTGTCTTAATCATACTATTTTCTGCCCGGCGTCAATCGGCATGGCTTCCTTTCAATCACATGCCAACAACTACACGAAGACACATTGTCATCCATCTCTATCAAGTTAGTTACTTGAATTAAATAGACATTTATTAAAGAGAGAGATTCAACTATGAAAGTTTATGCAACATGTGTGACCTAACCAAATTATCATGTATATGTAATTGTAACCTCTATATAATTGACTACATCTATAAAATCTTTTAAAGATCTATTTGAGATGGAGTTCTTGTTATGTTATCACTAAAAGATAAACTTTGAATTAGGGATAACATGTTATTAATAGTTGATACATTGTCTATCAGAGAATAATCATTTTACTTAGTAAGTTGTAGATATGAATTACTTTGTTAATTACAACAAAATTGGCCCAGTATTGGACAACATAGATTCGTAAAAATCATAATAGACTCTTGTTCTCCTTATTCCCCATTCTTACTCATGTTCATTCTCGAACCGAACGCCCCCTGAGAGAAGTATACGAAACTTGAGAGGGGTAGACAAATCACTATATAAAACCCTTGTCCTCTTGCGTCCCTTTGAGCTCAAAGATCTCTTCATCTCACTTCTACCTAATTATGCAGGAACAGTGCTGAGGAACTCTTTACTTTCTTACAACAATTTGAATTGTTCTGTGGAACTCTGAGCTACCCCAATGTAACTCATGATGCACTTCATCTGTGAGCCTTTCAGTTTGTGGTAATGGACAAAGCCACATACCAACTTAATCATCTGGGAAGGAAAATCACAATCTGGGAAGAATTAAGGTCCATATTTCTGAAAAAATTCTACACCATTGGTGAGATAAACCAAACGAGAAGTCATATTGCCAGCTTCTCTCAGATGTCATGTAATCCTCTCCATAAGGCATAGGAAATGTTCGAGAATTTTTTAGAGAAACTCCACACCATAAAATCATGAAGCCAATACTGGTTCGAAGCTTCTTCGGTGAATTGACCTTTGATCTCCAAGGTCTAGTCAATGTTGCTTCTGGCGTAAATTACTTAATCGTGGTGAAGATGCCATGCGAGCCATCATCGATAACATGGTTATGGGCCTGCCATAAGAAATTGCCACACTATATAGTGGCATGAGCTCTGATGAACCAGGCCAAGTCATCTCAAACATGAGCATAATTTATGTCCAATTGATCAAGGTAGACGTGGTAGGAAAACAGTTGCAGGAGCTGGAAGAGCTAGAGTGCCTCTCCAGACACCCTCAATAGACGGAGGATACATGATTATACATTGTTGAGAGTTGTATTGTTAGCCCTAATCTTAGGGGCATTCTGGACAACTCACTGTCTAGGAGTCGTCCCTTTCTGTAACCCTAATCCTAAGTCTCCATCTATATAAGGAGCCCTAGGGACTGCTGTAAAGAATAAGAAAAAGGGAGATACCTATTTTCTACTTGGTATCAGAGGCACCCCTTCCCCCACCCTCCCGCCGCCCACTGCCCCCTGCCCCCTTCCCCCGCCCCTTCCCTCCCAGGCTGCAGAGCCTCGTCGCCCCGATCCCGACCCCGTCGACCGACAATGCTGCCCGTGTCCCGACCCCGCCGCATCCCCCCCCTTACGCCCCATCGCCCCGATCACCCTCCCCGATTCGCCCCATCGTCCTAATCGCCCTCCCCGATCCCCCCCTCCCCCGATTCTCACCCCCCCCCCCCCCCCGCCCCCGCGATTCCCTCCTCCCCACGATTCCCCCCTCCCCCGATTTGTTCCACCACTCGATCCCACCCCAGATCCCCCCTCCCAGCCCCTGCCCCCAGCCCGATTACCCCCCCTCCCCCCGTAGATCATCCGGCCTGATTACCCCCAGCACCAGATCGATCACAACCCTTGCAGAATTCATCTTATTTTTTTTCTCTTTTTCATACTTCTCACCACTATATCAATATCCTCCCTCCACCATCAAGGTTCAAATAATATGACATAACTAAGTTCACTCGCCACCAAAAATATTTTTTCAACATGTCAGCTACATTTTCGAGATGTCTCAATCTGAGGTGACATCCCAGGGATATGATGGCGGGAACAATCGGTTACTCTCATTCGGCTCAATCCCGAAATTGGACGAGACCAATTATCCCAAATGGTAATGAATGTTCCTTATGATCGTGCGTGGATACGACAAGGAATATATTTTATTGGAGCCAAACATGCTGACAAGACAGGAAAATACATCACTTGGGCAAAGGATGATGGAATCTTGAGTTCCTGGATCATGGTGAGCGTCATTGGCAGGATTGCTGATGAGCTGGTATATTACAACACCAAATATGACATGTGGACTTCCATTTAAGACACATATGATCAGGAGAAGAATTCAAGCAGAATGTATCAAACGTATTTTGACATGATTAATATGAAGCAATCAGGGCGTCCATTTGCCGAGTACTTCTCTCTCCTAAAATCCCTATTTGAATGATATAATGCATGTGTTCCAGGGTGCGTCTGTCCTAAACAAAAGGAACATCGTCAGCAGATGGTAGTCTTGGTATTTCTCACAGGACTTGATTCAGGCTATGCAGCAGCTCGCGACCAGATGATTACTATCGCGACCCTTCCCACAAATGAGGATGCTTATAGTACCCTCACTCTCCTTGTCAACCCCACTACTCGCACTATTACGGAGGTACAGGGACAGATATCTGCATTAGCTACCCCATCCGTACGTGGAGGTCGCAACGCCTACCGAGGACGTAGTCGTGGTCGTTTCAGAGCGAGACGTGGTCGCAACACAATTCAGTGTACCTACTGTCACAAGTATGGACATACAGAGGATGTTTGTTATATAAAATCAGGGTATTTAATGCCTACTGCTTATAGTGATACTGAGGGAGAAGATCAATATGTCCAAGTTCGTCGAAGGGATTTCAAAGATCTGATGCAGCATCTTAACAAACTCCAACCAAGCGAATCTTCACACGATAAACGGGAAACAACTATTGTGGCTCATACATGTATCTTTACTGCCTCTGCAAATAACTTTGCGAAATCAGAATGGTTGATTGATATAGATGCATCAACTCACTTATGTGGGGAACATAGCCTCATCCATATGATGTGCAAAGTACCATCAAGATGCACAACTAAAGTTGCTGGTGGCAGGTTTTCTCCTATAAAGGGAAAAGGAGATGTTCATCTCACCCATGACATCATGCTCAATGATGTTCTATTTGTTCCAGAATTCCCCATCAGTTTACTCTCTGTTAGTCAGATGTGCAAGGAACTCAATTGTTGAGCAATATTTGATGCAGCTTCTTGTGTGTTTCAGGACATATTGATTGAGAGGATGATTGGTACGGGTTGTGAAGAAGGGGGTGTCTACCATCTTGTACAGTCTTCTGGGATTGCAGCATACTCTAGGATGCCTTTCTCAGCATCCTCTGCTTCTCTCTGGCACTAACGCTTGGGTCATCCTTCTCTACCGAAGCTTCGGCATGTTTTTTCCCCAGCTTCCTCCCACTACTAGCCTAGAGTATGAGGCCTGCCAATTGGATAAACAACACATGAGTTCTTTTCCGTCATCAGGCACAATTCATTCTGGTAGTCTTTTTGAACTTAGATGATGTATGGGGACTCAACCGATATCCTGATCGTTTAGGAAACCGGTATTATCTGGTAATAATAGATGATTTTTCTCGTGTGTCATGGGCATTGCTCATGAAACACAAGTCTGAGGTACTTTCCATTATCACTCGCTATATAAGTGAAATAAAAACTCAGTTTAATACAACTATCACAATCCTTGGGTCTGATAATGCTAGGGAGTTCCTCTCTTATGACATGCAATCAATCCTATCCACAAATGGGATTATACACCAAACTACTTGCGCTCACACTTCTCAACAGAACGGCGTGGCTGAATGAAAGCATAGGCATATCCTAGATATTGCTCGAACCCTCTTAATTGATTATCATGTTCCACCTACGTATTGGGGAGACACTGTTCTTATCGCTACCTATCTTATAAACCGGATGCCCTCCACAACCATTGATGAGCAAATTCATATTGAAGTTCTTCTACCGGGAAAAGTTGTGTTTCACGTCCTTGCCAAGGTATTCGAATGTGTCACATTTGTTCATATACTTGGTCCTGGACGGGACAAGCTTGAGGTAAGAGCTGTCAAATGTGTCTTCCTAGGATATGCCAGAAATTAAAAAGGGTATAGATGCTTGATGAGCGACCCGAGCGACTAAGGTAAAAAGGTATCAATGGTCGTTGCGACCTCAACCTCGAATCGGACTCAATCAAGAAAACAAAGACCACCAAGTATAAAAATCAACAAATCAGGTCAAATAGCGGTCTCGCTATATTATTTTACTTGATATAGATACCAGGGTCGAACACAAGGAGCACGGAATGTGTGGGCTACGAAGTAGTCGAGAATTCAAAAATAAAAATAAATAAACTATTTTTGGTGGATTTTTGGTTTTCAAATTTTTTTGTAATTTTTATATTAAGAAAAATGTAAAAGAAATCAAAAAGTCACAATCATACAATTATTTAACACACCAAAAAAGGTCAGAAAATTAAAATAAAAATATTTTTGGTTTTTTATAAATATTCAAGTATTTTTGATATTTTTCTTGGATTTTTCTATTTTTTATTTAATTTTATTAAAATAAAACAAGGCTAAAAATAAGAGATAATGTGCAACTAGAACCTAAAAGCACTTTAAAAATACCTACAGTACCTATAAATTCCAGTAACAATTTTATGAGAAACTAAAAATAAAAATCTAACTAAAGAAACTGAAATTGCATTTTTTTTATTTTTTCTGAATTTTTAATGATTTTCTAAGTTCTTTAGTGATTTTCAATTTTTATAGTTTTTATAAATCCAAATGCAACAAAAATTGGATTGAATCAAAACACAAAAAAACCATCAAATATTAAAGTTTTTAGATTTTTTAGAGGGTTTTTATTTTTTTAGTTGATTTTTCAAATTAGATAGAAGCAAATTTTAAGGTTTTTGAATTATTAAAAATATCAAATGAAAACAAAAAAGCTCAAAAATTCACAGAAATTATTACACTATGGCAGGAGCCACGTGTCCAAATTTCATGAAATTTGAGTGAAATTTACTATTTATTCCAGCCAATCAAAAATGCACAGCACATAGGGACCCAGATGCAAAGAAAATAAGTTTCAGGACTAAATGATAACACGCGTCAAAAGTCTAAGGGGCCTACTGAAATTTTCACACAATATTTAGCACATGTCGAAACTCAGCACACACAGGGGTATAAGTGCAAATAAAGAAACTATATTATCAAAGATTAACACCCCCTAAGTCCAGGGTCAAACATGCAAAAGTCCCAAAAATACATGTGATGATGCACGCGCAGCCATACAAGGAGGACTAAACGGTAAATATAAAAAACTGCAGGTGCACATATGCAAAATGGTCCACTTTGCTACTTTTATTTTACAGACTAAATAAAAGCATAAAAGAAATGCAGGGAAAGTGGCGCAAATTACCAAGCCGTTCGTGCGGGTCATGTGGGGTGCCAGGTGTCATCCTCTGGATGGCTGGCGAACATGCGGCTCTATGATCGTCAAAAATCAGAGTGCGTAAATCGGTAGAAAAGCCGAGTCGCTGTGCACAAGCTAGAAGACAAATCAATAATAAAAATTACCGAAACTCAAAAACAACAAAGCACATCAGGTATGTGCATGCATAATGGTGAGCAACGGGTCGAACTCAGGGAGGCATTATGGGTACATGTCAAATTATCATTATAAAGAAAAAGATATATGAATTAAAGACTATGGAAATGACTGAATTAAATGAAGCACCGGATACGAAAGATAATCTTTGTTAACAGAATACTTCGAGTCTCTGATAAAGTCTGAAATTGTGCGTATAATAGACTAAGTACGGGCATGCAAACGAGGACAAGAAATGATAAATCACTTGTAGAAGAATAATGAAGGTTTCAAACCAATCTTCGTATGATCTATTGGTGACCAATGGATGCCATGGGGAAGATTGAATGATAGAAGCTTCTTTTGAATTTCTTATACACATAGAGTCTTGAATTCCAAGTTGTCCTTTGGAGTTGCTGCGATATGTTGTCCCGGCTGCAGTTTCTTCAAGTGCCTTCCTTTCCCCCAAAATGTATCAGTTGAAATGCATTGGTGTACTTCTTCTCAGCCTATTTCCTTGCTTCATGCGTAACATAAATTGCAAGCAATTCCTGTAGACAAAATAACGCACAATGTAAACAGCAATGTATATAAACTAAAAGACAACAAAGGGAGCTCATCAAACCAGGAAAAACAGAAAAATAAATGAGCAGAAGGTTTCAGGTTTGAGTTGCAGTGGACTGTGAGAAGCCAAGAAATCAACTCCATTTACATCATCTATCCGAAGACGGAGGCACATTCGGTGGCGTTGTAAACATAACCCTAACTCCCCACATATCCTTCGCTGTCGACTCTGGTTCTATGGTTGTGCTTTTATCGTCGAGAGTGTCTGCAACGGACCCGGCACGATGGCTGGCCGAGTTATATCAAAGGGATTGAGATTTAGCATGATGTGCGCCGCTCTGACCGGGAGATAATCACAATCTTTATGGTTTTTTGAATGTAATAGAGTCAAGGATAGGACAACGAGATCTTCGTATGATAGATCATGATCGGATCGCAACAACTATTCCGTAAAAAGAGATCGTCGGGTATGAAATTAAGCTGTTGTTGTTGTACTGGATGCCGATTAGATTGGCAGAATCGGACACAATTTCGCCGTCAATCCATTAGCAGATATAGAAATATGAACCCAGCAGTGAAATGGAAATCACACATTAAGGATATTAAAGAAAATCGTCGAGATTCCTATTTAGAATGGTATTTGATCAAAACTTGATTTCACGTGATTCGTTCTTTTTTTTTTGCAAGGAATGAGCAGCAAATTACATGGGCCATATGCCCTGTCGCAGTAACACAAATGGAAATGGGAGGAGAGAGAGGGAGCTCTTTACGTGCATGGGATTGAAAGGAATTTAAGCCATGTCGTTTTTTCAAGTAATTGGGAATTTTGCATTAAATTCCAAAAGAATATGTGAATTTGTTGAAAGGCCCTGAGATTCCTTGATATTTTGCAAATAGATATCGTAGGATTATGTGAATAAAGTCAAATGGGATAGATTCATGTTGAGATAAGGTTGAGTATGATGAGAATAGTAAACGTGAATGGTCTCAAACCCCGAATCAAGTACAACACCTGAAACTGACCTCAACTGAGTGAACTACCCATCAAATCCTAATCCCGTGAAATTATGCTCAGATACTGACAGTCAACCAGGAAATTAGATCAATGACAAGTGTAATGAAAAGCACATAAACTCACCATGATACTGCTCAGGAAGATCTTATTTGGACCCTTATTATAATGAATCGTAGATTCATCACTCTGGTACTGACACCTAGCGTATCCAACGGCTGTCCAGATGGTACGAACATGGGCGTACGGAGGCCGTTAGATGTTGGATCTAACGACCTGACAAGTGCAGGCGATGGACGACCCTGATGTGAACTGGCGGAGAGGGAAGATCCGACGGCTGAGGAGGCTCCTGGAAAAAGTCTGCCTGGGCGAAGTTCACCGGAGGCTCGAGAGCTATCGGCAGCTCCGATGGACGATCGGGGAACGGGGTTCGACTCGCAGGGCCCCTCCGCGTCGGGTGGCAGGCTCGGATGACGTCGTCAATGGTCAGATCTTCTGGAAGGGCATTGGGACCTGGATGACCTCCGGTGAGACTGGATGAAGGCGAGCCGGGGCATAACAGTGCGCTCTTTGACCTGCAGATGAAGGCTTCGACTTGGAGGGACACTCCGGTCGGGGTTATTTGGTCGGAAATAAAGGGAAGCGACGTTGGAGGATGAAGGGAGGTTCCGGCGAGGCGGCGGAGGGAACCTAGGCCTAATCTTGGCACGGATAGCCAAGATTTGGGTGATCAGGGTGCGAAGGAGAGATGACGGTGGACAGGGGAGAGGCCTAATATTTTCAAATGGCGCCGTTGCCGGGGAGCATCGGCTTGTAGAGTACCTTTGGGTCTTTTATTTACTTAGCCATTTCTGTTTATTTGTCTCTTGCGCATTATTTGTTTGAACTGTCTGACATCTCTTTTGTTTTCCTGCGAGGGACCGCTGACCGAGGAGGATCGCCTAAGGGATCCTGTGCATCTTTGGGAGGAGGAGCCGGCTATTCTATCTTAGCCGGCGGGAGAGAGCAGGAAAGCTTGAGAGAGAGAGAGAGGAGCAGTAGCTTTTCATTTTTTGTGTGAGAGAGATTGGATTAATTGTAATAATACAGGACTTGGACACTCGAACACTTAGGGCCTAATTTCCGGGTGTTTGTTCACCCGGGGGCTCACCGCGACTTTCTCGTATTTTATCGACTGTCATTTTCCGGTTTTGTTTTCTTTTTCATTTATTTTGTGGATTGAGTTCTTAGATTTAGGCATTGCTTGATCGCTTAGATTAGGTCCAAATACCTTAACAACAATTGCATGTACCTATAGATCATGCTTCGACTTAGTTTAATTAAATAGCGAAGTTACTCTTCTTTGATCCGCGCGCCGCGAGCTCTCCCTGTAAAGCGCTTTCTCCTAACTCAAGAGTGTTGAGTAGAGGAGGGGTGAGCCTAGACCGGACCTTAGGATTAGAGTGAGTGATTAGCTTGTGGTTCTTCACACTAGCAGTTGCCTATCTTAGGATGATTTTCGCATTGCATACTGGCATATATATTAGGTTTATAAATTCCGCTTTGCATCCCGCATGGAGAGAGATGGGATTCGCTGTAAGTCTTCTTACTTTGCATCCATCATTTAGGTACAAAGGTGAGATTTCCATCTTGGTGCCGACTTGCATTGGCTTTTCCCGACTCTTTTTCTCCCTCTGATTTTGGACAAAGTAGGACAAAGAAAATACAAAATCGTTAGGCGCTTGTTTGAATCTACTCAAAAGAAGCGATAACACCAAAAAAAATTAAAAAAAGGACTGCTAAGAAAACTTTAACCTAAATAAAATTGGTAATTGGACTCATTGATTGGGGAGAGTAACACCCTCACTTGTTTTCAGGTTGCATGGGAAGGTCTCCTTCCAAGTGAGGTGAGCGCTTCGTAAGGATTAGAGCCAAAAACCCAACTTGTGGCTGCCTTGTGTATCGCCTGGATTTCCGAAGTATTGGCGCTACTATCGTACGTAGTTGAGTAGGGCTTGGTCGTCATTGGTGACTCACTATTGTGTGAGAATCGACCTTGTCCGAAGTACCGAGCATAGGCCACGCCTTCACGGGTGTGTCTGTCTCACCAGCTGTGTCCAAGTAGGATCTTGCACACTCACGGGTGATTCCGTTGCGAGCGAGATCCGAAGTATCGGTTTCGCCTATCGGCTTCCTCCCTCTATTTCTTTGGCTGAGTAGGGATCCAGGAAGGGTTACAAGGACCTTAAAAAGCGCAAGTTACAGGTTACAAAGGAGGAGGACAAATACGGGAATACTTTTCCGGCAGTACTCTCGCTCCTATAGGCGTAGCGCTCTAAGGACTCGTTGAAAGATAAATTCCTGAAATCAAGATAAAAATTACAAAGATAAAAGCCGAACCTTCACGGCTTCATGTGTTGAGTTGGTGAACTCCCTTGTCTTGTGTTTGGTTGCTAGTTACATTTAGGTCAAAGATCAAAAATATCGCGCCTTTGCGCAAATTTTGTTCCCCTTCTATTTGACCCTTGCTCATTGTGAGCCTTCTACTGTTTTGCAATCCTCTTTATTTCTGGTTTACCCTCGTGCTCTTCATCCAACATCCTTTCCTCTTGATCTTCTCCAGATGTCGTCACATGGATGGTTTAGTCGGTACCTCGCCGACGCCCACATCGATTCCGTGCCGGCAACATCTTCAATAAAGAGGGGTGATCTCCAAAGAGTTAATTCGGATCTTGCGAATGTCTCCATGGACTCCCCTATTCTCGCCTATTTCAATACTTGCCTTTCTCCAATTAATCCGCTATTCGGGATGGACTCGCAACCCGAACTAGCTCTTCCCCTTCCAATAAACCGGGATTACTCTTGTCCCTGAAATAACCCCTTGTGGATGGAGGTCGATTTCAGTCAATATCATATGCTCCATTCACAACATTCTGGGATTGACCTTGATCCCAGATTCACCTCAACAGCAGGTGCTGAGGAAGATACTGATCAGGGTTCATTCCGTCATGCAGATCCTCCACCCGATCAAGAGTCAGAGATTCAAGTGCAGTCTGAGATGGCAGGTGGGAGAGGAAAAGGACCACAGCCCCAGCAGGAACCTGAGGTCAATACAGGGGAAGGATAATATACCACGCAGGGTGAGGTTAACAGTCAGCTGCTGGCTTCCATCCAAGCCATTCAGCAGCAGTTGACTAATCAGGCCCTGGCACAGACAGCCTTCCAGGACATGTTGAACGATCTGAGGAGGAGGGCCGATTCGAGAGACGGGCGACAAGAGGATGACCCGAACTTCGATCCCAATTTCCATGAAGTCAATGATGAGTTTTCAGTGGGACCCGAATATGAAGCAGCAGAAGAAGATCCACCGCAGCCCAAGCCCACACTCAAGGAGACATACAATCCAGGAGCAGGGCGCATCACTGAGTGGATTCAAGTTCCACGTATGCACGCTCACTTCGAGTTGAAGCCGCAATTTCTGTCATTGCTTCCCACTTTCCATGGGAACACCACTGAAGAACCATACATCTTTCTCAAGAAGTTTGGCCGCATCTGTTCCACTGCTCATTACCCCAGAATCCCTCTGGAGATGATCGTGTTTCCCTTCAGCCTTCAAGACAAGGCCTTTATTGGGTTGACCATCTTGGTAAGGTCGTCACCACCTGGGAGGAATTGAAATCTGCCTTTCTCCATAAATTCTATCCTCTCTGGAGATTAAATCAGATGCGCGCCCGGATCTCTAGTTTCTGCCAGCTGCCCCACGAGACCATTCATGAAGCGTGGGAGAGATTTAAAGATCTGCAGGAGAAGTGCCCCCACCATGACATTCCAAAGACCAGTCTCGTGCAACACTTCTTTGGGGTCTATCATTTGAGAGCCAAAAGCTTATAGATGCAGCTTGCGGCGGTTCACATTTCAACAAGGACGAGGACGTGGTGTGGAACGTCTTCGAAGAAATGGCTGAGGGAGAAGCAACCCAATCCTCGTCCAGAATCTACATGAAGAAACCAACCGCCATCAGCAATCCAGTTAATATGGCTTCTCACACCGAGGACAAGGATGAGAGCTCCAACCTGAGCATCATTGGGAGCCACTTGTCCAAGGTGGACATCATTGAGAAGAGGTCACAGGACCTCGAAAAGCTGGCAGTCATTGAAAAAAGGACCCAAGGTCTGGAGAAGCTCGACCAGATCTACCAGCAGCTGGAGCAGCTCGTTCGAGCATTGAACGCCAACATGTGCAACTCTGTGTCTACCTCTGCAGAGCCGAGCGCTGAGAAGAAGGAGCCCGCCATGCAGCAACACCCTCAGCCGACTCCACAACAGCCCCAACCGGTCCAGCACGTGTACTACGTGCAGGCCCCGGAGCAGCCCCCGCAGCCCCAGACACAGATGGTTGTATATCAACCAGAGCCCCAGTCAGCATACTCCGAGCAGTTCTCTCCACCCCCGCCACTGATTCAGGAAATCAACGGCGTACGGAACAATGAAGCGCAGCTGACCCGTCCTCAGGGACATTCTTAGGGTCAGAACATGGGCAACAGGCCCTATCAGCAGCAGCAGCAGCAGGGTGGGAGACCCTTCCAGCAGTCTTACCAGTACCAGCCTCCATCATATGGGAACACTTGGAGGCAGAATTACCAGCACGATCCTCAGTAGTCCGGATATCGCGGACAGGGATATCACCAGCAACCGGCTGCTCAATACAATCAGCACAACTCACAGTACTCCTCCAACCCTCCGCCTCAGCAATTTTCACAAGGTCATCAGTCGCAATCTCAGCAACCCTATCAGCATTCTAGACCCCAGCAGGGGGACTCCTCTGAGATTGTACCAGTCAATCCGGCCCTGGCCTATTTAGAGCAACTAATGAAGAATATGGCTGAGATGAACCAGAAGATCGACGACCTGACGGCAGCCAAAACCGTCATACCAGCCCAGGTCGAAGCTAACCCTAACAATTTCCGACGCAAGGAGCAGGTAGCCGGCAGTGTCCAACCCGAATCAGGTGAAATTAATGGTTTTTTATCTAATGCTATTACTCTCAGGAGCGGTAGGACACTCCAGCCATCGGCGACGGCGAAGGGAAAGCATATTGCATCTGACAGGGAATCGTCAGTCCAACCAACACCGGGGCCAGCCAGCATTTTGGGAGCAGCACCAGCATCCAGAAAACCACAAAAAAATGAAGAAAACAGAAAAACACAAAAAGATAGCAGCAACCTCGGTGGAGATCAGCCAGCATTGGAGACGCCTGCACCTGCCTTACAGCCAGTTCCTGACAGGAGGGACACCGCACCTGCAGCAAGTCCAACGCCAGCACCTGAAGTCGAGCCTGTCATTTTTGGTCCGCAAATTGTAGATGAACCCATTCCTTTTTGTCATCTACCTGTAAACAACAATATGGACACTATTTTTAATGATATTGGTGAAGAGTTTGTAAATATTCCTTTTCCTGAAGCAATGAAAAAACACAAAAAATGAAAAATTTGAAAAATGCTTTGACTGATCCTGCTATCATAGAAATCATTCAGAATTTGGTGCTGAATATGCCATTGATGAAAGCTCTTGAGTACATGCCCGCCGTAAAGAAAGGACTTAAAGAGGCATATATAACCAAGCGCAGGCCAAACCCCCACAATTCCAGAAGCAAAGGTGGCAAGTCCGAAAAACACATTCTCACAATGGCCACAGTTAACGCCATCAGCAACCTCCCGGATAAAAAGCCAGATATGGGAGCACCTTTTGTACGTTGCCAGATGTTTGATCAGAAATTCGAGCGAACACTTCTCGACAGTGGGTCATCTGTCAATTTGATGCCAGCCTCACTACTCACGGAGTTCAAGTGAGGACCGCTCAAGTCTACAAAGATGATTCTGCAGTTTGCAGACAAGTCAGTCAAGCGGCCTAGGGGCCTGTTGGAGGACGTGATCGTCACGGTTCAGGGAAAGTTATTCCCGGCCGATTTTGTGGTCTTGGATATGGACGTCCCCGCTCCGTTGCTCCTTACCCCGATCATACTCGGAAGACCATTTCTGCAGACATCAAAAGCAGTGGTGAATTATGGGACGGGAGAAATCACTTTTGGAGCTGGCAATGAAATTATCCGAGTGGAGACCCTGTCCGAAGGAACACCAACCGAGCAGACATCTACTTCATGTGCAAGAGTGATCGAGTACGCTGACGACTGCGACTTCCTAGCAGAAATTCAAGATACCAACCTATTCCTGGATGACAATGAGATCCATGAACACCTCTGTCCCGAGGAGGGAGTGGAGACCGCAGTCGAATTCCCCTTTATCAATCAAGATGAGGAACTTGCTGATGTACTACAAGATACTGTTGTGGGGGTGATGTGCCTTCAGAACCAAGAGCCGAGGTTTGAAGCATTTTCTGATGAAGATGACATCATTGAGGAATTTTGTCAGGATCTGAGGGAAGAAACAGAGCAGTTTATGGTGGACACTGAACAGTTGAAAGAATCACCACCTGCACTAATAGCTGAGGTCACCACTGAAGCCGCTCAGACTCTGCCAGAGCTAAAACCCTTGCCCTCCAACATGAAGTATGCCTTCCTTGCGGGAGAACCAAACATGTACCCGGTCATCATCAATGCACATCTGACCGAAGACCAAGAATCTCGTCTGATGGAGGTTCTTGAACGCAACCGCAAGGCGATAGGCTGGCGAACATCCGATCTCCATGGGATCAATCCATCACTCTGCTCGCACCGCATCTTTTGGAGGAAGATTGCAGGCCCTCTCGTGAACTTCAGAGAAGATTAAATCCAAACCTGCGGGAGGTCGTTATGAAAGAGTTCCAGAAATGGTGTGATGCGGGATTCATCTATCCCATCTCCGACAGCAAATGGGTGAGCCATCTGCATGTTGTACCCAAGAAATCGGGGATCACCATTGTGAAAAATGACAAAGAAGAGGAGATCGCAACCAGAGTACCAACTTCTTGGCGAGTGTGTGTAGATTACAGAAGACTCAATCTCGCTACCAAGAAGGATCATTTTCTGCTACCCTTCATCGACCAGATCTTGGAGAGATTGGCCGCGAATGAATATTTCTGTTTCTTGGATGGGTACTCTGGGTATAATCAAGTTGCCATTGCTCCTGAAGATCAAGAGAAGACCACGTTCACATGTCCTTTTGGCACATATGCCTTCAAACGGATGCCGTTCGGGCTTTGCAACGCCCCAGCCACATTTCAGAGGTGTATGCTTGCAGTCTTTGCCGATATGGTGGGCAACTTTCTCGAGGTCTTTATGGACGATTTTTCGGTCTACGGGGATTCATTTGATCAATGTCTGGACTATCTAGACCGAGTCTTACGGAGGTGCTGCGAAGTCAATCTTGTGCTCTTTTGGGAGAAGAGCAATTTTATGGTGACCGAAGGAATCGTGCTGGGTCACGTTGTTTCTAAACGTGGCATGGAGGTTGACCCAGCCAAGGTGGATGTAATTTCCAAGCTTGAGCCATCTACAAATATCAAGCAAGTTCGGTCATTCTTGGGCCATGTCGGTTTTTACCGACGATTCATCAAAGATTTCAGCAAACTGACTAGACCGTTGACTGAATTGCTCGGCAAGGACAATGAATTCATTGTAGACGACCGTGTGCTCCTTGCCTTTAATCAGTTGAAAGAGCTCATCACGCAGGCCCCTGTCCTACAACCACCGATTTGGACTCAGCCTTTCGAGATTATGACCGACGCGTCAGATTATGCCATCGGGGCTATACTAGGACGTAGGAAAGATAATGTACCATTTGCGATTCACTACGCTAGTCGAACGCTCGATGAAGCCCAGAGAAACTACACTGTCACTGAAAAGGAGCTGCTAGCGGTAGTCTTTGCTTTGGAAAAGTTCAGATCTTACCTCCTTGGGTCCAAAGTTATCATTTACACTGATCATTCGGCCATTCGATATTTACAGCATAAGAAGGACGCCAAACCACGTCTCATTCGGTGGATCCTTCTCCTCCAGGAGTTTGACTTGGAAATCAGAGATAAACCTGGGGTAAAGAATGTAGTGGCCGATCATCTGTCAAGACTTCCTGAATCAGAGTCCCCTGAGCTGAACCTACAGCCTATCACAGAGACCTTTCCAGATGAGTTGATTCTGTCTGTCGCCTCACATCCTTGGTATGCGAACATTGTGAATTATCTAGTTGCCAAGAAAATCCCACAGGACTGGCCTAAGTTGAAAATAGACAGATTTTTGTCTAAAATCCATTTCTACCAGTGGGAAGACCCGTATCTGTTTCGTGAGGGAGCAGATTGCATCTGGAGGAGGTGTATTCCTCAGGAGGAAGTTCCAAGTGTCCTCGTCCTATGTCACGATCAGGATTCTGGAGGACATCATTCAGGGAAACGAACGACAGCGAAAGTTCTTCAAAGTGGCCTCTGGTGGCCTTCATTATTTAAAAATGCAGATGAGTATGTCAAACGCTGCACTGACTGTCAGAAGATGGGCGGAACCATAGGAATGGGAGACACGATGCCTCTAAAGTACATTCAGATCTCGGACGTCTTTGACGCTTGGGGTATCGACTTTATGGGCCCGTTTCCCAACAGCCAGGGTTATGAATACATTCTGCTTGCTGTCGATTATGTAAGTCGATGGGTGGAAGCTATCCCTGCCCGAGCCGCCGACAGTAGGACTGTCTGTCGATTCTTGAGAGATCACATCATAGCACGGTTCGGGATTCCCAAGATTCTCATATCTGACGGGGGCAGTCATTTCATAAACAGAGAGGTGAAGAAGCTGACCCAAGAATTCTGCATTGAGCATCGTGTTGCTTCACCCTACCACCTGCAGTCCAATGGCTTAGCTGAATGTTCAAACAGGGAGATCAAGACAATCTTACAGAAGCTTGTGCGTCCGGATCGCAAGAACTGGTCTCAGCTGCTTGATTCCGTTCTCTGGGCTTACAGAACAGCATACAAGTCACCCTTGGGAATTGATGAATCCACATTTCATCATCTTTATTCTATCATTTTGGCACCAAAAACCCTAGCAAATGCCTATAAATAGCATTAAAACCATCATCTTAGCATCCATGCATGTGCATTCAGATTGTGTATAAATCACTGTAATTAAAGCCAAAATTATAGAATAAATAAAGAAAAGAAAAAGAATAAAATATTGTAAATATTTTATGATCCAAAACCCCCGAGACCTAGGCATCTTGAGGAATAGGTCGACAAGGAATAAAGTAGGGGGAGATAAGGCCAGAAACACAGTCAAAATACCTATACATTCTATTCATTCTTTATTCATTTTGGGACCTATTTTTGGTTCCACTTTTTGTACATCAAATAAAGAAACTTTGTACATGAAAGTTGTAGATAATTTAATAAAGAAAAATACAAAATTTATTTCACTCAAAAATAATACACAGATAAAAAGTTATGGTCTGAATAAAATTCCAGAATGCCAACTTCCCAGACCCGTATCTCACAAATAAAAACTCCAAATGCCACATACTCACCTTTAATTGTATATAGAAGAAAATAATCTAAATAATGGTGGTGGTTTCGCATTTGGCGGAGCTACGGTTTGAAAGTTGACTTTTGGACCCCCATTGTATACTTGTACATATTAAAATATTCAATTTATTCTTCATTAATTATTTATTCATCTTTATATTTTTATAATGTTGTAAATGATACTTATAATAATTATGTACATTAAAAGAAGAATAAAAACACAATTAAAATACAAATAAAAATAATTGTATATATTCAATACATAGGTACATTACTTATGTATATACCTATACAAATAACCCTTGTATTTTATTAAATATACAAAACATATTAGAAAAATAAAATAAAGATATCTTTATGTATATAAAAGTATCTTGTAATTTTAGAAAATAATAAACATAAAACAAATAAAGTAAAAATACAAAATAAAAATAAAAGTATTAAAATACATAGGTAATATACCTATATAAGGCTAAAAAGTGCACTTGTAGAAATATGTATCATAAAAATAAATAAAAATCATAATAAAATACTACATAAAATAACAAATAATTTTCATTTTATAACTTTAGTTTAATTCGATTTATTTCTATTAATAAAACCATTTTTTATTCTCTTTTTCCTGGTTGGTCCACGTGGACCAACCAGGAGCCAGCGACTGTTGACCGGCGGGTCAACAGTCTGTCCTCTTCTTCCCAGCGCGTAGCGCGCGTCGCCTTCCCCTTGTCTTCGCGCCTTTTTCGAGGCTGCGCCGCTCATCCTCTGCGGCCGCTTCCTTCACGAAACCCCTTCCTCGATCAATCACCTCCATCGCCGACGCCTCAGATCTCCCCATATCTCCTTCCACCACCCGTGATCTTCCCTCGAAGTCACGCACTCCACCATCTACTTAACCAGACCCACCTCTTCCTCCCTCCGGTTGAACCGCATTTCATCCAGTTTCCCCCCTTCTTCGGTCGTGCTCGAGCACCTGGAGGTGACAGCTCCTGGTTCCACACCTTCGAGGAGGCGCAGCGGGCGATCTGGGCGCGTTCCACCACCTCCGGCGATCGACCCCCGTGAGGTATACTCCCTCTGGCCACTGGCCATCGAGGTTGCGATCCATCCCATTTCCTTCCCCATTTTATTCCTGTTAAATCTAGGATCATTTTCCCCATCATTCTCAGTCGAATCGATCATCGCCATCACCTAATCGATCACCTCGCCGGAGCGCAACTCCGGCGAGATCCTATTGCGCCTCCCCGTTCATTTTGAGAGCCACCCGAGGTCGAGGCATTTTGCCCTCGACCTCTCTAACGTTTTGGTGCAGGTATTGAAGTACATTGAAGCTCCTGGAGCTATTTTGCCCTCTCGCCGGAGCACCTGGAGCCTCGCAGCTCCGCCACCGCCGTGCGAGGGTACCGGTGTCCGCCGGCGAGTTTTGAAGCCACCAGGAGACAGAGACAGACCTCAGGAGGTCGCAGCCCCATTTTGAAGCTTCCAGAGCGTCGGAGGCCCGAGAACGAGCTCGGGGAAGTTCGCCCTCGCCGGCGCTCTTCCCTGTTCTTCCTCCGAGCTTCCCCGCCGTCCGATTGGGGCACCCCTCCAGATCAACCAGCCACCGTCAGATCTTGGCTCGCCTCCACCGTCGATCTCTTGTCCAGATCTGATCTCAGCCACTGATCATCGAAGCGTCATCGGCCGTTCTTGTGCTGCCACGTGTTTAAGTGGAACGTCCCCAGCCGTTGGATCACGCCTTGACGCCCAGCCGTTGGATGCGCGCCACGCGTCACTTGCCGAGCGCAGGAGTGAGGGTATTTTGCATCCCGACCCTCGCGATTTTTGTATTTATATATTAGTCTATAAACTTGCCTTGGTAGTTTAAATATTTTGTAATAGTTGCAAAAAGACCCTCGGATTTTAGTTATTTGCGTTTGGGTCCCTCGCCACGTCACCTCACGTGACCTGTACACGTGAGGTGGTGGGCTTTTTGCAGAGGCACCCCTGGTCTTTTGTGTATTTCGGTTTAGTCCCAGAACTTTTGTATTAAGTGTTAAACATTTGGGATATTTGCATGTATGCCCCTGATAGTTTCGGATATTGCCTTTAGGTCCCTGCCAGGCGCGTGTTTCGCACGTGTTCGGCTTGGGCATTTTGCGCTAAGGCCCCTCCGGGTTTGGGTATTTGCTTTTAGTCCAGTAACTTGCATTTGACGTTGTATATTTTTGTGGAAATTGCACGTATGCCCCTGGATGTTTCGTAAATTGCATATATGCCCTTGCCAGCACTGTTTGATGATTGGAGTCTTGTTCTAATTAATTAAAATCTCATTTTAACTCCAAAAATTCCACAAAAATAGGGTTAAGCTTCTGTTGTCCTATATTTTGACGCCTTATTTTTAGTTTTTGATTTTACTCCATTTTCCTATTTATTAAAAATCAAAAACTCTCATTTTGTGTACTGTCTACCTTAGAAAATACCAAAAAAATCTCAAAATACCTCTAAAAATTCCAAAAAAATCCCCTGGTGTCTATTTTGCTATATTTTAGTGTCAGTCCAAAAAACCACTAAAAATCTCAAAAGAAAAACACTAAAAATTGAAAAAACACTTAAAAACTTCAAAAAAATATAAAAAATAGTAGAAAAATCCAAAAAATATAAACTCAGCTTCTGTTTGTCACTTATTTTATTCTTTTTATTAGAAAAATAGTGTGAATTATTTTGAGTACTGGTTGATATTTTTAAAGTACATTTTTGTCACAGCCAGCCCTTATTTCCACTGTTTGCCTTATTTCAGACTTTAAAAATACCAAAAACATCTTGAAAAATCCCCAAAAATCACAAAAACAGTAAAAAACCCTAAATATACCAAAACATTTTATTTCTGAATTTTGAGTATTTTTGTGCATTTTTATAAAAATTCTACCTTGTCTTTTACTATATTGCATTTACTTTCCAATATTGAAAAAGAAAATAAAAAAATATAAAATATAAAATCTAAAAATCAGAAAATCAAAAATCAAAATACAAAATTAAAAATTAAAAATAAAAAAAAAAAAAAAAAAATTTTTTTAAAAACCCACAAAAACATTTCCTTGTTTGATTGCTTAGTGTAGACACCTAACACACTCACACACTTGTGCATTCACTTGCTTGAATTACACTGCTTGCTCCCTGTGTTCGAACTCTCTGCATACTTGACTGCTATACATCCTTTGTGCAGAGTTAAAAATAAATTTTAGCTCACACCTGTCTTTCATTGCCTGATTTGCTTGTGGGTTATTTGTTGATTAATTTCGGGATTCGTGTGGTCAAACACCGACTGTTGACTCGCCTTGTGAGTCGACATAACCGCATCGATCTCCGTGGTTGTCAAATGGCGCCGTTGCCGGGGAGCAACAGCTTGTAGTTCATCTTTTTGATTGTTTGTGTGTTTGTTTACCATAGCATTATCCTTCTCTTACATTTTGATATCTATCTTGATTGAACTATCTGACCATCTCTTTTGTCTTCTTGCGAGGGACCGCGGAGCGAGGCGGGTGGCTTAGGTGACCCGACGCAACCTTGGGACGTGGAGCCGGCTTTTCTTAAGCCAAGCCGGCAGGAGAGAGCAAGGAGTGAGAGAGAGAGTGCTTAGTTAGTTTTTACTTTATTTGTGAGAGAGTGATATTCCATTAATTTGTAATAATACAGGTACCTTGGACTTAGACATTCGGGCCTAACTTCCGGGTGTTTGTTCACCCGGGGGCTCACCGCCGTTTTCCTCGTGTTTTCATCGCAGTCATTTTCCGGTTTTGAGTTTCATTTTTCACTTTATTTTGTGGATTGAGCTCTTAGATCTAGGTCTGCTTGACTCGATTAGAATAGGTCCAAACACCTAATAATCTTTGCACGTTCCTATAGATACGTTTTGGACTTAGACTAAATTAAACAGTTAGCAAGTAATTCCCCAAATCCACGCGCCGCGAGCTCATACCCGAACAAGCGCTTTCTCCTACTCCAAATGTGTTGGGCAGAGGAGGGGTGAGCCAAGACCGGACACTCGGATTAGGAGTTGCTAGTTGACTTGTGGTTCTTCACGCTAGCAGTTGCCTGTTCTAGGACGATTTCCGTGTGCATATCGGCATATAGTATAGGTTTAAAAATTTCTGCTTTGCATCCCGCATGGAGAGAGCTGGGATTCGCTGTAAGTCTTCTAACTTTGCACGCATCATTTAGGCACAAAGGTGAGATCTCCATCTTTGTGCCGACTTGCACGGCTTTTCCGATTCTTTTCTCCCTCTGTTTTTGGACAAAGTAGGACCAAAAAGAAAATACAAAAAACGTTAGGCGCTTGTTTGAATTGACTCAAAAGAAGCGATAACACCAAAAAAAAAAAAAAAAAAAAAATTAAAAAAGGGACTGCTAAGAAAACTTGACCAAAATAAAAAAGGTAATTGGATTCATTGCTTGGGGTGAGTAATACCCTCACTTGTATTCAGGTTGCATGGGAAGGTCTCCTTCCAAGTAAGGTGAGCGCTTCGTAAGGATTAGAGCCAAAAACCCAGCTTGTGGCTGCCTTGTGTATCGCCTGGATTACCGAAGTATTGGCGCTTCTATCGTACGTAGTCGAGTAGGGCTTGGTCACCATTGGTGACTCTCTATTGTGAGAGCATCGACCTTGTCCGAAGTATCGAGCATAGGCCACGCCTTCACGGGGGTGTCTGTCTCACCGGCTGCGTCCGAGTAGGTTCTTGCACGCTCACGGGTGATTCCGTTGCGAGCGAGTTCCGAAGTATTGGTTTCGCCTATTGGCTTCCTCTCTTATTCTTTGGCTGAGTAGGGATCCAGGAAGGGTTACAAGGACCTCAACTGCACAAGCTACAGGTTACACAGGAGGAGGACAAGTACGGGATACTTTTCCGGCAGTACTCTCTCTCCTATAAGCGTAGCGTTCTAAGGACTCGTTCAAAGATAAATATCTGAATCAAGCTAAAACTGAAAAGATAAAAGCCGAACCTTCACGGCTTCATGTGTTGAGTTGGTGAACTTACCCTTGCCTTGTGTTTGATTGCTAGATTTATCTAGGTCAAGATCAAAAACACCGCACAATCGTGCGCAATTTTGTTGCATCTTACTCTTGTTCTTCTTCTTCTTCCCTTGCCCTTCCTCTACTCTTCTCAATAATCAAGATGATGGGACGGAGATCTCTTAGGCCGACCCTGTCGGCACCGCTATCCCGCACTCCTCCTTATTCATCTAGGACTACCTCGGAGAGTCCGCTCTCCGAGCCTGAGTATACATCCGCCCTGTTCCCCCTCGATCATTCTTCCCATTCTCCTTCTATCAGTCCAATTGTTTCAGAATTCAGTGCATCACAGAGTTCGGATCATTCTACAGCACCTGAGATGGCCTCTTTTGCTTTTACAGAAGATCCAGTCATGTCGGACAGAGGCGAGCATGAAGATGATCATGAGCACCCTCCATTCGTATTTGATCAGGCAGCCATCAACAATTCGTTGTTAGCATCCCTGGAAACCATGCAGAGACAGATCCGAGACCAGGGAACATTTATGGGTGATCTCATGCGAGAGATAGCACAGATGAGAGAAGACCGTGCTGGCGGAGAAGGTGGAGGAGGAGGAGGACCCGATGCAGGAGGAGACAATCCAGACGGCGAGAGACCGCCACAGACCATCATGAGGGAATTGCATAACCCAGCTTCATCCCTCACTCACCGATGGATTCGACTCCCACCTATCCATGGAGACTTCGAGCTTCGGCACAACACAATTCAGATGCTACCCAAGTTCCATGGGTTGCCGACCGAAGAGCCGCACCTCCACCTCCAAGAATTCGAGATGATTTGCAGCACCATCCATGATCGGTTGATAACCGAGGACACAATCAAGATGATCGCCTTTCCATTCTCTTTGGTTGACAGAGCCGCCTATTGGCTCAAACATCTTGGGCGTTTCGTCGACACATGGGCAGATCTCCGGGCCGCATTCCTGAAGAAATACTATCCTCTCGGCCGGACCAACGCAGCTCGAGCTATGATCAGCAACTTCGTCATGATCCCAAATGAACAGTTCCATGAAGCCTGGGATCGATTCAGAGAGCTCATCGACCGGTGTCCCCACCATGATATCTCCAAGCCCAATCTCGTTCAGAGTTTCTTTTGCGGGCTGACACCGGAGCTGCAGGGGCTAGTGAACGCCTCTTGCGGTGGGTCTTATTTCTCCAAGGGAGAAGACGACGTCTGGGCCATCTACGAAGGCATGGCAGAAAACTCCACAGTGATGACCCAGGCCCGAGTCTATACACAGCAGAAACCCCCGCAAGGAGCGGGATCATTTCAGAGGATCGCTCGCATCGATGCCGGTCCCAACACAGTGTCGGTAGCCGCAGCCCAAGCCGAATCAGCCGCAGCCGACATGGGCATCATCAGTGAAAAGCTGGACCGCATGGAGATCCTTGAAAGAAACAAAATCAAGGCATGGCCCAGATGGACCAGATTGCCAAAACCATGAGTGACCTCAAAACCCAAATGCTATGCATTCAGGAGGCCCAAACTCAGGCCCAACAGCCTCCTAGGTCACAGGTTGCATCCCGCAGCAGCAACTCCAACCAGGCCTCTACCTCATACCGACAGGTAAACCATATCCAGGCGGAGCCGGTTCCCTTGCTGCAGTACCATCCAGAGCAACCGCCATCTTCGGACACGCAGATGGTGGTCTATCAGCCAGAGCAACCACTGGCAGTTCTACCTCCACCCTCCTTTGAGCAGGAACCGTTGATGGAAGTCAATGGGATTTGGTACGACCGGTACCCTCAGCCCGCAATTCGCCGGGATCACCCCGGATTCCGTTGGGGCAACGGTGGATCCTCTTCCCAACAACAGAACCCTGCCCAAGGATACCAGAACAGCCAGCCACAGCAACAACACCAGCAGCCCCAGTACGCCCAACCGCAGCAATATCACAGTGGTCCTCGTCCCAACTATCAGGGACAGCAGTGGAGGCAGCGTCAGCCGCCTCAGCATTTTCAGAACCAACCTCCTCCCCAGTACCAGCAGCAGCAGCCCCGTTTCCAGCAGGGACAACCATCCGGTTCTCATGGCCCATCTTTTGAGAACCCCGCTCTTGATGATCTTGCCCGCTTGCTTTCCGAACAGCAAGCCTCCTTCAGGCAAGAAATGGATGAGTTCCGGCAGGAGATGCGGGAGATAATGAAAGGCAAAGCCGCCATACCAGCTCAGATCGAACCAAATCCGAACAATTTCAAAAGGAAGCCTGAGCAGGTAGAGTTTCCAGAGGACACCCCTCCTAGTGACTATGAGAATGATGTGAATAATATCTATTATGATGCTGATTTTGTTACTACTAGGAGCGGTAGGATACCCGCCGGCGGCGTCTCTTCTGAGCGACAACCGGATGCAGAACCAGGAGCGCCAGAAGAGCAGAGTAGCGGTACTGATGCCGCTAATGATGATGTAGAAGAAGGTGGTGCTGATGCCACCAATGATGGAGTCCAGGACGACGGTGCTGATGCCGTCATGATACCAGATGAAGACGGTGGTGCTGATGCCACCATTTTTGATGCAGAACATGAAGGCGGTGCTGATACCGCAGAGACAGGTGCCAGTGGTGGTACTGAGGCCACCACATCTCCTTTTGTTGAAACTCCAGCTGTGGTGTCACCACGTTTTGTATCTTTGGACTGTGATCAAAACAAAAACAGCAAAAATATGAATAAAGAAAAGGTTTCTGTTCAAATTACGGATCCATATGTATTGAATGATGATGTTGGTATGGATCCCCCTTCTTCACAAGCACAGGAACCTCTTTCTAGCCCTCCATCTGAGGAGGCCCCTACTATCCCCTTCCCAGAGGCACTTCGCCGAGCGAAGGGGAATAAAAAAGAAAATCCCAAAAAGAACCAAGAGGTAGAGTTCGGCAATCAGATGATTGACAGATTCCACATTCAGCTGACTCTACGAGAAGCATTTGAGCATATCCCTTTCTTCAAGAAGAACTTGAAAGAAACAACCACTGTCAGAAGAAAGCGGAGGCACAGAGATCAGATCCATATGCTCACACATGATACTTGCTGCACCATTCAGAACAAGTTGCCAGCCAAGAGACCAGATGCAGGAGCTCCCTATGTCAGATGCGAGATTCAAGAGCAGCAATTTGATCGTACTCTATTAGACAGCGGCTCTTCAATCAATCTCCTCCCGGCAGCCTTACTCAAGCAATTTGAGTTCGGCACTCTTCATCGAAGCAGAACAGTCCTTCAGTTTGCTGATAGGTCGATAAAGAGGCCGAAGGGGTTGTTGAAAGACGTGGTCGTTACCATTCAGGGCCTGAAATTCCCCGTGGACTTCGTTGTGTTGGACATGGAGATCCCTGAGTCGGTAACCGATGCCCCCATCATACTCGGACGTCCATTCTTGGCCACAGCCAAGGCGGTGACCGACCACGATTGCGGGAAGGTATGTTTTCGCGTAGAGGGCAAGACCATACAAATAGAGACGATCGAGGAAACCAGAGCCAGAGAGTTAGAATGCTCGGAGCAGTCAAGCGAAGCCGCATCAATGATAGAGGAAGAGCTAGACGTCCACCAGGTTCGTGATTTTGAAATGACTGATGATGAATCTAACTGGAAAGACCCTGTAGCACCGACTCTCGCCTTGCCTACCGAATCATTGTACCTCAAGCTCATGGCGATCGAGAGTCGGGAGAGCACATTCCTGGATGAGGATACACCTGAGGCTGACAGCATCGTGACGAATGGTGCCGATGATTTCAATTCATGTTCTTCTATTTCTGATCCCTCGTATTCAGACATTGATTGGGCCTATTTTGATGATCCGTTGTCTTGTCTGATTCATTCTGAACCAGCAACCATGACAGAGTGCGAGCCCGTACAGTACATTGATAATTCAGTCAGCCGCCTTTCGTCAGAAATTCATGCCGTGCGAGAGTTCTCTCATGCAGACCTGGTAGCATTCACCCAGACATATCAGAAGCCAGATCTGCCACCTCCCAGCTGTCCTGAACTGAAACCTCTGCCGCAGTCAATGAAGTATAGATTCCTTGCAGGTGAACCAGATATGCACCCAGTCATTATCTCAGCAGACTTGACTGGAGAACAAGAATCTCGTCTGATGGAGGTTCTTGAAAGAAATCGCAAGGCAATCGGATGGAATATAGCTGACCTCAAAGGGCTGAGCCCGAAGCTGTGCTCCCACCACATCTATCTCGAGGATGACGCTAAGCCATCGCGTGAGTTCCAGCGACGGCTGAACCCGAACCTTCGAGAGGTTGTCATGAAAGAAATCTCAAAGTGGTGGAGTGCTGATTTCATCTATCCCATCTCCGACTCAAAATGGGTAAGTCCGTTACATGTGGTACCCAAGAAGACGGGTATCACAACAGTTGTCAACGAGTTCGGAGAAGAGGTCGCTACCAGAGTACCAACTTCTTGGAGGGTCTGTGTGGACTACAGACGATTAAATGAGGCCACCAAGAAGGATCACTTCCCGCTGCCCTTCCTTGATCAGATTATCGAGCGGTTAGCCGGGAAGAGCCATTACTGTTTTCTTGATGGGTACTCTGGATATAATCAAGTGGCCATTGCGCCCGAAGACCAGGAGAAGACGACTTTCACCTGTCCGTTTGGGACTTATGCTTTCAGACGGATGCCCTTTGGTCTATGCAACGCTCCGGCGACATTCCAAAGGTGCATGTTGTCCATTTTCTCGGACATGGTGGGTAACTGTTTAGAGGTCTTCATGGATGACTTCTCGGTCTATGGCGATGGGTTTGATGCTTGTCTTGACTGCCTAGATCGTGTGCTGAAGCGCTGCATAGAGGTCAATCTTGTATTATCCTGGGAGAAGAGTCATTTCATGATGACTCAAGGGACGGTCCTTGGGCATGTCGTCTCCAACAGGGGCATGGAGGTCGACCCTGCCAAGGTGGATATCATCAGAAAACTCAATCCACCGTCCAATTTGCGTCAGTTACGGTCTTTTCTGGGGCATGTCGGTTTCTACCGACGGTTTATTCAGGACTTCAGTCGGATTGCCCGACCGTTAACTGACTTGCTGACCAAAGACACCGAGTTTATTGTCAATGATAAGTGTCTTCAATCATTTGAGACTCTCAAGAATATGGTTATTTCAGCTCCTGTCCTTCAGCCACCCGATTGGTCTCTTCCATTCGAGATCATGACGGATGCTTCAGATTTTGCCGTTGGGGCTGTGCTTGGACAGAGGAGGGATGGATTACCGTTTGCCATTCACTACGCCAGCCGGACCTTAGATGCCGCTCAAAGGAATTACACGGTGACTGAAAAAGAAATGCTGGCCGTAGTCTTCGCTCTTGATAAGTATCGATCTTACATTCTCGGATCTAGAGTAACTGTTTACACCGATCATTCCGCCATCCGGTATTTAATGGCCAAGAAGGATGCCAAAGCACGTCTTACCAGATGGATCCTTCTACTCCAGGAATTTGATATTGAAATTAAGGACAAGCCTGGAGTCAAGAATGTGGTGGCGGATCATCTCTCCAGATTGGAGAATCTTGAGGAATCTGAGCCCAGCGCACCTATCACCGAGACGTTTCCAGATGAGGCGATCTTAGCTGTCACCTCTCTCCCATGGTATGCCGACTTTGTAAACTATCTTGTTGCCAAGACAGTCCCTCAGGGTTGGCCTAGGCAGAAACTCGAGACCTTCCTAGCTAAGGCCAAGTTTTACCATTGGGAGGATCCCGTCCTTTATCATGAAGGAGGGGATAGCATCTGGAGAAGGTGCATTCCTCAGGAAGAGCAGCATAGCGTCCTCACATACTGCCACAAGCTCGAGGCAGGAGGACATCATTCAGGAAAAAGGACAGCACAGAAGGTGCTTCAATCCGGCCTATGGTGGCCTACTCTCTTCAAGGATTCTGATGAGTTCGTGAAGAGATGTACTGACTGTCAGAAAATGGGAACCTGCGGACAGAGAGACATGATGCCCATGCAACCCATTCACTTCTGTGAAGTTTTTGATGCATGGGGGATTGATTTCATGGGCCCATTTCCTAAGAGTCAGGGATTCGAGCATATTTTGCTCGCTGTAGATTATGTCAGTCGATGGGTTGAGGCCATCCCCGCCCGAGCCGCAGATGCTAAAACCGTTTGCAAATTTTTGAGGAAAAATATCATTTCACGGTTCGGGGTACCTAGAGTTTTGATTTCTGACGGGGGGTCTCATTTCATCAATGACAAAGTTAGGGCCCTTGCTGACGAGTTCGGTATTGACCATCGGGTTGCCACTCCTTATCACCCTCAGACTAATGGTCTTGCTGAAGTATCGAATCGGGAGATAAAGACTATCTTGCAGAAAGTTGTCCGCCCAGACCGAAAGGATTGGTCACAGCTTTTGGACTCGGTCCTATGGGCCTATCGGACTTCTTTCAAAAATCCATTGGGGACATCTCCTTTTCGTCTCGTCTATGGCAAGCCGTGCCATTTGCCAGTGGAAATCAAGCACAAATCTTTTTGGGCAGTTACTGAGTTACTTTTGGATCCCGAGAGTGTGGGAGATCAGAGACGAGCAGAATTGGCAGCCCTGGAGGAACTAAGAGACACAGCCTTTTCCAACAGCCTACAGTACAAAGAAAAAGTGAAGACATGGCACGATTCGCATATCAGCCATAAACAGTTTGAGCCAGATCAGAAAGTATGGTTGTTTGATTCCAGGCTGAAATTATTCCCAGGGAAGTTGCAGAGCAAGTGGAAAGGTCCGTATTTGGTGAGGAAGGTACATGACAATGGCAGTATTGATATATCCGAACCGTCATCTTCGTCCACCTTCCGCGTCAATGGTCAACGCCTAAAGCTATATCGCGATCATGATCCGCCGACCATGGACGTTGCCCCCATTCTTCTGGTATGAGATGTGTTCTTTGACTCATATCATCTGCATCTCGTACATGGTGATCACTTCCATCTTCCGCTGTACAACCCATCTGTTCATATCACTCTTTCGTCTGTTAATTTATTTTCTTCTTTTCTTCTCTTCCTTTTCTGTTTTCTTAATCTATCAATAAGTTGCCGCCCCTTGTAGACAGTTTTCCTTACTTAGGACGTACTTTGTCCTAAGTATAGGGGGGTGTGCACCCCGAGTTGTTCTATTCTTTTCGATCCTCTCCATTATCTCCTCTTCTTGTCTATACTTAGGGATATCTTACCCTAAGTATAGGGGGAGACAATCTGAGTACGATCTGTTCATTCCCACCCTTGACCCTCCCTGCTTTGTGTACAGTCTGCTATACTTAGGATTATTTGATCCTAAGTATAGGGGGGACGGTCAACTTCTGATTCATTGATTCATCTATTTATTCCTTTATTCTTTAGACTTGTCTATACTTAGTACGAGTTATGTCTTCTCTTTTCTCTCCGATCTATGAGGACATAGCTCAAGCTAAGTATAGGGGGGTCGTATATACTTTGTATATACTTTAGCCATAACTCGTACTTTCGTATTTTCCTAATAAATATGGCTAAAAAATTCTTTAAAATTCATTAAAAATCCTTAATAAAAAGATGTGATTATTCCTCAAATTCTTTTTATATACTGATTAATAAATCAGGTAAAAACGTTTCTGCAAAATGTTTGAAAAATAGTTTGAAAATCTTTGTGAAAAATCTATTGAAAACTATTTGGAAAATATTTTGCTACATGTTTTCAACCTTTGTAAAAATGTGTGGTTTGTAAAAATTTCTTTTCTTTGTGTGAAATAAAATATTTGAAAAATGATTTGCAAATGGTTTGAAAAATGGTTGCAAAAATCTTTGAAAAATCTATACATACTGTTTTGAAAACCGATTGCAAAATGATTTTCAAATGAGTGTACATGTTTGTAAAAATGTTTGTAAAAACTATTTTGGACTATAGTCTTCAAAAATTGTTTGAAAAACCTTGTGTCAAATAAGTTTGAGGGATACTAACATCACACCAAAATCCATCTTATATATATATAAAATTGACCACTTACCCTGTAAATTCTTAAAATCCACTTCTTGTATATATAAGAAGCATGCCCGTGTACATAGTTTTAACCTAGTTTTCAGCCAAAACTTTTTGCTTTCAAAAATCCCAAAAACATTTGCAAAACTAAAATCCAAAAACATTTGAAAAATCTTTTTGAAAAATACAAAAAAAAAAAAAAAAAAATTTTTGCATCTGCATGTGCATCATCATCATCTTTTCAAAAACCCATAAAAAGTTCAAAATCCTTGAAAATTGCATCACAAAAATATTTTCTGCATTGCATTGCATAGCATTCGCATTTTTCGGATTGAGTTTGATAGTTGAACAAGTCTAAGTAAAATCCGAAGATTGGAGCTTGATTGGACCCTATAATCTACCTAATAACAGGAACCTTATAGGAACTGGGTTTGAGGTACTTCAGGTCTAGTTGACTTAATTCTTTGAGGATCACAGGACTTAGTTCAATGGATTCTTGACTGCCTAAGTAGAGTATTTCGGAGCACACGCACGACTCTTGTTGATAATGACCTAACTTGGACACCTGCACCTTTCACATAGCTCTCCACGGATGAGGTGGTGAGGAGGCAGTTTCCTTTGGCTTGGGGTAGCATATGAGGGTAGTACTTCTAGGCGGAACCTCTCTTCTTCTTATAGTGAAGGAAGTGCGCCTCAACTTGGTCTAGTGGTGATGAAGTCTAAAGACAGAAGCCGTGGGTTGCAATAAAGCTTCAAAAGAGGGATAGTCTACTGGCTCAAGAGGAAAATTTCTTGTACATATGCTGCACCATGTAGATATGTTGTACAGATGCAATTGAAAAAAAAAAAAAAAAAAAAAAAATGCAAAAAGAACTCCAAAAAAGTGGTGGGTCGGATTGAAAATTTAATAATCCCACCGGAGTGTATATAGTCCAATAAAGCAAAGCTTATGGTATCCATGTTACATCTCATGAAGCTTGCAGCGGGAGACTTGGCTACACTGGCTGAGCTTCCAAAAGTCTATACTTCTTCCCCCTCTTCTTGAGCCGGTTGCACTTGAACTTAGAAGGGAATACCCCGCTTCTCGAGGAAAGAGTTGCTAGACCGAGGCATTAGAGTTACCAGGTTGGGGGAGGTTGTTTCTTTGTCACTTCTGAGGTGGGGAGCTACATATCACTTACACTGTACAAGTCAGATTCATAGTCGTAAGAGTTTGCGTATGAGTTGAAGTATTTCTGACCTGGCTATTGAGGAGACTTGGACAGAGTTTTGGGATTCTCAAGGACTGTTGGATTTCAAACTTGGTTCTCATTAAGGTTCCGACCGCACTAAATTCCAAAGGTCCGACTTAAGCTCCAAACTTCGCTTTTGCGAAGACAAGTTCGATAATTAAACTTAATCCAACTTCTTCTTTTTCTTTTCTTTTCTCTCTGCACATATTGCATATGTGTTTGCTAGGGACTAGCAAAGGTAAAGTATAGGGGGATGATGAATCCACATTTCATCATCTTTATTCTATCATTTTGGCACCAAAAACCCTAGCAAATGCCTATAAATAGCATTAAAACCATCATCTTAGCATCCATGCATGTGCATTCAGATTGTGTATAAATCACTGTAATTAAAGCCAAAATTATAGAATAAATAAAGAAAAGAAAAAGAATAAAATATTGTAAATATTTTATGATCCAAAACCCCCGAGACCTAGGCATCTTGAGGAATAGGTCGACAAGGAATAAAGTAGGGGGAGATAAGGCCAGAAACACAGTCAAAATACCTATACATTCTATTCATTCTTTATTCATTTTGGGACCTATTTTTGGTTCCACTTTTTGTACATCAAATAAAGAAACTTTGTACATGAAAGTTGTAGATAATTTAATAAAGAAAAATACAAAATTTATTTCACTCAAAAATAATACACAGATAAAAAGTTATGGTCTGAATAAAATTCCAGAATGCCAACTTCCCAGACCCGTATCTCACAAATAAAAACTCCAAATGCCACATACTCACCTTTAATTGTATATAGAAGAAAATAATCTAAATAATGGTGGTGGTTTCGCATTTGGCGGAGCTACGGTTTGAAAGTTGACTTTTGGACCCCCATTGTATACTTGTACATATTAAAATATTCAATTTATTCTTCATTAATTATTTATTCATCTTTATATTTTTATAATGTTGTAAATGATACTTATAATAATTATGTACATTAAAAGAAGAATAAAAACACAATTAAAATACAAATAAAAATAATTGTATATATTCAATACATAGGTACATTACTTATGTGTATACCTATACAAATAACCCTTGTATTTTATTAAATATACAAAACATATTAGAAAAATAAAATAAAGATATCTTTATGTATATAAAAGTATCTTGTAATTTTAGAAAATAATAAACATAAAACAAATAAAGTAAAAATACAAAATAAAAATAAAAGTATTAAAATACATAGGTAATATACCTATATAAGGCTAAAAAGTGCACTTGTAGAAATATGTATCATAAAAATAAATAAAAATCATAATAAAATACTACATAAAATAACAAATAATTTTCATTTTATAACTTTAGTTTAATTCGATTTATTTCTATTAATAAAACCATTTTTTATTCTCTTTTTCCTGGTTGGTCCACGTGGACCAACCAGGAGCCAGCGACTGTTGACCGGCGGGTCAACAGTCTGTCCTCTTCTTCCCAGCGCGTAGCGCGCGTCGCTTTCCCCTTGTCTTCGCGCCTTTTTCGAGGCTGCGCCGCTCATCCTCTGCGGCCGCTTCCTTCACGAAACCCCTTCCTCGATCAATCACCTCCATCGCCGACGCCTCAGATCTCCCCATATCTCCTTCCACCACCCGTGATCTTCCCTCGAAGTCACGCACTCCACCATCTACTTAACCAGACCCACCTCTTCCTCCCTCCGGTTGAACCGCATTTCATCCAGTTTCCCCCCTTCTTCGGTCGTGCTCGAGCACCTGGAGGTGACAGCTCCTGGTTCCACACCTTCGAGGAGGCGCAGCGGGCGATCTGGGCGCGTTCCACCACCTCCGGCGATCGACCCCCGTGAGGTATACTCCCTCTGGCCACTGGCCATCGAGGTTGCGATCCATCCCATTTCCTTCCCCATTTTATTCCTGTTAAATCTAGGATCATTTTCCCCATCATTCTCAGTCGAATCGATCATCGCCATCACCTAATCGATCACCTCGCCGGAGCGCAACTCCGGCGAGATCCTATTGCGCCTCCCCGTTCATTTTGAGAGCCACCCGAGGTCGAGGCATTTTGCCCTCGACCTCTCTAACGTTTTGGTGCAGGTATTGAAGTACATTGAAGCTCCTGGAGCTATTTTGCCCTCTCGCCGGAGCACCTGGAGCCTCGCAGCTCCGCCACCGCCGTGCGAGGGTACCGGTGTCCGCCGGCGAGTTTTGAAGCCACCAGGAGACAGAGACAGACCTCAGGAGGTCGCAGCCCCATTTTGAAGCTTCCAGAGCGTCGGAGGCCCGAGAACGAGCTCGGGGAAGTTCGCCCTCGCCGGCGCTCTTCCCTGTTCTTCCTCCGAGCTTCCCCGCCGTCCGATTGGGGCACCCCTCCAGATCAACCAGCCACCGTCAGATCTTGGCTCGCCTCCACCGTCGATCTCTTGTCCAGATCTGATCTCAGCCACTGATCATCGAAGCGTCATCGGCCGTTCTTGTGCTGCCACGTGTTTAAGTGGAACGTCCCCAGCCGTTGGATCACGCCTTGACGCCCAGCCGTTGGATGCGCGCCACGCGTCACTTGCCGAGCGCAGGAGTGAGGGTATTTTGCATCCCGACCCTCGCGATTTTTGTATTTATATATTAGTCTATAAACTTGCCTTGGTAGTTTAAATATTTTGTAATAGTTGCAAAAAGACCCTCGGATTTTAGTTATTTGCGTTTGGGTCCCTCGCCACGTCACCTCACGTGACCTGTACACGTGAGGTGGTGGGCTTTTTGCAGAGGCACCCCTGGTCTTTTGTGTATTTCGGTTTAGTCCCAGAACTTTTGTATTAAGTGTTAAACATTTGGGATATTTGCATGTATGCCCCTGATAGTTTCGGATATTGCCTTTAGGTCCCTGCCAGGCGCGTGTTTCGCACGTGTTCGGCTTGGGCATTTTGCGCTAAGGCCCCTCCGGGTTTGGGTATTTGCTTTTAGTCCAGTAACTTGCATTTGACGTTGTATATTTTTGTGGAAATTGCACGTATGCCCCTGGATGTTTCGTAAATTGCATATATGCCCTTGCCAGCACTGTTTGATGATTGGAGTCTTGTTCTAATTAATTAAAATCTCATTTTAACTCCAAAAATTCCACAAAAATAGGGTTAAGCTTCTGTTGTCCTATATTTTGACGCCTTATTTTTAGTTTTTGATTTTACTCCATTTTCCTATTTATTAAAAATCAAAAACTCTCATTTTGTGTACTGTCTACCTTAGAAAATACCAAAAAAATCTCAAAATACCTCTAAAAATTCCAAAAAAATCCCCTGGTGTCTATTTTGCTATATTTTAGTGTCAGTCCAAAAACCACTAAAAATCTCAAAAGAAAAACACTAAAAATTGAAAAAACACTTAAAAACTTCAAAAAAATATAAAAAATAGTAGAAAAATCCAAAAAATATAAACTCAGCTTCTGTTTGTCACTTATTTTATTCTTTTTATTAGAAAAATAGTGTGAATTATTTTGAGTACTGGTTGATATTTTTAAAGTACATTTTTGTCACAGCCAGCCCTTATTTCCACTGTTTGCCTTATTTCAGACTTTAAAAATACCAAAAACATCTTGAAAAATCCCCAAAAATCACAAAAACAGTAAAAAAACCCTAAATATACCAAAAACATTTTATTTCTGAATTTTTGAGTATTTTTGTGCATTTTTATAAAAATTCTACCTTGTCTTTTACTATATTGCATTTACTTTCCAATATTGAAAAAGAAAATAAAAAAATATAAAATATAAAATCTAAAAATCAGAAAATCAAAAATCAAAATACAAAATTAAAAATTAAAAATAAAAAAAAAAAAAAAATTTTTTTAAAAACCCACAAAAACATTTCCTTTTTTGATTGCTTAGTGTAGACACCTAACACACTCACACACTTGTGCATTCACTTGCTTGAATTACACTGCTTGCTCCCTGTGTTCGAACTCTCTGCATACTTGACTGCTATACATCCTTTGTGCAGAGTTAAAAATAAATTTTAACTCACACCTGTCTTTCATTGCCTGATTTGCTTGTGGGTTATTTGTTGATTAATTTCGGGATTCGTGTGGTCAAACACCGACTGTTGACTCGCCTTGTGAGTCGACATAACCGCATCGATCTCCGTGGTTGTCATTTCACTGGACAAAATATGACACAAATCAACCAATTAATTTATTAATAAATCAAGGAAACCAACAAAAATAAGACACGTGTACTCACAGGTAGAGGACAAAATTCCCAACAATATGCAACTTTTAAAATTCCAAAATGATCAAAAATGCATGCTATGGACACGTGCAAACACAGGGGTATAAATGCAACACTGGAAAATAAAATTTCAATAAGTAAACATGCTGACAGGGACGAAAATGCAATTACCAATAATATGCAGGACGTCTATGCAATTTCTCCACGAAGCACGTGCTCCTCACGTGTTGTCTGCTTCACAGGGGCCTTTTTGCAATTTCTGAAATCTCCAGGGGTGTCTGTGCAAATAACCCAGGCCGCACGTGCTCCTCACGTGGGGCGGCCCAGGTTCGGAGGGCTTCGGAGGCTCGGAGCGAGGCTCGAGCCTTCTGGAGGCTCGGGTTAGCTTCGGATCAGCTTCGAGTTACCCGAGCCTAGGCTTGGGTGCCGAGGCTCGGATAGGGCGACGTGGCGGACTGAAGGCCCTTGGATCAAGATGGATCCAAGGGTTGTTGATGACGACGCGTGGCGAGGCGAGGAGGCGTCCGATCCGCGGTGTGATCGACGGTCGAGAACGAGGGCGGCGAAGGGACGCGTGGCAGGGCGAGGGCCGTTCGATCAGAGGATCGAACGGCTGCTGCTCCTTCTCCTTCAACGGGCCTCCGCCGCCTGCGGAGGAGATGGCTGCGCTCCGGTGAAGGCTGCCGAGCTCCGCCTCGGCTGCCAAGCTCAGGTGATGAGCTCCGTCAGCTCCAACCTAGCTCGGAAGAATCGGAGGTGGAAGACGAAGCCGCCGGTGGTCTCTGGATCCCTGGAGGAGGGCTGGAGCTCTGAGTCGATGAAGCTCGAGGAGAGCTCCGACGAGGCTCCGGCCAATGATCAAGGATGTACCTGCAAGCGTTAAATGTATAGCCGAAGCTTGTGCGTGCGATTGTGGAGAAGCGGTGCGGGTTGGCGAGGCCTAAGGTGGCTTGAGGTGGTCGGGCGATGTTGCTCCGGCCAAGTGGCGGAGCTGGCGATCGGTGGATGGTGGAGTTGGGTGACCGAAGGTGGAGAGATGCCAGCGAGGATCAGAGCTCCATCGCGAAGCTCGTCGGAGTGGAGGTGAGGCGTGAAGATGATCGTGGACAGAGAATAAAATCGGAGAAGATGAAGGGAAAAGAAGAAAGCGATCGGAGAAGAAATGGAGGAGGTTACCTGGGGTTTGGGGCTCAGTTTTGAGCTCCAGGTCGTCGCTCAAGAGGTCGGTAAAGCCCCGAGCTCAAGCAGCTACGCGGAGGGCGGCTGCGACACGGCGGTGGCACCGTGGATCTCGCCGGAGAAGAAGGGCCGTCTTCGCTCAAGGAATCCCTCAATTCCTGTCACAAATCGAAAGCTCCGAGCTCTAGGTTCCTCTCTGGAGTGGCGGATAGCGATGAAGGTGGCCGGAGGGCAAGTATTTATAGGATGGAGGTCTCGACTGGAATGGGTGAGTGGCGAAGTTGGTGGCTGTCGTGGGGCGAGTGTGGCGGAGATGGTGGGGTTTGAGGGAGCTGGCGAGGGAGAGGGATGAGTGGGGCGTGTCGTGGGGCGGTCAGCGGCCGGCGAGGGTGGAGGGAGTGCTGCCAAGAATAGGAAGGGGCAGCCCCTCCCGCAAGGCGGAGATCGTGGGAGAGAGGGGGTGCCCGAGGTAGGGGACGAAGCCCTGGCCGTTGGATCTTGTGATCCAACGGCCAGATCGAAGCGCAAAGGAGCGGGTCCGATTAGATCTGGGTGAGGTGATCTGAGGTCGTGATGGCGACACGTGGCGTGAGCTGGGTGAAGTGCGAGCGAGCGGCTAGGATCGGGTCTAGGTGACGTGATCTAAGGGTCAAGATTCGCTGGAAGGTGGGCGGCTGTGATGAGAGGATCGGGGGCGTGATCGAGCGGCGTAGATGCCGCCACGTGGCTCGCTGAGAGCGCGGCGCTAAGCGACGGCCCAGATCAGTCCTTGGCGATCGATCGGTCGGTTGAGATTATTGGGAAGCTAACGGCTCAGATGGAAAGGCTGAGAATGTGATCGAAGGGCTCAAGAGGTGACGCGTGGCGCACTGTGGGCGAGGCGCTAATGGATGGCGGAGATGAAGAGTGTGGGATGATCAGACGGCTGAGGGAGTGCGCGCACGTGGTCACAGAGGGACCGTTGGATCTGAAGCGCGATCCAACGGTGGGGGGCGCGGGCGGATAAGGCTAAGGACAGCGGGCCGCGTGGCGCAATCAGAGGGCGCCACGTGGCCTGCTGTGAGTGGCTGGAGGAAGAAATGCGTGTAGAGAGAAGAGGAAGCCGAATTTGGAAAAACTCAAAACATGAAAGTTGTAGATCTTGATGAGATCTACAAGTTTCATGTTGTCCAAAGACGGAGATAAGGTCAAATATGGTACATAAATACAAAGATACATAAATATACATATGTAGTATACAAAATGACCCAAAAACCCAAGTTCCTCATACAAGCTCCAATTTCAATGAAATTAGTCTCATTTTGAAGGTCTTTTCATATGTAGTATTCTAAGAGTGAGTAGACCTAAGTAGGGGTTTGTATGCGGGCTTTATGTGTGTTTTAATGCACAAGGGTTCTTAGGATATTTAGGCTATTTTACAAGGGTGGTTTTTGGCATTTTTCCCTATATTATTAAGGAGTATATACATGTATTATAGAGAAGGAGTTATTTGATGAAGAGGTATTTTACAGGTGATTTTTGGCTTCTTATTTAAATGCAGATGAGCTGCTAAAATGCATGAATTATGGATGCATGCATGAGTATTATTTATGCAGGATAAAAGGAAATATGCCTCTATTTTCTCGGGAACAAGGCTCTATTTTTGACTTTTGATGTGATGAATCACAGATTCATCACACCCGCCAGTGCATACTCCCTTTTCCCTATATATATATATATATATATTATATTTCAATCAAAAAGAAATATAAAAAGATAAAAATATAAAAAGAAAATACCAAATCAGAAAACTAAAAATAAAAAATGTAATATATAAAATAAGAAAACCCCATAACAAGATTTATATAAATGAATGACTTGGTTGTACATAGATAACCATAGGCTACCGTTTTGCTCTCTGTGGTTCGACCTCTACATGCTTGCTTGCTATGCATTTTATGGTAGAGATAATAAATTTTAACTCACATTTTTTTATATTCATTGATTTATTATGGTTGTGGGTTAATTGCTGATTAAAGTAGGGTTTTCTTGAGCAGTCACCTCAACGGCGCTAATTGAGTTTGATTAGCAGACCCTCGGAAGATCCTCTTTATCAGTAGGTCAAATCCACCCCTTAGTCAATTAACCATACATTGTCTCTTTGCCTAGCCAACACCTTGTACCCAAAATATTGACTGCCCTAGTCAACATTTCCATCTTCAACTCTTTCCACATCGTTTCCGACTCCTAAAACATCTTCTCTTCTCGTGTATCTCTCTCATTGTCTCCCACTTGTATGTTGGTATCAAACACCGAAGACCTCACCATTAGCCTACGCATGCAATAACTCGAAGCCTTGAGATCACCAAATCCAGACTCAAGTATGACTGACCATCCAAAACCCAACTCCTAAAACCTTCTGAACAAAACTAATCCCTACTTGACATCGTCAGAAGTCCAACCACCAAAATCCAACAAACAAACCGACTATGATCCTACTCATGTTCCCTTCCTCTGTCTCTACGAAACCTAAAATCTCAATGACCCAAATCTCTAGAACCCATGAATCCGATACCGTCCTAACAAGAAGCACATAAAAACCACTTACTTATCTCATCTTTGGACCTAAACAACTCCCAAATCCCCATATCTAACCTTCTATATGCAAAACCCCGCATTCAAACAACTCCTTCTCTTGATCTTCTCGTCTCCAAACCAAATGCACCACCTACTCCCATATTCCCAACTTTCCTCGTATAAACCCATCATCTGTCTCCGATCAAAGCATCCGCCATATCCTAGAGTTTCTTCTACTTCGATGCTCTTGTGATGGGAGAGAGAGAATTATCCGACATTAAAATTGAAGCTGCTCGTCTACTATAGTTGAGTTCCAAGCAAAATGAAATGGTGTGATCCACTTTTCTACGAAGTCTATTGAGACAACCAAAGCCTCCTCATTTTCTCTATCGACGAGTTAGAGGTTGCAAACCCCATGCGTTTATCCTTCTCCGTAGATATCTTCTTCATCTCCTTCATCTATCTCCATCCTCTTTCTTCTACATATTATTATTCTCTATTTTCTCCTCTCCAACTCTTAACTCTTTTTTCTCTATAGATCGAACCCAAAATTATTAAAACTAAGAAGAAAATCCCATCGGTATAATAGTTCTCATCCTTCTCACAACATCGTTCCACCTTCTAACCTCCATATCTCCCACCTCCATTGAAGAACGTCACTGGGGATAAGGTTTTGATCCATCGCTACCCTCTAGAAACCCTTTCACTCACATCTTCTTTGTGCTTTAATGTCAAGCCGAGCATTCATTGCTCGAGCTATTATATATGCTTGCAAGTCCTTCATCATAAAGAGCTAAAACAGATCGACAAAGCATCACGGGCACTCTTCGATGCCTCAACCATATTTAGAAGGCATGGAGCCTAGAACGAAGGTTGAAGAAGGAGACTTCTGCATACATCTGCTCTCCAATCTCCATCAAAAGGCTGACCTTCGTAGAGAGCAATTATCGTTCGATTAAGAATGACACTCATCCCATCCAAAGATCCACGCCTAAAATCCCATTGCCGATCTTGAGGACCTTCCGATCTCAACCATCAAAATGCACTCTGATTCCGATTGCTAGATCATCGACTAGTTGATGCACATGATGTCCCCACATGTCTTCATCTGAGCCAATATAAAAAAGGACAAGATCACTTGCAACCATATGATACATCAGACCCACCAGGTGAGTTTACTCAAATGTGTGTAGATGAAGTTGAATCAGTACCCCAAAGTTTTCTAGAACTACAATAAGACCCCTACCCATAGTTGATGAATCCATGATTCATCTATTCTTCTTTAGCAAATCTCCTTAATAAATCATATAATAAACCTCTTAAATTGACTTAATTAACTTTACTAATGGTGAAATAAATTAGGGCTAAAATATGGGTATAAATAAACCATGGTTTTCCCTGACATTGAGCATATTATTTTATGTGCAAAACTAAATATTTTAACTTAATTCTTCTACATTTCTATTATTTAATTCATTAACTAACTTGAAATAAAGAAATAAAACCCATATTCCAAAAGAATCAAAAGATCTGAACCTATATATACAATACATATATTAACTTCTATGTTTTTTCTAACTTATAAAAATCCTTAAAAATAGATTAATATTTTAAATATTGTATATATATATATATTAATCCACTAATTAAACTATAATCAAAAATAAAAAATAAATATAAAAATATGGGGATTAATTAGCAATTAGTACCTATATAAAAATTATATTTTGCATAGATGACTTCATTGACTTCTTGACCCTTCATCCAAGTTGTAGATCTCATTGGGACCAACAAATTGCATGTTGACCATTTTTTATTTGACCCTTCTGCCTATTCCTTTTCTCATTTTTCTTCAATGGTCAACCATCTGATCAACCCTTGCGCCACGCATCGCCCACTGACTCGTCCACTTCATTTGTCCTACTCATTCTCCTTCTCCTACATAGTCAGCACCCGCCAACCAATCACCTCCCATATTGAGTTAACTCCAGTCAAGTCCTCTCCCCAGTCATTACAAATCTCCTCCATTCGTGCCACCTCTGTTTTCTCCCTCGATTACCTGCTACTCCTTGCCATCATTCGCCTTAATGGCGATGAGCATGTAACCTCCGATCATTAAGGACCTTCGCTGACCCTTCAGACGTTCCTCTTCTGACCTAAACACACCCCTATCACCCTCTATAAAACCTCCTCCCTCACATGTGTTTTTGCTCATCCACTACCCCACCCTTCTTCCTCAAGCCTAGAAACTCCGCTCCGGTGATAGTAGTAGGCAGGAGTCCCTCTTCGGTCAACGACGCGGAGAAGGAGGTGTGGTCCACGACCTCTTCAAGCATGTTTGTGTAGTAGCTTCTCTGAGCTGCAGAGCTCGAGCTCTCCTTGCCAGAGCTCTTGAGCAAGGATTCGAAGCTCTAGCTCTACTTTAGGCAAACTGCCTCCATCACCATTCCCTGTCTTCGATCTCAGAACCTCCAACTTCACTTTGACCCTAATCTCCTCCGCTCAACTCCATGTACCGTCGCCATCTCCACACTTTTTAATTTCTCTATTTTTATACACCCGCCTCAGATCATCTTAGACCCTCGTGAGGGTTTATTCACCTCCACCTTACATCACCTATCTTCGTCGACCCATCTTCTGTTATTCTTCCCTTCTCCACAACCTCCTCCACCCCGCTCTGCCTCCAGGTCTTGCACAGACCTGGAGCTCCAGGTCTCTCCTTCCTCATGCTCGATAAAGTCCTCCATTCCACTTTCCTTCAAATCGCCACCTATTTCTAACACTGTAGGACCCCTCCTTTTGCATTGATCAGATTATCAAAGGCAACTCCGGTCTCGCTCTCCGTCTCTGACGAGCGCTCACCGCAACAATGCATCGGTACTCGCAACACCTCCAGACATCACCCAACATCCTCACCATCACCTTCCTGAGCTGCCAGGACCTTCAACCAACCCTCAGGGCCTAGGAGGAGTTCGCCAGAACCCCGCCCTTCCGCCATTGCTCACAGAGGAGCACGAAGAGCAGGCACTGTTGGATTTGGGCGTGATCAACAATAGCCGTCTGATCGACCATGTAGATGCTTCATCAACCATTCATCCGTATCACGCATCATACCGTTAGATTACTCAGATCTGACAACCCTGATTAGTACTTGAGCCACTGCATGCGCCTTCAGGCTCAGGATGCCTAAGCCCCCCCCCCCCAGCCTTCTTGTTATGTCATGTAGATGCTCGGGTCAGAACCTCTCTCCACACTTATCCCCCACGTACATGAGGCACGTGAGTGGGGAATAATTGCAGAAGGACCCCTCTGCCTCTCGTAAATTGCTTTCAGTTCCTCCTCACATGCAGAGCACGTGCCCACCTAGGAATTTTGCACCCATGCCCCAACGTTTTTTGATAATTATAGATAAATCCTCATAGGGGAAATTTCAAGATATAAACTTCTTTTTAATTACATTTTAATCCCTAGAACGTAACATTGAATATAATTCTCAATTTAATCCATTTTTGTGAATTTTATGTCATTTTAAAGCTTGATTCTTGCTCTATGATTTGATATTTTTGTTGGACAGATTTGAGGCATTTCAATATCAAATGTTATTTAAGGATCTGAACCTTTTATGCAAGCTTGATTTGACATTTTTCTGCAAACTTATTTTGGAGAAATTTGATCTAATATGTGGGGATTAAATAGAGGACTAATTGATAATATATTCCCATGATTGGATATTAAAATGATTCAAAAAAACTAAATATTGGATGGACTAAGGTGTCACATTTGAGCAATAATTCTTGGAGTTGAAGTAATCTTTTGCATGACCACTATAGAAAATGCTTTCTTGGATTCCTCTATGAATGAAAATCTTTGTTAAGGAATATTAATCTTTGAGGAGAAGAAGAATAGCAGAACAAGGAGGGCTTTTGAGAGTAGATCATTTCAGGAATAACTTGATCCATCTTCTTAGCTTGTAATTCAAGTTTAAATTAATCACAATCATTTGGAGTATAAACATGTTTGACCTGCATCATGAAATTGAACTAATGAAATTTTCTTAGATATATCTCTGTAAATCTATTAATTATTTTGGAGATAATTGATCATTGTATTGAGGACTAAAGATAGATAATTTCACATATCATGATCTTCAATTCTTTCTCTATTTATTTGCATTTTTATTCCATTTCTTTATGCTTTCTTTTCTGACATAGAAATTAACTATAACAAATAATAATATACATAAAATTGATTTAAAACCACGTAACTAAAAAAATATTATTCTCTGAGTTCGACCTTGGTACACTTATCAAGTAAAAATACTCCACATATTCCAAAGGGTGGTTTTTACTGGATTGCATTCTACCTCATATACTATAATTTAACATTATTAAAAGATGTGGATTTCGACTCATTAATAGTTAAATTGTTGATACATCCCTCTGGTTATTAATAATTGCAAGATACGTAGTTTCTGGACTATTTTAGGAATATTTTTAATTAGTTATATTACAATATGCCCATAGATCGATTTGTTAATATATTTCGAACCATAACTCCAATTTTGATGATTTTTTATCGATTTAAAGCTTCTTTCATGTCCTATCTAGTAGCAATATGAACATTAATCATGGATTAATTGGATTATCTTTGAATTTGTGAATTAGATATGAAGTTTTGTGCTTTTAAATTTCATATCTCATGATTTGATATCCGAACATTATGACGAAATGACCACTGATCATAGAATTGATTTTTTAAATGTGTGCCACTGAGTTGATTAGAATTCATTTATTTATCAAAACCATTTTGAATATTGAGTTATCGATCTTTATTTGTATTCACTTATTCTCAAATTTGCATCTTACTTAAGTATGAATTTTCATTACAAAAATATATAATTTACATTTGCATTTTCACCACACGTTTAGAAATTGAATTTCACATTAATCGAGCACACAATTTTTTCCCAAAATATTTTAGGAATAGATTCAGCTCCCTGAATGATGAATGCTCAAATCGATGAGGGATCCTATTGTTTGGTCTTCGAGGGTATGTGGTGCCTGACAAGTGATGAATCTGCGATTCGTCATCTTTATTCATTTATTTTAGCTTAAAATCCCTTACAAAACACATGTATATAACACTAACTCCATATTCTTACTAACTTGCATTTGTGTATAAATGTTGTAAACTTCTTACCATTTTAACCTAAAATAAATAAATAAATAAATAAAGGAAAAATAAAGAAAAGAAAATGAAAAAAGGAAGACTATATATATATATATATGTACAGGCTGACCGAAACCCTGAGAGAAGGTCAAGACTAGACATGATCGATCAGGAAAAAAGTAAGGGGAGATAGGGTCTTTATTCAAAAAAAATCCAAAAACATTGTGTGTTGTGTATATTTGTATACTTCACTATTTTATTTATATATTAATTGACCTCAAACGAAATAATTTTCAAAACAAAAATTGTAGATAAAAATGTCTTCTAATTAATAAAAATAATTGCATAATTAAATCATGTATAGAATAAAAGCAACCATACTTGGATAAAGCCACTAAGCACTAATTGAAAGACCAATTCCGGCTCCATATGAACTCAAATTGACCAATCTTACTTCCATTGTATTATAAATTAAATTATCTTTAAAATGGATGTGATTTCATAATTTTTGGAGTTATGAGTAAAAAGTTGGATTTTTGGAGTGGTTTGTGCAATTTTCGCATGTATTTTGTACATATTGTATTTATAAATATTTTTAAATATTTTTACTAATTATTTAAAATAAAAATAAAAATTAAAAATTAAAAAAAATAAAAACAGAAAAAAAGCTAATTTCCTTATTTAACTATGTATATAATGTACCATATGTATATAGTATATGTATATAGTTGCTATTCTTAATTAACCACCATAAAATAAAAAATAACATTTTTTATTCAAATAAATAAAGTGATGAAAATTTAAAATATTAGTTAATTTTTGTAAATATTTTTATCTCTCTTTATCTTTATCTCATTTCAATTTTCATCTCTCTTATCTCTTCAACCAAAAATTCAAAAATTCAAATTTCATTCTCTATCTTCTCTATTTATATGGCTCCTTCTCCATCATTCCAACTCAATCAATCTTTAGTGAGAAGAGCCTGATCTCTGAGAGTCTTCTTATCGTAGAAGGGTGCCTAGCCTCTGAGCCGTCCGGTGACTGCGCGTCGGCCTTCCTCGAGGTGATCAAGGTCTTTTCCGCTCCTAAGGTGAGATCAATTTTCCCTTGTCTTATCCTAGGTTAATCGTAGATTTATTTTCTCGGATTTTATCTCCGTTGTCATTTTTTTATCTAGATATTAGAATCACCTAGGGGAAATTGATGGAGATGTTACTAATAGAATAAATGCAGGCTGGCTAAAGTGGAGAGGAGCCTCCGCTGTTCTCTGTGATAAGAAAATTCCTTTAAAAATTAAAGGAAAGTTTTACAAAGCAGCCGTGAGACCTGCTATGCTTTATGGTTCTGAATGTTGGCCTGTGAACCATAGACATGTGCAGAGAATGGCTGTAGCAGAAATGAAAATGCTAAGATGGATGTGTGGGCATACACGTAAAGATCGGATTCGAAATGATGCAATCAGAAATAAAGTTGGTGTAGCTCCGATCGAGGATAAGATGCGAGAAAACCGCTTAAGATGGTTTGATCATTTGCAAAGAAGGTCAACTGATGCACCGGTTAGGAGATGCGAGTGTTGGGATGTTGAGCCGGCTAAGAGAGGGCAAGGACGGCCCAAAAAGTGTTGGAAAGAGACTATACGAAGGGATCTTAGTTTTTTGGATATAAGTCCGAGATTGACCCAAGATAGATCTGAATGGAGGCGAAGAATCCATGTAGCCGACCCTACTTAATTGTCGGAAAAGGCTTTGTTGTTGTTGTTGTAGATATTAGAATCACCTCCATCATGATTTAATCCGTCACCAACTCGAGTTTTCATCTCATTCTCTGGATCTCTCCGCGTTCATTTCTACCTCACACAACCACGCACCTCCGACCATGCACGGTGGTCGGAGATCCGGATCTATCTTCCATATCGCCAAGATCCAAAGCTGTTCACACATCCCATTTTTGTGCATAAATAAATAATAATAATATATTGTTTTCTTCTCTCTCTAATCTTTGTTTTGCGGGAAAACTAAAAAAATAAAAAATTAAAAATATTATTGTTGTGTTTGAGTACAGTTCTTGTTTTTGAAAAAATATATATACAGAAAAATTTTATTTATTTCTTCTTACAGTTAAAAAAATATTAAAAACAAAACAAAAAAATTGCAGCAGGTCCACCAGCGCTGCTACGCCAGGCCGTGGCCCCCAGTCATCGTTCGCATGGCGTGCATCTGCCTAGCGGCGCTTCCCTCAGTAGTGTGCCCGTCCAAAGCCCGGTCCCCTCCGTCTCCACCAGATACGACCGAGATCGCCTCTGGTGCGGCGATGCGTAGCGTCACTTGCTTGCCACCCGCGTACGGTGTCGCACGGCGTCCATCGCGAGCCGGTCGGCCATCACCAGCACCGCTCAAGGAACCGCTCTGTTCGCGACCACCAGCAGCCACCCCCGACCTCCACAGCCCTTCGTGCGAGGCGGTCGCTCCACCGCTCCATGAACCGCTCTTCCTCGCTTGCACCTGCCCATCAACCCCCCCCCCCCCCCCCCCGCGCGCGAGGCCACTCCACCGTCGTCAAAGCCCCATCGTCTGCCCACACGTCGACGCTGCGCGAGGCACCCCATCTCCTGTGCCACCATTGTCCATCTCTGAGCGCGTGCCACCATACGCCAACCACCGCGCAAGTCCGTGCGGATCTCCACACCGTCGACCACGGCGGCGCCCATCCACGCTGCTCCTCCCATCTTTGTCGGTGGCGACACTCCATGCCCTTTGTGAAGAACGAAACAGCAAAAGAAACCCTAAGGGGATTTAAAATAAAAAAATTGGAGAAACATCATTTTCATCCTGAAATATTGCATAATTGCAAAGGAGCCACTGTAGAGCTTCATGTCACATGTGCAGCACACCTCCAGTGGGAAATTTTCAAGACAGTCCTCAGATTTTAAAACTTTCGCAATAAAACCCTCTGCTCTAGCAAGTCACGTGCAGGACAAGTTTTTATTGGGTAAATTACACTTTCTTCCCTCTTATTTATTCCTTGTTCATGTTAGTTGTAAACTTCTAATATTTGCAATGCAGTCCCTGACTTCTAAATTTTGACTTTGCTTGCTTTTCATATTTAAATAAATGTTTTCCTTAGTCCATAAATTTCTAAAAAAATCATGCCATGTTCTTGATGTGATTATCTTTCTAGCATAAAATTTTGATTACATTTTATCATCATTTATTATTATTTAAAAATCAAAAATTGTGTCTTTTCTTTTTCAGAAATTCAAAAATTCATAAAAACTTGAATGTTGCTCTAAAAAAATACAAAAAATAGAATAATTTTATTTCATTGTATTTTAATTCCTTTCCAAATTTCGTGCATTAACTATTTGGAAAACCAAAAAATGATAAATACTAAAAATCTTATAAAAATCATAAAAAAATCTATGAAAATCCAAAAATCATGTTTTTAGTCTCTATTTGTAGATTATTGTCCCTATTTTATCAAAAAAATAATTGGTAGGAGTTTTGGGCACTTAAAATATTTTTAAGTTGCAAATTACTCTTAGTTGTGCATTGTTTCTCATTTTTTCCATTATTTGATTTTTAGAAAAATACAAAAACATCTAAAAATTCCACAAAAATTTACAAAAATATTTCAAAATATTTAAAATCCAAAAATATTTTCTTTGAATTTTTCTGAGCATTTTTGATATAATTGAAAAATACAAAAAGAGTTGGTGTGCGTATTTCTAATCTTGCGCATATTGCTCCTTATTTTTTAAAATAAAAAAATCTACAAAATTAAAATCACTAAAAATTTGAAAATTAGAAAATAAAAAAATAGAAATAAAAAAATAAAAAAATAAAAAGAGAACAATTCCACATAAACAAAGGATAGTTTGCCTTTGAGATTTCCTTTTTCTTTTAATTGATTTTTTGTCGATTAATTGAATAACCCTCGGGAATTGTAGCCTCCCTGAGTTCGATCATGTCCGCTATACAGGTAAATAAGTAGCAAAAATATTTCTCTCACTCACATTATTTATTCTTTGTAATTATTCTATAGTGAGTGAAGAAAAAATTTGTTTGTCACAGGATTTTTGGGGATAAAAACGACACTTTCATTCATATCATTAATTTTTGATCCTCAAAGAACCCGTGCCAACAAAATGGCACCATTGTCGGGGAGGTACGGTGAGGGTAGTTAGATTTCTTTTGATCTGTTATTCTTGGTTGTACATATCTGTTTATATTTTGTCACATTATTCCATTGTGCATATCCACTGCATTTGTTTCATTTTTTCACTGCTCATATTTGATAATTGTGTTTCTTATACATTCTCTTTCCTTTTTCTTATAAGGGCCCGTGGAGCGAAGGAGGCGATCTTAGGAGAGCCGAAGCACCCAAGCGAAGCAGAGGCGGTTTGATTCTTCACAGATCCGCAGGATAGCGTGAGAAGAAGAGAAGAAGAATTGAAGGAGACAAGAGAGAGAGAGAGAGAGAGAGATTTTCTAGCATTTGAACTCTTGTAAACGGACATTCATTTGTTGGTGCTGGTGCACTTGGGGGACCTCACCGATTTTGTTTTCATCGACTTTATTTTTCTTTGTTTCACACGGATTTTGTGAGCTATCTATTGATTGCTTTAATTAATTTGCTTGACCCAGGTAATTAATTAGGTCCAAACAACCTAAACAACAATTTATGTACCTATAGAGCAGAGCGTAATTTGGACTTAGTCAAATTAACTTGTTCTTGCTCGTTAATAGAAGCTATCATCTAGGATGGTTCACTTGCATGTGCATATGGGTTAGTTTATTTTTTTATTTTAATTCTACGCGGATCACTTGCATGTAGAGTGTTGGCAACAAGGTACGCTTCTCTAACTCTTGATGCATCATTGTGTTTAATCGCGCATTGGCATTTCCGATCTCCTTCCTTTTTTCACTCACATAAGTTAAAAGGAAATTGGACACTCGGTAGGCGATTCTTTGAAAATATTTTAACCAAGTGACAACTACCTAAAATACAGGACTGCTAAAGAAAACTCGACCTTAAAATAAACACAAGGAAAAATCATTATTTTGGAGAGAGTAACCCCCTCATTGTTTGGTTTGTATGTAGTGAGAGAGCAACCTGCACACTAGGATAGAACCACCCCCGAACTCTTTTCAGACTACTATCTTGGGTTAGTCGTTCTCCAGTGAGAATCTCTCCTGTAGCTGGTAAAGCGGCCCGCGACATCCTTAATAGATTGAATTGATCGGGTAGCCGGTAAACGGTCCACAATTCATACTGGCTGGGAAAGATCTAACTTTAGGATTAGGCCAGTCTCCTGAGAGCATTGGTTCCTAACAGCTCGCTTTAACCTCTCTGATAGATTGTATTCTCACCAAACTCTAAAATTGAAAAGATAATTGACTGAACCTTCACGGTCTTCATATTGAGTTGAGTTGGTGAACTGAAGGTTTGTATTGTGTTTGATTGCTTGTGTGCATACTCGATTCTTCTGTGCATTTACGCTTTTTCCTCCATATCTTTTGACTTGACCTCTGTGCTCTCCCGATCCTGTCTTTTGTTCCAGAGATGTCCGACTGGATTTATTTTATTCCGATCTTTGTGGATACCTCGTACCCTCCAGTCGATCCACCTTCCCTTTTCCAAGAGGACTTTCCTCTTGATTTTTGTGCATATCCACCTAACCCATTATTTCAGGAGACGGACTCTGATTCTCACCCATCCTCATTCAACCCACCCGATCCTGGGATTTTGGAGTCACCTTTCATGATTTCCACACTTGGACATTAAACCAGATGATGGAGCATATGAATTCGAGGATTTCCAATCTATTTAACATAAATGAGAGCTAGAATGTTGCTCCACTATTTGACGATATGGAATCACTTCAGGATAATCATGAGAGCTTGCAATCGCCAAAAATACAAAAAAATGAGAAAATTTTAAAAATCTAAAAAGATTCTGGGAGACACATTATTGATTCATTTTGTGAGAAGAACGTACCCATGCCAAACCAATTTCCGACACAGTCATCCACCACATGTCCCAACCTTGACCCTGAGGATTCCATTATACAGACTGCTCTTGGCAATCCTCGTGTATATGCTGATTCTGATCTCCTCCCTTATATGGAGGAGGTCCAAAAATTCAAAAAAAAATGTTGATTGAACCCAAAGTGGTGGCCACTATTCATGAGATCATTAAAGCCTCACTTCAACGGGCCATGACAGATTTGTCTACTCCTCAACACAAGAAGAGAAAGAGAAGGAGAAGATCTGAGCATCACATCTTGACCATGACCACTTCCTACGCCATCTCTCACTGTCTATATTTTAAGAAAGGGAACACTACCATACCTCTTGTGAGCTGCTCCATATCTGACTATTCTTGTGATAACACTCTCCTTGACGGTGGTTCATCAATCAATATAATACCCTTCACTATGGTACAGTCTCTTCATATTGGGCCTCTCAAGAAAAATAGGATGATAGTTCAATTTGCTGATGGGTCTATCAAGAGGTCGAAGGGTATTATAAAAAATGCTGTCATTTTTATTCAGGGCATGAACTTCACTTCGGATTTTGTCGTATTGCCCATGGAGACCTCCACCCCCTGTGGAGCACCCTCCCATTATCCTGGGACGGCCTTTCTTTGCATCTGAGGGAGCCGTTATTGATTATGGTTCAGGAGAGATTCGTTTCCGTTCTGATGTAGGGAGCGATGTGTTGATCACTACACCCACTACTGATCAGAGACCTGCATCCCATGAGAGCTCGTCCATGTTAGCCAACCCAAGGAATTTGACCTCGATGATAATATCAGAGATTCTTGTTATATGTTGGATGATAAGGAAACCTAAGAATTCATCTTGAATGAGGAAGACTCGAAAAGCATAGATCTTGGAGTTCCCCTTCTAGTATGTGGAGATGCATTGATGACATCCGCAGAATTTACACGATAGACACTCTAGAGCGGAAGGCATACTCTGAGACTAGACAGGACAGACATGATTTGACTACTTTCACTGATGAGTCCACTCCTATTCACCCTGAGTTAGATGAGACCGATCAGGCCAAATTTGATTTGGTAAAGATGATGATCTAGTAGAGGCTTGCCAGGCTGAAATTGATCCTACTTTTTCGGATAATGAATTCGGTGAAAAGGGAAGCTGCTCCGCGGAGCAGCCAAGCTGGCTGCTGCGTGGGGCAGTTTCCCCTCCTTTTTTATTTTTTATTTTTTGAATTTTTTTTATGTTTATTCATCTATATATACCTCCTACATGTCATTCAAATTTCGTGAGAAACGGAGACTCATATGCCCTCCATCTAGAACAGGTAAAATTTAACGGCCTGAAATTTGCTGTAAAGTACCTGTTCTAGATGGAGGGCATAGGAGTCTTCGTTTCTCACGAAATTTGAATGACATGTAGGAGGGATATATATATATATATGAATAAACATAAAAAATTCAAAAAAAAATAAAAAAGGGGGGAAACTGCCCCACGCAGCAGCCAGCTTGGCTGCTCCGCGGAGCAGCTTCCCCGTTCTCATGAATTCGAGCCTTTTTAATTTGATATTTGTGAGACTTCCCAGGCCGGACATGACCATACTACTTCCACTGATCAGTTTAGACCAGCACAATCTGAAATTGTTGAGGATACATTCTTGGTCGATCCTACTCAGTTCATGTCTAATGATGATCCCAATATCGACCTACACCTTGTCAGATCCATTCCTCAACGGTCCCACAAGAAGGTTCGTTTTCGACCTTCTTGACCTTTGTACATCCACTCCTCTTGTATATCCTTTCGTTTCACTTTTTCTTCTTCCGTTTTATCATTCACCCTTTTTCTGTATGTGTGTGTATATGCTATACTTAGGATGTGCTTTATCCTAAGTATGGGGGTGAAGGATTTGTGTTGTTATATTTGTCTTGTTCATCACTCTTGTTGTTGCCTATACGTAGGGATACTCTACCCTAAGTATAAGGGGTTGTTGTTGTTCATATCATGTCTTTTTATTTTTGAGTCTGTACATTCTCTTCATTGGTCTTCCCCTTTTGTATACTCTACTATACTTAGGATTACTTGATGCTAAGTATAGGGGGGATCACCAACTTCTCTTTTTTTATCTTTTCTTTGAGTCGTTGTAGCATAGAAGTCTTTTCACTTTTCTATACAGAGCACGAGTTATGTCTTCCTTTGTCGCTCTATGATCACTATGAGGACATAGTTCGAGCTAAGTATAGGGGTCTCGTATATATTGTATATATACTTTAGACATAACTCGTAAATATATTTATTTGGGGGATATGTATATAATTTTGTAAAAAAGCCAAAAAAAACAAAAACAAAACAAAAAACAAAACAAAAAACAAAACAAAAACAGAAAAACAAAAACAAAAAGAAAAAAATGAAAAAAATACAAAAAAAAATTCGTGTATATACTTGTATATATTTTACTAACCCATTTTTCTTTTTGAAAAAAAACTACAAACCCAAAAATCTATAAAAACTTACATAATTCAAAAAAAACTTTCTTTTACATATGCATTTTTTCTCCAAAAATCCATAAAAAAGTTCAAAATTAGAAAATTGTTTAAAAATGGTATTTTCACATGTCCATCATTGTTCAAAAAAAACTTTCTTGCATTGTACATATTTTCTTGCATTTGCATGTGAATTTTTCAGGATAGTATTGACATTTAAACTATGTTTGGAATAAAATTTAAGAATGGAGCTTAGTTGGGCCTTAATCCACTTAATTTTAGAGGAACCTTATAAGAAATGAAGTTAAGACTTTTCATGTCCTAGTGACTTAATTCTTTGAGTCCATAAGACTATGTTCACATGTCATCTTGATTAGTCTAAGTAGAACATTTAACAACACATGTATGATTCTTTCAGACCTTGGCTTATCTTGGACAAGCACTCTACACGTAGCTCTTCATGGATGAGGTAGTGAGGAGGCGGAATCTTTTGGCTTGGGGTAGCATACGAGGGTAGTACATCTAGGCGGAACCTCTCATCTTCCTCTATGGAAGGAAGTATGTCTCAACCTGGTCTAGCGATGTTGAGGTCTAAAGACATAATGCTGTGGGGTTGCAATAATGCTTCAAAAGAGGAATAGTCTACTGGCTCAAGAGGAAAAACTCCTTATGTACATGATGCACCTTGTATATGCTTTCAAAAAAAGAAAAGTATGGAAAAATGCAGAATCTCCAAAAGTGGACAGGCCTGATTGAAAAGTAAAATGCCTGCCGGAGTGTTTATACGAGGATAAAAAAATACAATAAGAGCTTCAAAGATAAATTTTTGTAAGCTTGCAGCAGATGACTTGGCTACACTGGTCATGCATCCAAGGATAGGTAGCTACACTGGTTATCGTCCATTCTTTTCTCCATCCCCTCTTCTTGAGTTGGTTGTACTTGAACTTAGAAGGGAATATCTCCGCTCCTCGAGGAAAGAGTTGCTCGACCAGGGAACTAGAGTTACCTTGTTGAGGGAGGTTGTTTCTTTGCTACTTTTGAGATGGGGAGCTATACTTCACTTACACTGTACAAGTAAAGATTCATAGTCATAAGAATTGGTGTATGTAGACTTGTTCTGACCTAAATGTTGAGGAGACCTGAATAGGACTCCAGTGGAACTTAGAGGTTGTTAGGTTTTAAATCCATCTCCCATTAAGGTTCCGACACACTAATAATTCAAAGGTCTGACAGAGCTCCAAACTAAAATTTTATGAAGAAAAGTTTAATACAATATTACCCTAATTTCTTTATTTTCCCTTTCTTTTTCTTTTTCTTCACTTATTCTTTCAAATAAGTATTTGCTAAGGGACTAGCAAAGGTAAAGTATAGGGGGATGATGAATCTGCAATTCGTCATCTTTATTCATTTATTTTAGCTTAAAATCCCTTACAAAACACCTGTATATAACATTAATTCCATATTCTTACTAACTTGCATTTGCGTGTAAATATTGTACACCTCTTACTATTTTAACCTAAAATAAATAAATAAATAAAGGAAAAATAAAGAAAAGAAAATAAAAAAAGGAAGACTGCATATATGTACAGGCTGACCTGAACCCTGAGAGAAGGTCAAGACTTGACCTGATCGACCAGGAATAAAGTAGGGGGAGATAGGGTCTTTATTCAAAAAAACCAAAATAAATTGTGTGTTGTGTATATTTGTATACTTCACTATTTTATTTGTATATTAATTGACCTTAAACGAAATAATTTTCAAAACAAAAGTTGTAAATAAAAATGTCTTCTAATTAATAAAAATAATTGCACAATTAAATCATGTACAGAATAAAAGCAACCACACCTGGAAAAAGCCACTAAACACTAATTGAAAGACCAATTATAGCTCCATATGAACTCAAATTGAACCAATCTCACTTCCATTGTATTCTAAATTAAATTATCTTTAAAATGCATGTGATTTCATAATTTTTGGAGTTACGAGTAAAAAGTTGGGTTTCTGTGGTGGTTTGTGCAATTTTCCCATGTATTTTGTACATATTATATTTGTAAATATTTGTAAATATTTTTACTAATTATTTAAAATAAAATTAAAAAATTAAAAACAAAAAAATGCTAATTTCCTTATTTAACTGTGTATATAATGTACCATATGTATATAGTATATGTATATAGTTGCTATTCTTAATTAAGCACCATAAAAAACAAAAAAAACATTTTTTATTCAAATAAATAAAGTGATGAAAATTCAAAAAAATAGTTAATTTTTGTAAATATTTTTATCTTTCTTTATCTTTATCTCATTTCAATTTTCATCTCTCTTATCTCTTAAACCAAACATTCAAAAATTCAAATTTCATTCTCTATCTTTTCTATTTATATGGCTCCTTCTCCATCATTCCAACTCGATCAATCTTTGGTGAGAGGAGCTCGATCTCCGAGAGTCTTCTTGTTGTAGCCTCCGAGCCTTCCGGTGACAGCGCTTTGGCCTTCGTCGAGGTGATCAAGGTCTTTTCTGCTCCTAACGTGAGATCCATTTTCCCTTGTCTTATCCTAGGTTAACCGTAGATTTATTTTCTCGCATTTTCTCTCCATTGTCATTTTTTATCTAGATCTTATAATCACCTCCATTACAACTTAATCCATCACTGACTCGAGTTTTCATCTCATTTTCTAGATCTCTCTGTGTTCGTTCCTACCTCACGCAACCACACACCTCCGACCACGCACGGTGATTGGAGATCCGGATCTATCTTACATATCAAGATCCAATGTCGTTCACACATCCCATTTTTTGTGCATAAATAAATAAAAAATAATATATATATTATTTTTCTTCTCTCTCTAATCTTTATTTTGCAAAAAATTTAAAAATAAAAAATTAAAACATTAAAAAATTAAAAAAATATTGTTGTATCTGAGTACAGTTCATGTTTTTTTAAAAAATATAAAAAAACTTTTATTTATTCCTTCTTACAGTTAAAAAATATAAAATAAAATAAAACAAAACAAAAGAATTACAGCAGTTCCACCGGCGCTGCTCTGCTAGGTCGCGGCCCCCAGCCACCGTTCGCGTGGAGCGCATCCGCCTAGTGGTGTCGCCCTCAGCAACGTGCTCGTCCAAATCCCATCCCCCTCCGTCTCTGACAGATCCGACCTAGATTGCCTCCGGTGCGGCGACGCGTAGCGCCACCTGCTCGCCACCCGCCTGCGGTGTCGCGTGTCGTCCGTCGTTAGCCGGCCCACCATCACCAACACCGCTCCGGGAACCGCTCCGTCCGCGACCATCGGCAGCCACCCCCGACCTCAGCGGCCCTCCGCGCAGGGCGGCCGCTCCACCGCTCCAGAAACTGCTCTTCCTCGCTTGCACCTGCCCATCAACCCCCCGCACGAGGCCACTCTGCCGTCGTCAAAGCCCCATCGTCTGCATGCACGTCGACGTCGTGCGAGGCGCCCCATCTCCTGTGCTGCCATTGCCCATCTCTGAGCGTGTGCCACCGTATGCCAACCACTGAGCAAGTCTGCGCGGATCTCCACGCCATCGACCACGGTGACACCCATCCACGCCGCTCCTCCCATCTTTGGCAGCGGCGGCACTCCATGCCCTATGTGAAGAACGGAACAACAAAATAAACCCTAAGTGGATTTAAAACAAAAAAAATTGGAGAAACATCAGTTTCATCCCCTAATATTGCATAATTGCAAAGGAGCCCCTGCAGAGATTCCTATCACATGCACAACACGCCTCCACTGGGAAAATTTCAAGTCAGCCCTCAGATTCTCCAACTTTCGCAATAAAACCCTCTACTCCAGCAAGTCACGTGCACGGCACGTTTTTATTGGGTAAATTACACTTTCTTCCCTCTTATTTATTCCTTGTTCATGTTGGTTGTAAAATTTGAATATTTGCAGTGCAGTCCCTGACTTCCAGACTTTGACTTTGCTTGCTTTTTATATTTAAATAAATGTTTTCCTTGGTCCATAAATTTCTAAAAAATCATGCCATGTTCCTGATGTGATCATCTTTCTAGCATAAAATTTTGATTGCATTTTATCATCATTTATTATTATTTAAAAATAAAAAATAGTGTCTTTTTCTTTTTCAGAAATTCAAAAATTCATAAAAATTTGAATATTGCTCTAAAATTCCAAAAAATGGGATAGCTTTATTTCATTGTCTTTTAATTTATATCCAAATTTCATGCATTAACTATTTATAGAACCCAAAAAAATTAAAAAAATACTAAAAATCTTATAAAAAAATCATAAAAGAATCTACAAAAATCCAAAAATCGTGATTTTAGACTTTATTTGTATATAATTGTCCCTATTTTATCAAATATTTGCCAGGAGTTTTGAGTACTTAAAATATTTTTAAGTTGAAAATTACTCCAGACTGTGCATTGTTTCTCATTTTTGTAATTATTTGATTTTCAAAAAAATATAAAAACATCTGAAAATTCCATGAAAAATCCCAAAAATATTTCAAAATCTTTAAAATCCAAAAATATTTCCTTTGGATTTTTCTGAGCAATTTTTGTGTAATTGAAAAATACAAAAAGAGTTGGTGTGCATAATTCTTATCTTGTGCATTGTGCTCCTTATTTTTGAAAATAAAAAAATCTGCAAAATTATAATCACTAAAAATTTAAAATTAGAAAATAAAAAAATAGAAATAAAAAATTAAAAAGAGAAAAAATCCACAAAAACCAAGGATAGTTTGCCTTTGAGATTTCCTTTTTCTTTTAATTGAATTTTTTTCGATTAATGAATAACCCTTGGGAATTGTAGCCTCCCTGAGTTCGATCATGTCCGCTATACAAGGTAAATAAGTAGCAAAAATATTTCTCTCACTCGCATTATTTATTCTTTGTAATTATTCTACAGCGAGAGAAGAAGAAAACTTTTTTGTTTGTCACGGGATTTTTGGGGATAACAAAGACCCTTTCATTCATATCATTAATTTTCGATCCTCGAAGAACCCGTGCCAACAACAAGTCAGGTTCGACAATCATTGTGTCGGTCGCTGTTGTTCACGATTTTCTCGAGGATCGGAAATTATAGGTAAGAATGTCGTTACTATCCCCAAAAATCCCGCAACAAACAAAAAAATTTTCTTTTTGCTACTTATTAACCAGTATAGCGGACAGGGTCGAACTCAGGGAGGCTACAAATCCCGAGGGTTATTTAATTAATCGAAAATCAATTAAAAGAAAAAGCAGGAATCTCATAAGCAAACTATCCTTCATTTTTGTGGAATTTTTTATCTTTTTAATTTTTTATATTTTTTTATTTCTAATTTTTATGTTTCTGATTTTCAATTTTTTAGTGATTTTAATTTTCGAATTTTTAATTTTCAAAAATAATATGGAGCAATATTCACAAGATCAAAAATATGCAAACCAACTCTTTTTATAATTTTTCAATTTATCAAAAATACTCAGCAAAATTCAGAGAAAATGTTTTTGGGTTTTGAAAGTTTGGAAATGTTTTTGGGAATTTTTGTAAAAATTTTCAGATGTTTTTCTTTTTTAAAAAAAATCAAACATTGAGAAAATGCGAAATTGTGTACAGCCTAGAGTAATTTGCAACTTAAAAATATTTTAATTGCCCAAAACTCCTGGCAAGTATTTTTATGACAAACTATATGCAAATATCTACAAACAGAAACTGAAATCACTATTTTTGGATTTTTGTAGAATTTTATGTGATGTTTACAAGAGTTTTAGTATTTTTCAATTTTTTGGGTTTTATAAATAATTAAAGCACGATATTTGTATAGAAATTAAAAGATAATGAAATAAAAATACTCTAATTTTTGGAATTTTTGGAGTTATTTTCAATTTTTTATGAATTTTTGAATTTTTTGGAATTTTTGGAGTTTTGTCATTATTTATTTTCAAAATGCAATGAAAAAAATATGCTACAAAGATAAGCATATCAGGAGCAGAGCATGATTTTTGCAGAATTTATTGGACACAAATGCTATTTATTCCAATGAAATGATAATACAAAGTTCAAGTCTAGTAACAGGACTGAAATGAAAGTTTTTATTGTTTTTGAAGCAGAAAGTAACAAAATAATAAAAACGGGATAGGAATTGCAAATTACCTAGTAAACGTGCAAAGCACGTGCGGTAAATATCTGGTAGGGACGTTCATGTACTTCAGATTTTTGAGGGGATTCACAGAAAATTTCCTATATATTTATTTAAAACCCCACCTAGGGTTCTTTCGTTGCTCTTCTTGAAGGAAGCAAAAGGGGGCACCGCCCACGGTTTGTTCTTCACGCCAAGGGGGTTGCGCCTCCCGTCTTCTTCAACTGCAAGCAATGGCTGCGGAGGAGATCTTCTATCTCGCGCGGGGGCACGGCTTGTGGTCGCGGTGGGGCGCTGCCGCCAGACGTTGGGGGAGGAGATGGTCGAGGACGCGCGTGGCAGTAGCCACGCTCTGAGACGGCGTGCGGAAGTGGACGGAGGAAGTGTCGCCACGTCGTGCGGTGGATCTGGAGGGCTACTTCGACGGCGGGCGGACAAATGAGGCACCGCCCGTTAGTGATAGAGGGCGCGGGCGGCAGGCCTGGCTGTTGAGACAGGCGGCAGGTTGCGGTGGAGCGACCGCCCCGCACAGAAGGTCGTTGCGATCGGGGGTGGTTGTCGGTGGCGGTAGTCGGAAGATCTAGCGACGGAGGAGGGGACGGCGGCGGCAGCTCCTGGCTGTCTTTCCCCCCTTTTATTTATTTATTTTGAATGTCAACAGTAATGAAAAAACCTTTTATATATATATATATATTAAATCCAAAATAAGGAAATAAAGAACATAAAATAGAAATATTCTTTTTTATTTTTTTTTATTTTTATTTTTTTGTTGTTTTTTTAATGTAATCCTACAAAACAAATGTTAAAGAAAAAGAAAATAAATATTTTTTTTATTTTTTTATTTATTTACAATTTGGAAAATGAACGGGAATCCGATGAAAGTGAAAGAAATCGAATCCGATTCTCCGACCACCGTGCATGGTCAGAGTTGATAGATAGTGGAAGATAGAAATTGAATGCGAAGAGATCAAGAACGTGAGTTGAAAATCGAGTTGAAGCGGATCAAATCATGATGAATTTTTTTTAAAAGATCTAGAGAAACAAAATACGGTGAAATTAAAATGCAACAAATGAAACTAAGATTAATATAGAGAAAAAATAAAATGATGATGGATCTTACCTTAGGAGCGGAAATAGACTGTGATTGCCTCGAGGAAAGCTGACTCACTGTCACCGGACGGCTTGGAGGCTAGGCACTTTTCTCGAAGAAATTTTCTCTCGGAGATCGGGATCCTTTCTCTAAAGATTGATAAAGTTGGAATAAGGGAGAAGGAGCCATATAAATAGAAAAGATAATGGAGGTGAAATTTGAATTTTTGACTTTTTGGATAAAGAGATAAGAGAGATGAAAAATTGATTGAGATAAAGATAAAAGGAGATAAAACTATTTACAAAATTATCTAAAATTTTAGAATTTTCGTCACTTTATTTATTTGAAATAAAAAATGTTATTTTTTTATTTTTTTATGGTGGTTAATTGAGAATATCAACTATATACATATACTATATACATATATGACATTATATACAAGGGTAATTGAGGAAATTAGCTTTTTTGTTTTTTGTTTTAAAATTTTAATTTTTTTATTTTAATTTTTTATTTTAAATAATTAACAAAAATATTTACAAATATACACAAATACAATATGTACAAAATACATGATAAAATTGCACAAACCACCCCGGAAAACCAACTTTTTACTCTAACTCCAAAAATTATGAAATTACAGCCACTTTAAAGATAATTTAATTTAGAATCCAATGGAAATGAGATTGGTTCAATTTGAGTTCATATGGGGCCGGAATTGGTCTTTCAATCAGTGCTTAGTGGCTTTTTCCAAGTGTGGTTACTTTTATTCTGTACATGATTTAATTGTGCAATTATTTTTATTAATTAGAACACATTTTTATTTACAACTTTGATTTTGAAAGTTATTCGATTTGAGGTCAATTAAGGCACAAATAAATTAGTGCCAGTTTTATACAGATATACACAAAATAAGTGAGAAGTATTTACAACAACATACACATTTTTTTTGGATTTTCTGCTTAAGGACTCTATCTCCCCCTACTTTATTCCTGGTCGATCAGGTCAAGTCTTGACCTTCTCTCGGGGTTGGGTCAGCCTGTATACAGTCTTCCTTTTTTTATTTTATTTTCTTTATTTTTCCTTTCTTTCTTTATTTATTTATTTTAGGTTAAAATTAGTAAGAAGTGTACAATATTTACACACAGATGCAAGTTAGGAAGAATATGAAGTTAGTGTTATATGCAGGTGTTTTATAAGGGATTTTAAGATAAAATAAATGAATAAATATGACGAATCGCAGATTCATTATCCCCCTATGCTTTGCCTTTGCTAGTCCCTTAGCAAACACTTATTTGAAAGAATAAGTGAATAAAAGAAAAAGAAAGAAAAAGAAAGGAAAAATAAAGAAGGTAGGACAATATTGAGTATTAAACTTATCTTCATAAAATTGTAGTTTGGATCTCTATCAGGCCTTTGGATTATTAGTGTGTCGGAACTTCTGTGAGACTTAGAATTTTAAAATCGATAGCCTTCAAGTTCTACACATCATTGTCATAATTTCAGCTCAGAAGTCGTCTTAGATCAATCCTCTTCCCAAAGCATACCCTATAACATTGAACAATCGACTCATGTGTGTGAAAGGTTTTAGCTCTTCCCATCCAGAATGTTGGACTACCATGCAAATCTCCTCTCCAGTAACTCGTCCTCGGGGAGTCAGGTATTTCCTTCTAAGGTCCGTCGCATTGTGTTCACAATCGAATTGGGGGAGAAGTTAGAAGAAGGAGAAAAGAACTGGAGGTTGGCTAGTATAGTCACCTCTCCTTGTGAAGCTGGCCAGTGTAGCCGAGTCTCCACCACGATCTGCAGGTTTTCTTGAAGCTTGGACCTTTTTGGTCAGATATTTATTTGGTAGTGGCTTCTTTGTATTTGGATTTTCTGTGGTTCTGTTTGGATCTTGTTGTGCCCCTACGGGTATAGAATCTTTTTGTTTTCGTACATGTTTTGGGGACTTAGAAAAAATTATGCCTAGTCGTCCATCCCTTTTCCGAAGGTTTGTTTCATCATGTACTCCAGTCTTTAGATTTCCACGCTACCAGAGAAGCAACTCACACAGTCTTCCAACATCCCGTCTGAGTTGAGATAAGTGCATAGTGCGAGAGTACAAATTAATTCCCTATTCTAGAGTTGTACCCAGAATGAAGAGACCAGGTTAGACACTAAGAGTCAAACGTTGCACATTGGCATGTAGAACTCAAAGAATTAAGTCAAAGAACCTGAAGCTTCTAAAATCCTATTTCTCGGTGAAGTTCCTCTGAGAATTAGGTGGATTAAGGTCCAACTAAGCTCCATTCTTCAATTTTATTCCAGACATAGTTTAAATGTCAACATTATCCTGAAAAATGCACATGCAAATGCAAGAAAATATGAACAATGCAAGAGAGATTTTTTAAAATGCAAGAAACGATGCACATGTCAAAAGAACATTTTTTTTAACAATTTTCTAATTTTGAGCTTTTTATGGATTTTTTTGGAAGAAAAATGCAGATGTAAAAGAAAGGTTTTTTAGTTATGCAAGTTTTTATAGATTTTTGGTTTTGTATTTTTTTAAGGAAAAAGATTTAGTAAAATATATACAAGAAAATTTTTTTGTTTGTTTTTTTGTTTTTTGTTTTTTTGTGTTATATATATTATTATTGTTGTGTTTGTTTTTTGTTTTTTTATTGTTTTTTTTTTGTTTTTTTGTTCTTTTTGTGTTCTTTTTTTGTTTTTTTTGTTTTTTTACACATGTGGATTTTACAAAATTATATACATAACCCCCCAAATAAACATATTTAAAAGTACGAGTTATGTCTAAAGTATATATACAATATATACGGTACCCCCCTGAATTAATTAGGTCGCTCTACGCCTGATCACCCTCCATAGTCCATCATCCGAGCTTCACCGTACACCCATCTCCTTCACGCAGCTCTCCGGTCACCTTCCCCCTTTCTCCTCCATCTGAACACCTCCTCCACCTTCATCCCCCTTCACCGGAGATGAAGAGCACCAGGGCTCCACCTCCCATCACACATAGGCCCTCCATTTCATTCACGCACGTATTTCCTCGCTTCAGCTATCCGTTAACTCTATAGGCTCATCAATGGTCGGAGAGCAAAGCACATCTCCGATCTCCTCCTCCGCCATCGACGACGCCTCATCAACAGGAGCCGCCAGTCCCTTCCACTCTGCCTTCGAGCTTCAGTCGACTTCACGAGGCCCTCAGGAGTCTTTTCAGACCTTTAGCTAGCAAGGAGGACGGGGGAGGTGCTCCAGGTACCCTGCCGGAGCTCCACACACGCCGCCATCCCCAAAGCGGATGGAGATGATCGAGAACGTACATGTGATGTTGGATGGCACCCCTTTGTGTCCATCCAACGACCTATCTTCAGCCACGCCTCCTTCAGCCTACTGTACAGGTACCGTCGGATCCTCGAGATCTGATGGTCTAAACGCAACCACGTCGACATATAGTGCCGCTTCCAGCTACCGTCCGATCTCGATGATCGGACGATCTTCGATCGTCCACGTGTCCGAGCCTGGAGCGTACGTGCAGGTCACGTGCGGCCTGGATAAATTGTAGGGAGGCCACCCAACTTCTTTAATTTTGCAGTCAGGTCCAGAGATCGCGTACAGAACACGTGCGCCTGGGGTATTTTGCATTTATACCCTCGTAGGTTTTAATAATGGAAAAAATTCCCCCGTGTGTGTGGGTTATTTACGAGGAAGCCCTGAACTTTCTTTTATTTGTATTTTAGTCCCTCTCAGGGACCTGATTGCTATTTATCTTTCATGTTTTCTTGCATTTATGCCCCTGGCTTCACTCATGCATATCTTAAGCATCTTAGCTCCGATTGAGTCGATTTCAGTGGCGTTTTGAAGCTCTTTCATTATCTTCTTGATGGCATGCTTGTATTTCAGATTTGACAATTTGAATTTCTATGTATTATTTCAATAGCTCAATGTCTTCATTTCAATGCTTCTCGTGCCTTATTTTTTATATAAATGAAAATAGCTTCATTATTTGACCCTGATTTGACCTATGATTAAATGACTTAAGTATTCTTGTAATTCATGCATATTTTTGTGTTGCATTTCATCGCATCTCTTTGCATATTAAAAATCAAGTAAAAAATCTTACATAATTACTCAATGCATGTTGTTGTCTAGTCTTCATATGTGCTTTTGACCTATGTTTATCCAATACTTAATTAAATTGATTTAAGCCCAAATATTCACAAGAGAGGCTCGTGTCCCTGAGTTCGACCTTGGGCTTGCCCAAGTAAAATATAAATACAACCATTTGATTTTATTGATTTATCAATTAGATGGTTTTTGACAGAACAAATTTAGCCCGACTGCAATGATGATCTGAGTGTTAATCCTACACTATCAAAGGGCTAAATTTTCAGCTTATCAGCGATTCATAAAGGACTTCAGCAAAATTGCCAGACCTTTGACTGAGCTTCTGTTTAAGGAGACTGATTTTGTTGTCGATGAGAAAGTTCTCTTTGCATTCAATCAGATGAAAGAAATGTTACTAGTGCTCCTGTCTTACAGCCACTTGATTGGTCTCTTCCTTTTAAGGTCATGACGGATGCATCATATTTCATAGTTGGAGCAGTTTTAGGACAGAGAAGGGATGTGATACCATTTGCTACACTATGCTAGCAAGACTCTGGATGAAGCACAATGGAATTATACAATTTCAGAGAAGGAGATGTTAGCAGTTGTGTTTGGGCTAGAAAAGTTAAGATCTTACCTCATCGACTTACACGTTATTGTGTACACGGATGACACTTCCATACGTTACTTACAGGCAAAGAAGGAAGCCAAACCACACCTTATCAAATGGATTCTTCTTCTCCAGGAATTTGATTTAGAGATTCGAGATAAACCTGGAGTAAAAAAACGTTGTGGCAGATCACCTTTCCCGTATCACAGACACAAAGACCTCTGAGCAGAACATGATTCCTATTTCCAAAACCTTTCCAGATGAGGCCATTTTGTCTGTGGACTCACTCCCATGGTATGATGATATGCTCGAACTATGTCCTCATAGTGATCAGAGAGCGAAAAAGGAAGACATAACTCATGCTAAGTATAGAAAAGTGAAAAGACTCCTATGCTACAATGACTCAAAGAAAGGATAAAAAGAAGAGAAGTTGGTCATCCCCCCCTATACTTAGGATCAAGTAATCCTAAGTATAGTAGAGTGTATAAAAGGGGAAAACCGATGAAGAGAATGTACAGACTCAAAAATAAAAAGACATGATATGAACAACATCACCCCCCCATACTTAGGGTAGAGTATCCCTAAGTATAGGCAACAACAAGAGTAATGAATATGACGAATATGAACAACACAAGTCATTCACCTCCCCATACTTAGGATAAAGCACATCCTAGGCATAGCATATATACACACGGAAAAGGGGTGAATGATAAAACAAGAGAAAGAGTGAAACGAAAGAATATACAAGAGGAGTGGATGATCATGTATCAGACGGAGAAGATGGAATCAAAAGATCATCATCTGATTCCACAGATATCGAATCAACGACGGATAGGAATGCATCATGATCTAGATATGGCTTCAGCAACTGTCCGTTCATAACAAATGGTTGTGCATCAGATGACAACCCAGATATGACAATACTCCCATTGTCACGCACAGCTCTCACGATGAACGGTCCTGACCACTTGCTTTTCAATTTTCCTGGAAACAACTTCAATTTAGCATCAAATAACCAAACTTTCTGATCAGGGGAGAAAGTCTTTCTTCGAATGTATTTATCATGCCAGCGCTTGACTTTCTCCTTATACAAAAGTGAGTTATCATATGCAAAGTCTCGGAATTCCAGTAATTTGTTCAAATCCAACTTCTTGTTCTTTCCTGCCTTCTCATAATCTAAATTGCATACACGGAGTGCCCATAAAGATTTGTGAATTAATTCCATTGGTAGGTGGCAAGGCTTTCCATATACCAATCTGTAGGGAGACATACCCAAAGGAGACTTGTACGTCGTCCGATAAGCCCATAGAACTGAATCAAGCATCTGGGACTAGTTCTTCCTATCTGGACATACAAGTTTGTGCAATATCGTCTTGATCTCCCTATTGGAATTTCTGCCAAGCCATTAGTCTGAGGGTGGTAAGGAGACGCAACTCTATGCTCAATGGCATACTCCTTCACAAGCTTCTTTACTTCTCTATTAATGAATTGACTTCCCCCATCTAAAATCGGTATTTTGGAAATACCGAACCATGCAATAATATGGTCCTTGAGAAAGGAACACACTGTACGACTATCTGCGGCTCGGGTGGGGATAGCCTCCACCCATCGACTAACATAATCCACGGTGAGCAGGATGTACTGAAATCCCTGTCTGACAGGAAATGGGCCCATGAAGTCTATGCCCCAAGCATCAAAAACATTAGAAATCTGTATATATCTTAGGGGCATGGTATCTTTGGAACCAACAGTTCCTCCCATTTTCTGACAATCAGTACAACCTCGAACATACTCTGTATCATCCTTAAACAATGTGGTCCACCATAGGCCACTTTATAAAACCTTTGTTGTCGTGTGTTTCACTGAAAGATGCCCACCAGATTCTAGTTTGTGACAGTGCTCAAGTGTGTTCCTTTTAAGGAATGGACCTTCTCCGTCACAATAGAAAAAGAGATGAAAATTACAAAGAGGGTCGGAGGAGCTTACATGGGAAGAAGGCGGTCGGCGGCGGCTTGGGCTGAGTGCTAATGGCACTCCGGTCATCGCTGAACTCCCCTAGCCATGGGGAGTAGCTTGGCGGGGCGAAGCCACCGCAGTCCTGGCCTACCATGGCCAGGGGTCAACACCGGCAGAGGTTGCCGTCGTCGCGCTCCTTGTCGCCCCCTCGCTGTCGCCGGGGGCGGAGGCTTGCTGGACGACTCCCCGTGTAAAGGTGGACACCTGTGACAGTGGCCGGAGGGGGTTATTTGAAGGCGGAGAGGTCAGGGTACAGGTGATGGAGTCGTGGGTTTCATGGGTTGATGCTGACCGGAGGAGAGGGGGTCATGGGAAGTGTGTTTGTCCGCGAGGAAGAGGGTAGATCAGGCTAAGTCGTGGGGAGATTAGCGAGGGGTGGAGATGGTTGAGAAGGTGGTAGAAAATGAAAGGGAGAAATGGGTTGGCGAGGTGGAGAACGTGGGAGAGAGGAGATCTGGATAACGAGCGGCTGGATTGAATCAATGGAGACAAGATCAGGGGCGAGGATAGCACCACATGGCGAGATAAGAAAACGGTGGGGACCAACGGCTTGGATGAGAAGAAGGTTACAATCGAAGGGCTGAGAGCACGAAGTGGTTTGAGCGATTGAGAATATGATGTGTGGCGGGCTGAGGGAGATGCGCTAGCAGACGGCCAGAATTTGATCTGGGGAGGATCGGATGGTGAGGAATGACTGGGGGAGTGAATGGCTGTGATGAGAAGTGCCCGAAGGCGATCCGACGGTCAAGATTGAGGGCACGGAAGCTGCCACGTATTGTGCTGTGGGTGAGGCACCAGGGGCGGCTGTGATGAAATATGAGCTTGATCGGATGGTTGACGTTGGTTGCGGGAAAGAATGGCTGAGATTTGAAGAATCCAGACCGCAATCCAACGACAGTTGAACCAGGCACGTGGCGCGAGGGGATGCGGCCACGTGGCTCAACCAGAAAGAGCCACGTGGACCAATCAGATTATTACGAGGGAGAAAGTGATTTATGAGTGTGTAGATGGACGAATTTGGAAAAACTCAAAACATGAAAGTTGTAGATCTCAATGAGATCTACAAGTTTTTATGTTGACCAAAAATGGAGATGAGGTCAAACAAAGATAGAAAATATTTTTGAGAGCATTTTTAAGGGTAAAAATACCACGAATTTTAATTTTGCTATTTTTTGTATTTTTAATTTATTCAAAGACTATGATATTTACAGGTAATTGTCTGGTTTTTGTTGAAATCTCGTCTAAGATAGTGGGTTAATTTCAGTGAATTAGATACATGAAATATGGTTTCATCAACCCCCTATACTTAAACTATGCTCGTCCCTAAGCATCAAAGAAAATGAATGAACTGGATTAACCCCCTTGTGCATGTGTGTACAGGATCTAATCTGTTCAAGTCCTCTCAAATTTAGAGATCCAAAATCTTAGAGCTCAACCCAGCCTTAATCAAGAGGCATCCAATTCCTCTAGTTATCCAGACTCTCTATGATATACATATAAACTAAGGATATGACATTTAGTGTTGTCTGCGTTCACGAGAGTAGAGTCAAAACGTCACCCAAGGTCTTGGTCCAAGAAATTCTCCTAAGGATCCAATCCTCAACACTAGGGAATAAATCAAATCTTGCGTCCAGTCCATCGTCTCTTTAGTTGTCAGACTTGAAAGTGTAGATGGAAGGACAGTGATGGAGGATATGATTGTGTCATTTCTTCTCTCCCTCTCATTGGAACAAGGATTCTCTCTAGTGCCTTATTATGCAGCACATTTTTTGTGTTGATCAGTGTGTCCGTCAACAGAAGTTGGAGCCGTCTGCACTTGTTTTCCTGGGATTACACCGGGGTGTGCCTTTTTTGAGTACCTATCGTACCTTCTACACCCAGACCTGTAGCATTTACGATGCAGAGCCCTTTTTTGGTGCAAGCCCGACTCCTGGTCCTAATAGCGGTGGTCCAAGTGGACACTTTCAAATGGTTGGGAGCGCTCATCTTTGGTGGAAGCTCTTTTTGAAATTTGACTTTGTATGGAATGAGCTTTTCTTTGATATTTCATTGCTTTGTAATATTTTTGGCTAGCTCCATTGCTTTTACCAAGAGTTGGTGCACACTGATCAACATTTTTGTTTATTTCACACCTTGGCACTTAAGTCAATGTCAAGATATTAGTATAAGAACCAAGTTCTCATACTGGCTAAAGTTGCTGACACTCAGGTTTCATGAAGCTTTCAAAGATTTTATCCCATCCTCGAGCATCATTAGATCAAGTCTAGACTCGAATCCCTCATCCCAGTCCCTCAAGTGAAGAGTCAACTCATCTCATCGAAACTGCAGTCGTATATGATGTGTTGATCATATTCTTAAGGTCGGAGACTAAGCATGCAATATAGCATGCAAATCTAGAAACCTAGGGAAATATAAATGATTAAGTCTAAGACTCTGATGGTTAAGGCTGGTTAACCTAAAAACTCAAGACCTCATAAACCAAGTTTCCTTGAACATTTCAGATCTTGGGTGGAAGTGTGAATTTAGAGGATTTAATCCAACTCCTTCATTCAAAAACTTTTTTTTTCATGAAGATTTTAAAAGACAACATGATTGCCTAAACTCAAATGAGTAGATGCATCTGCGTTCAGCTAGTATAGGTGTAAGTACAGGTCGGAACCCGTTGCTTGAGGATGGAGCCTTACGCGATGTCCTCTAAACCACCTACTCTACTAAGGGCGAACCCTCACTGAACGCGGCTACTTATTTGGGCTTAGTAGTCACTAATGACTCTTAAAGGATTTTGAATTTTTCTCATTTGTATGGAATTAGAGGTTAAAACACAGGTTAAACTCAACTTTCCTTGAAAAGAGCTTTCAATACTAAGTCACACAAATAAAGATTTTCAAAACATTTCAAAAGATTTTTCAAAACAAGAGAAACTCATTTTTCAAATCATTTCGAAAAATATTTTTCTATAAAAATAGTGTAATATAAAAAGCCTTGAAATAATTTTGTCCACTTAGTTCAAAGGATTTACTTTAGCCAAAAATTTTAAATTTTTCAAATTTTTCAGAATGTAGCTAAAGTACATATATTGTATATACAATATACCCCCCTATACTTAAACTTTGCTATGTCCTCATAGCACTAGATGATACAAGTCCATAGGTCCATTTAAATATAGAAAAATATACGGGAACTAAGGAGGGCTCCACCTATACTTAGGTTAGACATAACCAAAGTAGTGAGACAAGGGAAAATGAGTATAGAAAATCACGGGGGCTCGGGTCCCCCTATACTTAGGCTGAGAATAGCCTAAGTATAAAGATTGAGATTTGATGCGGGGAGAGACCCAAGGTGAACGAAGAAGACGGATGGATATACAAATGAGTGGATGAATCTTCGGAGATCAATGGAGTATCTAAGGCTCAGGGGAGGACGTCGGAGCAAACAAGGCTCAAACAACATGCAAAAACCCTTTGATTCACCAACTCACACATGAAACCAACAGGTTAGTTTATTATCTTGTCAGTTTTATTGGTGATTAAAACATTCTATTTTATGCGAAAAAATGTCAAGTAGAACCAACTGCGTAAACGAGGGTGTTGCTCTCCCAAAATAAGATTTTACTCCATTTTTAGGTTGACTTGCAATTAACAGTCCTAATTATTTTGCTTAAGGTTATCACTGAATTAAGGTGAGCACATAAACCAAGCAATCATCGTCTACCGCTCATCCCATTTTCCATTAACCTAGGTGATCAATCTAGGAGGGGAAATCGAGAAAAAATCATGTAATCGATAAAAACCATGATCTAGGCTAAGCGAGAAAACCTGCAATGCCTTAGCAAAAATACGTGAAAATTTGGACTGAATTGAAAACCAAAATGATATGTATGCAAGTCGATCGAAAACCGCACCTAATATGCTTCTATTAGCGGGGAAGAATATCTTTTAATTTGGCTAAGTGAAGGATATTTATGTGCGCCTATATTAGAAGTGTGTCCTACCTACGAGCAAGCATGTAAAATAAAAATGTGAAAGAAGCTCGAAGAGCCGCGTGCCTGGTCCTAGGTCGACACTCAAGTGGGGGCGATCCCTACACAATCACATATAATTCGTTCATTTACAAGCGCGAGTCTTCGATCGAAGACCGCTGTAAAGACAATTATTACATGCATATGAAATGAACTAAAATGCGAGACATTTTTTTTCAATGGCATCATCTCCAAAATTGCTTCGTGGCTCCTTGCAGCGGGGAAGTACATGCTCCTCGCCTCCTTGAGCATCAAGGGCCCTACCACAAAAGCAAAGGTTAGAGATCAATCGAGAAAAAAAAATTTATGATGCAAGACAAATGAACAAATTGACCTACATAAATAAAAAACTTAATAAATAAAATAAAATTCCAAATAAGACAAAAGATGAGCCATGTCCCTGGCAATGGCGCCATTTGACGAGTCGTAAATTTAGCCCTTTAATAGTGTGGGATTAACACTCAGATCATCATTGCAGTCGGGCTAAATTTGGTTCGTCAAAAACCATCTAATTGATAAATCAATAAAATCAAATGTTGTATTTATATTTTACTTGGGCAAGCCCAAGGTCGAACTCAGGGACATGAGCCTCTCTCGTGAATATTTGGGCTTAAATCAAGTTAATTAAGTGTTGGATAAATGTAGGTCAAAAGCACATATGAAGACTAGACAACAACATGCATTGAGTAATCATGCAAGCTTTTTTTTACTTGATTTTTAATCATGCAAAGAGATGCAATGAAATGCAACACAAAAATATGCCCAAATTACAAGAATACTTGAGTCATTTAATCATAGGTCAAATCAGGGTCAAATAATGAAGTTATTTTCATTTATATAAAAAATAAGGCATGAGAAGCATTGAAATGAAGACACTGAGCTATTGAAATAATACATAGAAATTCAAAGTGTCAAATCTAAAATACAAGCATGTCATCAAGAAGACAATGAAAAGAGCTTCAAAACGCCATTGAAATCGACTCAATCGGAGCTAGGATGCTCAAGATATGCATGAGTGAAGCCAGGGGCATAAATGCAAGAAAACATGAAAGATAAAAAGCAAACAGGTCCTGGAGGGGACTAAAATGCAAATAAAAGAAAGTTAGGTACCTTCCCTGTAAATAACCCACACGCGTGGGGGTATTTTTGTAATTATTAAAACCCACGAGGAGATGCAAAATACCCCAGGCGCACGTGGTCTGCACGTGGTCTCTAGACCTGTCTGCAAAATTGAAGAAGTTGGGTGGCCTCCCTGCAAATTATCCAGGACGTACGTGACCTGCACGTGCGCTCCAGGCTCGGTGAAGATCCAGGCTCGGATACATGGATGATCGAAGACCGTCTGATCATCGAGATCGGACGGTAGCTGGAAGCGGCGCTATATGTCGACGTGGCTGCGTTTAGACCGTCAGATCTCGAGGATCCGACGGTACCTGTACAGTAGGCTGGAGGAGGCATGGCTGAAGATAGGTCGTTGGATGGACACCGAGTGGGGCCATCCAATGGCACCTGTACGTTCTCGATCATCTCCCTCTGCCGCAGGGATGGCGGTGCGTGTGGAGCTCCGACGAGGTACCTGGAGCGCCTCCCCCGTCCTCCTTACTTGTTGAAGGTCTGAAAAAAACTCCTAAGGGCCTCGCGAAGTCGGTTGAAGCTTGGAGGTGGCGTGGAAGGGACTGGTGGCTCCTGTCGATGAGGTGTTATTGATGGCAGAGGAGGAGATCGGAGATGGGATTTGTTCTCCAACCATTGGCGAGCCTATAGAGTTAATGTATAGCCGAGGAGAGGGCGTGAATGAAATGGAGGGCTTGCGTGCAACAGGAGGTGGAGCCTCGGTGCCCTTCATCTCCGACGAAGGGGGATGAAGGTGGAGGAGGTGTTCAGATGGTGGAGAAAGGGGGAAGGCGATCGGAGAGCTGTGCGAAGGAGATGGGTGTACAGTGAAGCTCGGATGATGGACGATGGAGGGTGATCAGGCGTAGAGCGGCCTAATTAATTCAGAGAAAAAGAGATGAAAATTACAAAGAGGATCGGAGGAGCTTACGTGGGGAGAAGGCGGTCGTCGGTGGCTTGGGTTGAGTGCCAATGGCACTCCGGTCATTGCTGAACTCCCCCAGCCATGGGGAGCAGCTTGGAGGGGCGAAGCCACCGCAATCCTAGCCTACCATGGCCAGGGGTCAACACTGGAGGAGATCGCCGTCGTCGCGCTCCTTGCCACCCCCTCGCTGTCACCGGGGAGCAGAGGCTTGCTGGACGACTCCTCGCGTAAAGGTGGACGCCTGTGACAGTGGCCGGAGGGGGGTTATTTGAAGGCGGATAGGTCGGGGTACAGGTGATGGAGTCATGGGTTTCATGGGTTGATGCTGACCGGAGGAGAGGGGGTCGTGGGAAGCGAGTGTGTCCGTGAGGAAGGGGGTAGATCAGGCTAAGTCGTGGGGAGATTAGCGAGGGGTGGAGATGGTTGAGAAGGTGGTAGAAAATGAAAGGGGGCGACGGGTTGGCGAGGTGAAGAACGTGGGAGAGAGGAGATCTGGAGGTATACGACGGAGCTTTGGCCGTTGGATCTTGAGATCCAATGGCTGAAAGACGGGCGCTAATGAGCGGCTGGATTGAATCGATGGAGACGAGATCAGGGGTGAGGATAGCGCCATGTGGCGAGATGAGCAAACGGCGGGGACCAATGGCTTGGATGAGAGGAAGGTTACAATCGAAGGGCTGAGAGCACGAAGTGGTTGAGCGATAGATAATATGACGCATGGCGGGCTGAGGGAGATGCGCTATCAGACGGCCAGGATTTGATCTGGGGAGGATCGGATGGTGAGAAATGACTGGGGCAGTGAATGGTTGTGATGAGAAGCACCTGAAGGCGATCCGACGGTCAAGATTGAGGGCGCGAAAGCTTCCACATGCCGTGTTGTGGGCGAGGCGCCAGCGGGCGGCTGTGATGAAATCTGAGCTTAATCGGATGGTTGATGTTGGTAGTGGGAAAGAATGGCTGAGATTTGAAGAATCCAGACCGCAATCCAACGGTAGTTGAACCATGCGCGTGGCGCGAGGGGATGCGACCACGTGGCTCAACCAGAAAGAGCCACGTGGCCCAATCAGATTATTACGAGGGAGAAAGTGATTTATGAAGGTATAGATGGCCAAATTTGGAAAAACTTAAAAGATGAAAGTTATAGATCTCGATGAGATCTACAAGTTTCATGTTGATTAAAAATGGAGATGAGGTCAAACAAAGATAGAAAATATTTTTGAGAGCGTTTTTTAGGTAAAAACACCACGAATTTTAATTTTGCTATTTTTGTATTTTTAATTTATTCAAAGACTATGATATTTACAGGGAATTGTCTGGTTTTTATTGGCATCTCGTCTAAGATAGGGGTTAATTTCAGTGAATTAGAGACATGAAACATGGTTTCATCAATCGCCTATAGAATCCTACGTGTCTCAAAAATGACCTCAACTGCTTCAAATTCTGCGGTGGCTCTAACTTGGAGATCACATCAATCTCAGTCAGGTCAACCTCCATACCATGTTTGGAGATGACATGGCCCAATACAATCCCATTAATCACCGTAAAGTGACTCTTCTCCCACGAGAGCACTAGGTTTACCTCAAAGCAACGTTGAAGAACTCGGTCTAAATAAGCAAGACATGTGTCAAAACTATTCCCGTGGACCGAGAAATCGTCCATGAAGACTTCAAGAAAATTACCCATCATGTTGGCAAAAACGGCCAACATACACCTTTGAAATGCAGCGGGGGCATTACACAATCCAAAGGGCATCCGTCTAAAGGCGTAAGTACCAAACGGATAAGTGAAAGTAGTTTTCTCCTGATCCTCAGGAGCGATAGCAACTTGGTTGTATCCCGAGTACCCATCGAAGAAGCAAAAGAACTCTTTCCCTGCCAACCTCTCAATAATCTGATCAATAAAGGGCAGTGGAAAGTGATCCTTCTTAGTAGTTGAGTTCAGGTGTCGGTAATCTACACAGACACGCCATGAAGTAGGTACCCGGGTCAGAATCTCCTCACCGCGGTCATTCTTTATGATCGTAATCCCAAATTTCTTCAGGACCACATGTAAAAGGCTGACCCATTTGGAATCCGAAATGGGATATATAAAGCCAGTCTCATACCATTTCTTGATCTCATTCATGACAACCTCCCTTAGGTTTGGATTTAGACGGCACTGACATTCACGGGAGGGTTTACAGCCATCCTCTAGGTAGATATGATGCAAGCACAATGCTGGATTGATCCCACGGAGATCCAAGATATTCCATCCTATGGCCTTGCGGTTTCTCTCAAGAACCTCTAGCACGCGAGATTATTGTTCAGCGTTCAACTGCGAGCGGAGGATGAGCGGAAACATTTGGGGGGGGACCCGCAAGGAAGGCATATTTCAATGTTGATGATAAAACCTTGAGCTCAGGTGGGGTCTAAATCGGCTCTGCGATAACCTCTGCTACTTTACTGGTAGATGGTATGTGATTTGTGCTATGTAGACTATCCACCTTGGCTATTGATGGCTCAGCAAATAGAATATCTGATAGATCTGTAATGAATGATCTCTGCTCAGAAAGGAATGGCTCATCAGGAGGTTCAATATTCTTATCAATGAACGGCTCAGATATCTCAGCAATAATCTCAGAAAGATGTCTCCCATATATGCATAAATCAGGAAATTCAATGAATGGATCAGATATCTGGACCTCAGAACTTTGCTTAAACTGCTCATCGGCAACTATCTCAATTGGACCACCAAGGGAACTCATGTCGACTGTACTTTCCAGAGAGTCCATTGGGGAAAGGAACTTCTAGGTTTCTATCAAACCCATGAAAAGATCTATGTCTCTGAATTCAGCAAGAAAATCACAGTCATCTAGCTCTGATATAACTTTCTCTGTATCATCTGCTTCTGGTGGCGGTGATGGTCTAGGATCAGAGATCGTCTCAATTTTCACCTTGTCACTACGAGAGTGAAAGATGATCTCTCCAGTACCATAATCAACTATTGCTTCGGCCGTTCGGCGGAACGGTCAACCTAGTATGATCGGGGTATGGAGTAACGGTGCAGGTGTGTCCATATCCATGACAACAAAATCAACAGGAAATTTCATTCCCTGCACCGTTACAATAACGTCCACTAAAATACCTCTTGGCCTCTTAATCGACCTATCAGTAAACTGAAGGATCATTCTATTTGTTTTAAGAGGCCCTAACTGGAATTCAGTTAATAAAGAGGAAGGCATGAGATTAATGGAGGAACCTCTATCGAGAAGAGTACGATCAAATTCTTGATCAAAGATATGGCAACGGATGTGAGGTGCTCCATTGTCTTTCTTTGTAGGCGAAAGGTTACTAATGGCATGAACTGTGGCAATGGTCAAGAAGTATTTCTCTGTGTTCTTTCGTATGTTCTTCCTTGGTTGACGCTTTTGGGTACATGCCTCTTTCATTCCCTTTTTTACTGTAGGCATGTATTCCATGGCCTTAAGGATTTGCATCTTTAAAAAGATGTTCTGTAAGATCTCAACTACTCAAGGATCAGATAGCGTTGTTTTTAATTTTTAAATTTTTTTAGCTTTGAGAGCAGAAGGAAATGTCACATAACCATAATAAACATGCAAACATTCATTTACTTTATTCAAAGTAGAATCATCATGTACAAGAGGACAACCAGAATCAGTCTGTACAGTGTTATCCAATCTAGGTGAAAGAAGAACAAGATCTAAAACAAAACGGGATGATGCTGCTGGTGAAGAGGAAGAATCTGTGACTGGTATATTCTCCCTTGCTGATTGTGATCTGCATCTGCCTGGTGAAGGTGGTGGTAAAGGCGGTGAAACTCCAGATGTGGGTGCTGCTATATTGGGCCTCTCGACTGCTGGTGAAGGAGATGATGTATAAGATGATGCTCTCTCAGTGGATCGATCTCCCAACCCCAACTGCTGTGTAGGCAGCTGCAATCTCCTACCGCTCTTGAGATGAATGGCGTCAAATAAACATGTAAAATCAAGGAACATACCTGTCTCAGGAGTGGGTGGGCCATTGGCTACAGTCTCCTTACGTCTGAAGTTGTTGGGGTTGGCTTCAACCTGTGCTGGAATCAGTGTCTTGGTGGTGGTCATGTCGTCAATCTGCTAAGTCAGTTCATTCATGTTCTTCATAAGCAGTGTAAGTTGGTCCAGTGTTGGATTGACTGAAGGGACCTCAAGTTGCTCATTGACTGGCTGTCATTGAGGCTGATAGTACGGAGGTTGTTGGTACCCATACGGATTCTGATAATGAGGAGGAGGAGGGGAAGAATATTGTCCATAATATGCAGTCTGTTGCTGGTTAGGATGAGGGAAGTACATAGATTGCTGCTGAGGCTAGCCTTGTCTCCAGTTTTGGAGCTAAGGTGGAGACTGATACTGAGGCTGGAACTATTGGTCCTGGTACTAGTATTGTTGATATCTGCCTCCCTGAAATTGGTGGGCGGGTCTCTGACCCTACTGTGAACCCAACTGGCCTTGCCCTGACGGACGGGGCTGGTTTCGCTCACGGTCGAATCAGATACCATTCACCTCCTGAATACCAGGTGGAGGTAGAGACTGCTGCTCAAGAATGTACGCTACTTCTTGTTGATACGGAACTATCTGATGTGAATGCTGCTAAACCTGATCAGGTGTCTGCACGTAGTAGACATGCTGAACTGTGGATGGTCCTCCGCTACTCTGCTTGGTGGAAGAAGTCTGCTCCCTAGTAGAGGTATTGGTTGCTGCACTCGTATTGTGGATTGCACTAATCGAATTTAAAAGAAGCTCCAGATGCTTTGTTATCTCATCCAGCTTATCCAGGTTCTTTATCCTCTGCTCGACCACATGAAGCTTATTAAGTTCATGGGATCGCTTTTCAATAATGTCCACTTTGGATAGGTGGTTTCCAATGATGGCCAGGTCAGTGCTATCTACCTTATCCACTTCTTTTGTTGCCCTCATATTGACATCTTTGTGGGGTACTGCAAGGGCGGTGACGGGTGCTTCTGAAAAGCACGTGAAGAAGAAAGAGCTGCTGAACTTTCGGCCATCTCCCCAAAAATTTGGTAAAGGACATCCTCGTCCTTATTGAAGTGACTTCTCACACAAGCAGCATCTACTAGCTTCTGATTCTCAAAGCTTAAACGCCCAAAGAAATTCTGTACAAGGCTGGTCGTTGGAATATCATGATGGGGGCATTTCTCCGTCAGATCTTTAAATCGTTCCCATACCTCGTGAAGAGGCTCTTAGGGCATCTGGGAGAAATTGACAATCAAGGATCGCATTTGGTTGAGTCGTCCAAGTGGATAATACTTGTTCAGAAATGCGGACCTCAACTTTTCCCAAGTAGTGACAACCTTACCCAAGTGATTTAACCAACACAAAGCATTGCCCATCAGACTGAATGGAAAGGCGATCATCTACACTACTTCTAATGGGATATTTGGGTAGTGTACTGTTCCACAAATGCGATCGAACTGCTGGAGGTGTATATAAGGTTCTTCATTTATATTTACATGGAATATTGGGAGAAGAGGTAAAATAGTAGGCTTAAGCTCAAAATGCCCAATGAACCGCAGGGATTTGTATCCAAGAATTTGTCTGTCATGTCCCTGGATTAAAAGCATCTTTTAGTGTAGGCTTAGCCCCGGGTTCTATATGAGTTTCTTCTCTCCCATTCCCACCTCCAGGGTTTTGGTTATCCCCCTCTCTCTTATCTTCTCTTTCCTATCTCAGCTCGAGAATCATGTCTCTCAATGCGTTGTGAAAGTTAGCCTACTCTGCTATCTAGGCTTGAATTGTCTGGATGAAGGCTAACATGGTGCCATTAATCTCGCTCTGCTCTGACATGGTTCCCTTTCCCTTTGGTAGCATCAAGTGTTCGGTGTCTGACTCTGAAAATGTGCATGATACTCGATTAGTACTCAGAATGAATGGAGTCTCAGATATTAATTCGAGATTAAAGCCAATCTCAAATAGTGGATTGATGGATGTTGTGAAGGGCGAAGTGGAGAAAGAGGAATACTCGGGGAGTGAAGGTGAACGGCTCGGAGTGTAGAATGAGTTCTCAGAGTCCGAACGAGAAATACTCCGGTCCGACATCTTCGAAATCAATTGGCAGGATGCGAGAACACAAAGGTCAATGCAAGAGTAAAAGTGAATGAAGGCGCAAATAGTGCAGAAGGATCTTTATCGCTAGCAAGCAAATACAATACAAACCCCCAGTTCACCAACTCAACTCAATGTGAAGACCATAAAGGTTCGGTCAATTATCTTGTCAATTTTAGAGTTTGGTGACAATACAATCTATCAGAGCGGTTAAAGCGAACTGTTAGGAACCTAATGCTCTCAGGAGACTGGCTCAATCCCAAAGTTAGATCTTTCACAGCTAGTATGAATTGCGGACCGTTTACCGGTTACACGATTAATTCAATATGTTAAGGACGTCACGGGCCACTTTACCGACTACCGGAGAGATCCTCACTGGAGAACGACTAACCCAAGATAGTAGTCTGAAAAGAGTTCGGGCGTGGCTCTATCCTAGTGTGTGGGTCGCTCTCTCGCTCAAGCAAACCAAACAATGAGGGGGTTACTCTCCCCAAAATAATGATTTTTCCTTGTGTTTATTTTAGGGTCGAGTTTTCTTTAGCAGTCCCGTATTTTAGGCGGTTGTCACTTGGTTAAAATATTTTCAAAGAATCGTCTATCGAGTGTCCAATTCATTTTTAACTTATGTAAATGAAAATAAGGAAGGAGATCGGAAATGCCAATGCGTGATTAAAAACAATGATGCATGCAGGAGTTAGATATGTGTACCTTGTCGCCAGCACTCTACATGCAAGTGATCCATGCAGAATTTATATAAACTATCCTAAATGATGCAAGTGACCCGTCCTAGATGATAGCTTCTATTAACGGGGAAGAACAAGTTAATTTGACTAAGTCCAAATTACGCTCTACTCTATAGGCACAGAAATTTCTTGTTAAGGGTGTTTGGACCTAAGTAATTACCTGGCTCAAGCAAATTAAATAAAGCAATCAAGAGGTAACTCACAAAATCCGCAGGAAACAAAGAAAAATAAGGCGATGAAAACAAAACCGGTGAGGTTCTCCAAGTTCACCAGCACTTGGCGAAACAGACCCTGCAACAAATGAATGTCCATTTACAAGAGTTCAAATGGTAGAAAAGAAAAACTCTCTCTCTCACTTTTTAATTAATTTTTTTTCAATTCTTCTTCTCATCTTCTCATGCTATCCTGCGGCTTGGTGAAGAATCAAGCCGCCTCCACGTCGCTTTGGTGCTTCAGCTCTCCTAGGATCGCCTCCTTCGCTCCGCGGGCCCTCGCAAGAAAAAGGAAAGAGAATGTGTAAGAAACACAATTATCAAACATGAGAAAAAAATGAAATGAATGTAGTGGATATAAACAATGAAGTGAATGGCAAAAAAATGTAAACAGATATTTACAACCAAGAATAGGAGGTCAAAAGAGAAACCTGACCACCCTCATCGTGCCTCCCCAGCAACGGCGCCATTTTGTTGTTCACGATTTTCTCGAGGATAGGAAATTATTGGTAAGAATGTCGTTGCTATCCCCAAAAATCCCGCGATAAATAAATTTTTTTTCTTTTTACTACTTATTAACATGTATAGCGGACAGGGTTGAACTCAGGGAGGCTACAAATCCCGAGGGTTATCCAATTAATCGAAAATCAATTAAAAGAAAAAACATAAATCTCAGAAGCAAACTATCCTTGGTTTTTGTGGAATTTTTTTATCTTTTTAATTTTTTAAATTTTTTTAATTTATTTTTTTTCCTGATTTTCAAATTTTTAGTGATTTTAATTTTGCAATTTTTTTATTTTCAAAAATAATACAGAGCAATATTCACAAGATCAAAAATACGCATACCAACTCTTTTTGTAATTTTTCAATTTATCAACAATGCTCAAAAAAATTCAGAGAAAATGTTTTTGGGTTTTGAAAGTTTTAAAATGTTTTTGGGAATTTTTGTAAAAATTTTCAGATGTTTTTCTATATATTTTTAAAAAAAATCAAATAGTGAGAAAATGCGAAATTGTGCACATCCTGGAGTACTTTGCAACTTAAAAATATTTTAAGTATCCAAAACTCCCAGCAATTATTTTTATGACAAACTATATGAAAATATCTATAAACAGGGAATCACTATTTTTAGATTTTTGTAGAATTTTCTGTGATTCTTACAAGATTTTTGGAATTTTCAATTTTATGGGGTTTTATAAATAATTAAAGCACGAAATTTGTACAGAAATTAAAAGACAATGAAATAAAATTACTCTATTTTTTGGGAATTTTTGGAGTTATTTTCGAATTTTTATGAATTTTTGAATTTCAGGAAGATAAAATCACACTATTTTTTATTTTTTAATAATATTAAATAATGACAATGAAAAATTGGCAAGGGCCGCTACATCGTAGCCTGGATGTAGTTCAAAATTTGCAAGGGTTCTCGCATGAGGAACGCATGCGGGTAAATAAGCTAGTTCCGCTGCATCACCGCCCGAATGTAGTCCAAAATTTGCAAGGGTTCTCGCATAATGGACGCATGCGAGTAAAGAAGTTAGTCCAAAAGAGATTGCAAAGGAAGTTACGGATTGGTAGTTGGAATATCGGTACTTTAACTGGAAATAGTGGATACAATGGAAAGAAGGAAGATTCATATATTATGTCTTCAAGAGACTAAATGGGTTGGAGAGAAACAAGGGAGATCGAGAAGACATGCTTTAAACTTTGGTATTCAGGTAAAGATAAGGGCAGAAACGGTATTGGAGTGGTTGTTCATAAAGATTTGAAGGATTGTGTGGTTGAGGTGCAAAGATTTGGGGATCGGATTATTTTGCTAAAGTTGGTGCTTGAAGAAGAAATTCTGAATATCATCTCAGTTTATGCTCCGCAAATTGGTTTAGATGAAAGGACTAAACAAACTTTTTGGGAGGATCTGCATAAGATTTTACAAGGAATCCCACAAAGAGAGATGGTTTGCATAGGTGGAGATCTTAATGGACATGTGGGAAAAGATGTTTCAGGGTATGCAAGTCTGCATGGAGGACATGGTTTTGGGGAGAAACGAAGAGGGAAAAGTCATTATGGATTTTGTAACTGCATATGATCTTTTCATAGCGAACACTCTTTTCAAGAAGAGGGAGGAGCATTTAATTACTTATAAGAGTGGCTCAACTAGAACACAGATAGATTACTTTGCGTTGAGGAGAAGAGATCGGTTGTGTTGCAAAGATTGCAAAGTAATTCCTGGAGAAAGTTTGACAACCCAACATTGCTTGTTAGTCTTGGATTTACAAATAAAAGGGCTGGTAAAGAAAAGGAAGGTTCCTAAGATCACTAGAACTAGGCGGTGGAATCTTCCGCTGAAGCAATCAAGCTTCAGGGAGAAGGTTTTAGAAGACTTATCTTGGGATTGTAGTGGTAGTGCAAACGAGATGTGGGAGGCAGTAGCATCTTGTATCCAAAAGGTAGCCAAAGAGATGCTAGGCGAGTCAAAAGGAGGAGCTCCGGGTCAAAAGGAGGCTTGGTGGTGGAGCGAAGGGGTGCAAGAGAAGCTAAAAATTAAAAGAGCTTGCTTAAATGCTATGTCTAAGGATAGAACAGAGGAAACTGTCACGGACTATAAAATAGCGAAGAAGGAAGCAAAGAAGGCTGTAAGCGAAGCTAAGTCAAAAGCTTATGAAGTTTTGTATAAAAATCTCAACTCTAAGAAGGGCCAGAAGGATATGTTCAGGTTGGCCAAAGCAAGAGAAAGAAAGACCAAAGACCTTTCTCAAGTGAGATGCATTAAGGACGAGGAAGGTCACGTGCTTGTTACTCAGAAGGATATAGAGACTAGGTGGGAGCAGTACTTCCATAAACTTTTCATTGGAGAAGGAAGTAGAGAGATCACTTTGGGTGATCTAGCTAGTAGTGAAAGTTACTTGAATCGTGCATGCTATAGACGAATACACAGAAAAGAAGTAGAGGAGGCTTTGAAGGTTATGAGACCTGGGAAAGGTGTTGGACCGGATGACATCCCTGTAGAAGTATGGAAAGTTTTAGGTGAGCGTGGTTTGACTTGGCTTATGAATCTATTCAATGTTATTTGGCGAAGCAAGAAAATGCCTGAAGATTGGAGGAGTATCGTTAGTGCCTCTTTATAAGAACAAAGGAGACATTCAAAATTGTTCAAATTACAGAGGTATCAAGCTGATGAGTCACACTATGAAAATTTGGGAACGTGTGATCGAAAGAATGGCTGTAGCAGAAATAAAAATGCTAAGATGGATGTGTGGACATACACGTAAAGTTCGGATTCGGAATGATGCAATCAGAAAGAAAGTTGGTGTAGCTCCGATCGAGGATAAGATGCGAGAAAACCGCTTAAGATGGTTTGGGCATTTGCAAAGAAAATCAACTGATGCACCGGTTACGAGATGCGAGTGTAGGGATGTTGAGCCGGTTAAGAGAGGGCGAGGACGGCCCAAGAAGTGTTGGAAAGAGACTATACGAAGGGATCTTAGTTTTTTGGATATAAGTCCGAGATTGACCCAAGATAGATCTGAATGGAGGCGAAGAATCCATGTAGCCGACCCTACTTAATTGTAGGAAAAGGCTTTGTTGTTGTTGTTGTTGTTGATTAAATAATGACAAAATGCAATGAAAAAATATGCTAAAAAGATAAGCACATCAAGAGCATAGCATTATTTTTGCAGAATTTATTGGACACAAATGCTATTTATTGCAATGAAATGATAATGCAAAGTTCAAGTCTGGTAACTGGACTGAAATGAAAGTTTTTATTGTTTTTGAAGCAGAAAGTAACAAAATAATAAAAACGGGATAAGAATTGCAAACTACCCAGAAAACATGCAAAGCACGTGCGGTAAATATCTAGCAGGGATGTTCATGTACTTTCAAAACTTTGAGGGACTTCACAGTAAATTTCCAATTTATATTTATATTTAGAACCCCGCCTAGGGTTCTTCCGTTGCTCTTCTTCAAGAAAGCAAAAGGGGGCGTTGCCCACGGTCTGTTCTTCACACAAGGGAGTTGCGCCACCGTCTTCTTCAACTGCAAGCAATGGTTGCGGAGGAGATCTTCTATCTCGCGCGGGGGCGCGGCTTGCGGTCGCGGCAGGGCGCTGCCGCCAGACGCTGGGGGAGGAGATGATCGAGGGCGCGCGTGGCAGTAGCCACGCTCTGGGACAACGTGCGGAAGTGGACGGAGGAAGTGCCATCGCGTCGCGGCGGATCTGGAGGGATGCTTCGACGGCGGGCGGAAAGGAGAGGCGCCGCCCGTTGGTGATAGAGGGCGTGGGCGGTGGGCCTGGCTGTTGAGATGGGCAGCAGGTTGCGGTGTACCGGCCACCCCGCGCAGGGCCGCGACGGTCGGGGGTGGCTGCCGGTGGCGGCGGCCGGAAGACCTAGCGGCGGAGGAGGGGACGGCGGCGGTGGCTCCTGGCTGCCGTCCCATCCCCTTTTATTTATTTATTTATTTTAATGTGAACAGTAATGAAAAAAACTTTTTATTTTTATTTTTTTTAAATCCGAAATAGGGAAATAAAAAACATAAAATAGAAATATTCTTTTTTATTTTTTTATTTTTATTTTTTGTTGTTGTTGTTTTTTTAAATGTAATCCTGCAAAACAAATGTTAAAGAAAAAGAAAACAAATATATTTTTGTATTTTTTTATTTATTTGCAATTGGGAAAATGAACGGGGATTCGGCGAAAGTGAATGAAATCGAATCCGATTCTCCGACCACCATACGTTGTCGGAGTTGATAGATCGTGTAAGATAGAAATTGAATGCGGAGAGATCAAGAACATGAGATGAAAATCGAGTCGAAGCAGATCAAATCGTGATGAATTTTTTAAAAAGATCTAGATAAACAAAATACGATGAAATTAAAATGCGACAAATGAAACTAAGATTAATTTAGAGAAAAAATAAAATGATAATGGATCTCACCTTAGGAGCGGAAATGGACCGTGATCGCCTCGACGAAGGTCGGCTCGCTGTCACCGGACAGCTCGGAGGCTAGGCACTTTTCTCGACGGAATTTCTCTCAAAGATCGGGCTCCTCTCTCTAAAGATTGATCAAGTTGGAATGAGGGAGAAGGAGCCATATAAATAGGAAAGATAATGGAGATGAAATTTGAATTTTTGACTTTTTAGAAAAAGAGATAAGAGAGATGAAAAATTATAATGAGATAAAGATAAAAAGAGATAAAACTATTTACAAAATTATCTCTTTTTTTTTGAATTTTCATCACTTTATTTATTTCAAATAAAAAATGTTATTTTTTATTTTTTTATGGTGGTTAATTGAGAATAGCAACTATATACATATACTATATACATATATGACATTATATACAAGGGTAATTGAGGAAATTAACTTTTTTTGTTTTTTTTTTAAATTTTAGTTTTTTTTATTTTTTATTTTAAATAATTAGTAAAAAAATATTTACAAATAAGTACAAAATGCATGGGAAAATTGCATAAACCACCCGGAAAATCAACTTTTTAATCGTAACTCCAAAAATTATGAAATCACGGCCATTCTAAAGATAATTTAATTTAGAATTCAATGGAAGTGAGATTGGTTAATTTGAGTTCATATGGAGCCGGAATTGGTCTTTCAATTAGTGCTTAGTGGCTTTTTCCAAGTGTGATTACTTTTATTCTGTACATGATTTAATTGTGCAATTATTTTTATTAATTAGAACACATTTTTATTTACAACTTTGATTTTGAAAGTTATTTGATTTGAGGTCATTAATGCACAAATAAATTAGTGTCAGTTTTATACAGATATACACAAAATAAGTAAGAAGTATTTACAACAACACACACACACATTTTTTTTGGATTTTCTGCTTAAGGACCCTATCTCTCCCTACTTTATTCCTGGTCGATCAGGTCAAGTCTTGACCTTCTCTCGGGGTTGGGTCAGCCTATATATAGTCTTCCTTTTTTAATTTTCTTTTCTTTATTTTTCCTTTCTTTCTTTATTTATTCATTTTGTGTTAAAATTGGTTAGAAGTATACAATATTTACACACAGATGCAAGTTAGTAAGAATATGGAGTTAGTGTTATATGCATGTACTTTAAAGGGATTTCAAGCTAAAATAAATGAATAAAGATGGCGAATCGCATATTCATCAGTCGCTTTCTCGACTCTCAAATATCCTTAATCAGAGGGCATCGACAATTAACCCACAATAATGCTCAAGCAATGAAAAAAAGTGATCTAAAATTTATTATACCTGACAAAGTGATATGTATAGTATGGAAGTATAGGGGTCAAACCACTAAGGAGCAACGGGAATAGACCACGCAAATTGACTAAAAAGGCAATAAATGTTTTTGTGTTTTTGTAGGGTTTTTTTATTTTTGTAGGTTTTTAATTATTTATTTTTTTGATTTTTAAAATTATATTTTTTTGTTTTATTTCTAATAGTATACTTTTTATATTTTAATATTTTCTGATTTTTGTTTTCTTTTTAATATATGTAATATATATAGGTATATAAGGGAATATAGAAAAGATGTATACTGTAAAAGATATATAGGATATAAATATATATATAATATAGAAATCAGAAAAAATAACCTAAGGGGCGGTCCTTTTATTTTTTTAAGGGTTTCGAAATATCCAGCAAATTTTATAATGATAATAATATTATTATTATTATAAGTATATATAGCTATATATGTAGAATAAAGGCTAGTATATATTTATATATAAATATAGATATAAATACTCAAAATGGATAAAAGAAAACATTTTTGTTCTTTTTATGTTTTATTCTATTTTTGGAGTTTTCTTTTAATTTTTGCTAATTTTTTGTATTTTTTATTGAATAAAAATGGCAAAACAATAAAAAAATACAAGGTTGGATCGTTTTGGAAATTAAAAATAGCTAAATACCTCAAATTTTTTCAAACATATTTTAATAGATAATAAATAATATATAAGATACAAAAATAGAAAATGATATTTTGAAATTTTCAATAACTTTTAATAATTTTTATAATTTTTTAGGATTTTTCAGTTTTTAGTGTTTCTCTTTTGTAATTTTGAGTGATTTTTTGTCTAGAATTCAAAATTACAATAATAAAGACACTATAATTTTTTAGAATTTTCAAAATATTTTTATAATTTTTTTTCTATTTTTAATGCAAAAAGGGAATAAATGTAATGTTTTAAAAAAAATAGGAAATTAATTTTAATTACCCTGCAAAAAGTATATGTTATTTAATAAATGTCTAAGAACTTAAAATAATTTTCCTATATTTTTTAGATGCAAAATGATATTTTTTATGATCGAAATACAAGAAATAAAAATTAATATTCTACCAAGGACTTAAATGCAATTTAAATAAAAGTACAAGGCATTTTAGAAGATAAAATAGAAGTATCAGGGTCTCCATGTAAAATTCCCAAATATATTCTATTAAACATGCTTAACATGGGTATAAGTACAATATTCAAGAAGTTATAGGGACAAAATGCAATTTATCCTAACAATATAATACGTAATTAAAATTTTCAAGGACAAAACAATAACAAAATCCCATAAGGGGTCCTTTGCAAAATGCCAACCCCCTCACATGTATGCACATGTGAGGTGATGTGGTGAGGGTCTTCGGTGCAATTAACAGAATCATATGGTTCAAAATGTAAATTATAAAAACTTTTATTATCATAGAAAATGTTTTTGGACTAGAAAGAAATTGCAAAAATTGGGGGTATATGTTGCGAAATTTCCACCTAACGTGCATGGGTCGATGGCTCTGGCTTCTCACCTGAACAAGTGGCGCTTCCTCAATGGTTGATACTGCTTCGTCGATGGATGGCTGCGATTAGATCTCCAAGCTCGATCGGGTGATGACTTTGCTGCAGATCCAACGACGGAGCTTCAATCTGGAGCGGAGGGGCAATCCAACTGTTATTGTTATCCCTAAAGAACATGTCCTTGGGTGAGTGTCGACCGGTGATTCCTCCCTCCTCTGACGATCTCTGATGTTGTTCAGGTGCTCAAATCATCCCTCTTGCCGGTCCGTAGTTGCTAGTGGCTTCAAAAAGCTCCAAGAACCTCATGTGAGTACTAGAAACTCGGAGTAGGTACAAGGCAGCTGGAGCTTTGTTTGGAGTCAAAATCGCCTCAACTGAGGCTAAGGACCCTCGAACATTGCATGGTAAGCTCAAGCATACAAAAACGATATCCGGGGGGGTCGAATTAGGTGGGAATGAATGAGGGTGATGCACGGTGGAGGGACTTCGGCAAAAGACAGAGGAGAAGGCCCTGATGAACCGATCTAGAAGTGATCGAGGGGGGTGGAGGTGCTTGGGGCATAGCAGAAGTGCAGTGAAAGAAAACGGAGGAGACAGATGGGGCGGAGCACGTGTGCAGCACGGTCAAACGACGACTAGAGCTCGAGCTCCCGCAAAGCGCGATTTGGAAAATTACGAAATAAAAAGCGAGATATATTGAAATAAAATGCCATACTATACTAATATTAATCCTAAGAATGATAGTAAACAAAAAAGCAATGGCTCTACCTCACAGAATAAGGAGCCAAGGTGGAGCTAAGGCGAGAGGGCCGGCGAGCTCGGATCTTCGGATTCTAGGCCTCTTCCTCCATGTCAAGGTGGTTGGCAAGCTCGTTGTTGTCACCAGCGAACCTAAGCACGAGAAATCAGGTATTTCAAGGGGGAAAACAAGATCAAACTCGAAACGAAACTCTGATGACGTATATATACAGGGGTTGGTTGGACTGGGCAGAGTGCTCCATTCATAGATCCTCATATCGAAGAGAAATGTTCGCTTCAAAGATCAGTGACTGAGGTGCAAAAGTCAAAGAGGAAGCCATGAAGAGGCAAGGTTTGATGGGGAAAATTCAAGGAGTAGGGGCAATCAGCGAGGACTGACAGGCCTAGGGGAGCAGCTGGTCAACCAAAGCTGCGCTCCCATTGTTCGACGTCACCCGCTAAATGACAAAACAGAAATAAAAAGTAAAAAGAAATAAAAAAGAAATGGAAGAGGATTTTATTATTATTATTCATAAAACATGAAAATAATTATTATTTTATGTAGTATTTTATGGTAATTTTATTTACTTTTCAGGTTAATTAATTGTATGTTACTTTTTACATGTAATAATATAGGTATATTTACCTATATAATAGGTATTTTATTTTTATTTTCAATTTTGGATTTTGTTATTTCGTATACATAATTTATATATTTATAACTTATTTAAATGCACATAAATATATTTTTATTTTATTTTTCTAAAGTTATTTGTATACTTAAATAAATATGTATATTTATTATATATGTATATGAATGTATAATTCATCTATGTATGATATTATACTTATTTATTTTAATGTATTTTTTATTTTATTTTATTTTAATTATGTACCTATATTCTAAATAATATTTACAAAATTTTAAAAATATAAAACAGTGAAAAATATAATGAATAAATAAATTGATTATTTTATATATGTAAATTGCAAGATGAGGGCCCAAAACCTAACTTTTGCATATTCACTCCAAATTAAATGAAACCTCCTTCAATAAATAGATAATTTAATTTTATGAATAAGAAAGTGAGTTTGGTAACTTTTGAGTTCATATGGAGAAGATACATGTTTGGAAATTTTCTTTGCAGCTTTTTATTATGTGTGCCTAAGGCACATTATGCATTATTTTTAGATGAAATAAATGTTGTATTTTTCTTTGTATTTTTATCTATAAGTTTCATGTTCATAGTTTATTTATTTGTGGTATAAAAATATGAAAATAAAAGGGCCTTCAAAACATATTTATTGAGGAATTAAAATTAGGGGTTTTGAGTTATTGTTGACCCTTATCTCCCCTACTTTATTCCTCATCGATCCAGTAATCATGATGCCTAGGTCTCAAGGTTTAGGGCCATTCAATACCTATGGTATTTCATTTCTTTTTCTTTTCTTTTCTTTATTCTTTTATTTTGGAATTTAATACAACTTATTTTACAGTATTTGTAGTGTAAATAGTGATTGTTATTTAGTACAAAATAATGTTATATACTTGCATTTAACTAGGGCTTAAAGGTCAAAATGAAAGAGTAAAGGTGATGAAATGGAGATTCATCACCCCCCCCCCCCATACTTGCCTTTGTTAGTCCCTAGCAAACACTTATGCCTATAAGTGCATAAAAGAAAATAAATAAAAGAAAAGGAAAGAACTTGGAACAAATTTTGACTCTTAAACTTGTCTTGTTAAAATCAAAGTTTGGAGCTCTCAGTTAAGACCTTTGGACTATTTGTTTGTTCGGAACTACGTCGAGGTTAGGAAATGTTATACAACAACCCTTAGGTTCCATAATTCTATCATCCGGTTCTGTTCACAATCATGTCAAAGCCATCCTCTCAGTCTCATACTTTTGCTACTTTGAAATGACAAATACTTGTGTGTGAATTTTTCAGCTCTTCCCAGATAAACTATTGAACTATAAAAGAGTCCACTCTCCTGGTAGCTAGTCCTCGTGGAGACAGATATTCTCTTCTAAGGACAGGTATTGCTGGTCTTTACAACCGAGTGGGGGAGAAGATAGAAGAATTGGAAAAGAAGTGGGAATGGACTAGTGTAGTCTTCATTCCCTTATAAAGCACTGTCGGTGTAACCGAGTCTTCACCAAAAAGCAAGTTTTTTCTAGAAGCTCATATTTTTTGGATTTTTTGGTGTAGGCTTCTTCTTTGGATTTTTATTTGACTTTGCATTGCTCTGGACTCTTGTTTATGCAACGACGGATATAGAGTCTTTCGGTCTGCCCATGTTTTGGGGTCTTGGAAAAAGCTACGCCCTGCAGACCACTCCTCATCTGAAGCTTCATCTCAATCCAGGCTCCAGTCTTTAGATATCATGGCTACCAGAAAAAAAGCGGGTTAGAGTAACAGTTTCGACAATCCCTAAGAATAGATCCCGAGACACCCTTGATGAAGCGGCCTAGAATCGTCCCGACTTAGACTCCAAGATCTTTCAACAATCCATCTGGGTTGAACTAAGTGTTAAGTGTGTGGTCTCTAGTCAAGCCATTGTCTCAAGAGTCTTACGGATGATATGAAGGGTTCTAGTTAGACACAATGAATCGACTCAGGAATATAGTCTCATGGAACCTAAAGAATGAAGTCAAGGTGACCTGAAGTATCCCAATTCCAGTCCTTAATGGTTAAGTGGATTAAAGTTTATACCAAGCTCCAATCTTCAGACTTTATTTTAAACTTGTTCAATTGTCTTGATCATTCCGAAAAATGCAAATGCTATGTACAATGCAAAAGAAAATCCTTTTGTGAAACCATTTTCTATTTTGAACTTTTTTTGGATTTTGGAAAAAGATTTTTGCATATTTTTATGAAGATTTTGAAAAGATTTTGCATATGTATATGGTTTTACATATTTTTACAATTTTTTAGGGATTTTTGGGTAATAATTAGTAAAAGAAATATGCACATCTGTTTACATAGAAGTGCATATACATTTACAGGGGTGAGGGTGTACTTTACAATGAGAATTTATAGGTTAAATGTTAGTGATTATTTAAAAGATTTTATATACATGTTTTATACATTTTTGTTAGGATTTTTATTAGAGTTATTATTTACATAAGGTTTCAGAACATTTGAAATCATTTTTCACAAACATTTTGAAAACTTATTTTTACAAATAATTTGACAAACCATTTTACAAACATTTAAAAACTTGAAAATTATTTTGCAAAAATTTACCAAATAGTATATATAGATATATCAAAATATTTTTGAAATCATTATTTAAATCATTTTCAAACATATTTTCAAAAACTTTATTTACACCAACAAAAGAAATTTTTACAAACAAATGATTTTTACAAAGGTTTGAAAATATTTTGCAAAATTTTTCCAAACAGTTTTTCATAGATTTTTCAAGACATTTTCAACTATTTTCAAAACATTTTGCAAATCATTTTTAACCCAAGTTATTATTTGAATTTACAAATAATTGTTGTGTATTTATTAATTAGACATATTATTGAAAATATGCAAGTACAAGTTATGGCTAAAGTATATACAACGTATATACAACCCCCTATACTTAGCTTGAGCTATGTCCTCATAGATCAGTGAAGAAAAAAGGAAGATAAAACTCGTAATAAGTATAGAAAATCATATACTACAACGACTAAATAATAAAATAATGAGAAGTTGATCGTCCCTCTAGACTTAGGATGAAATAATCCTAAGTATATCGTATTGTATGCAAGGCAGGGAAGGTCAAGGGTGAGAATTTACGGAATCATCGGCTCGACTTGTCTCCCCCTATACTTAGAGTAAAATATCCCCTAAGTATAGACAGAATATCAAGAGTTTAGGAGACAGATAAGGGATCAATGAATGAACAACTCGGGATGCTCATCCTCCTATACTTAGGATAAAGTACATCCTAAGTATAACATGGATGAAAGGGATGAACACCTTTTCAGAAGAATTAGAAAAAAGAAAAGGAAAAGAAGAAAAGAAGAAAATAAAATAAAAAAATAAATTCATTTTTTATTTTTAGCTCAAGTATGTGGTCCTTTTGAGTCTATGAGCTCATCTTGAAATACGGCTTGAATAGAATCAATAATGGACAGGAATGTATCATGTTCTAGATACGGCCTCAACAACTGTCTGTTGACTACAAAAGGTTTTGCGTCAGGCAGCAACTTATATATTAAGAAACTTCCATTATCATGCATAGTTTTCATAATAAATGTCCCAGTCCATTTGCTCTTCAGTTTGCTTAGAAAGATTTCAACTTTGCATCAAACAACCACACCTTCTTTCCAAGTTCGAAAGACTTCCTTCGGATCTGTTTATCATGCCATTCCTTGACTTTCTATTTGTACATGAGGTTGTTATTGTACACATAGTCTCAAATTCTAGAAAATGATTTAGATCAATTTTCCTGTCCTTACCAGCTTTGTCGGAATCCAAGTTGCACATATTCAATGCCCATAAGGATTTGTGAATTAACTCCACGGGCAGGCAACATGGCTTGCCATATATAGGGCAGTAGAGAGACATGTTAAGAGGAGATTTGTAAGTTGTCCGGTAAGCCCAGAGAACTGAATCAAGCATTTGTGACAAATTCTTTCTGTCAGGTCGTGCAAGCTTCTACGGGATAGTCTTGATCTCCATGTTTGAGCCTTTATCCAAGCCATTTCATTATGGGTGGTACGACGCTACAACACGATGTTCTATACCATATTCTTTGGTCATCTTTTTGACCTCTTTATTTATGAAGTGGCTCCCCCATCATATATAAGAATATTTGGAATCCTGACATGATATTGTCCTTCATAAAATGATAGACGGTGCGACTGTCTACGTCTCGAGCAGTGTTGTGCACGAAATTCGAGGGGTTGAAAAAATTGATGGATAAAAATATTGTTGTGGTCGTTGCTATCCCCAAAATCCCGTGACAACAAAAAAATATCTTTTTCTACTTCTTAACCTGTATAGCGGACAGGGTCAAACTCAAGGAGGCTACAATTCCCGAGGGTTATTCAATTAATCGAAAAACAATTAAGAGAAAACAAGAATCTCAAAGGACAACTATCATTGGTTTTTGTGATTTTTTTATCTTTGTTTTTTTATTTTTTTATTTCTATTTTTATATTTTCTGATTTTCAAATTTTTAGTGATTTTGATTTTGTATTTTTTTATTTTCAAAAATATCACGAAATAATATAAACAAGATCAAGAATATGCACACCAACTATTTTTGCAATTTTTTAATTAGTCAAAAATACTCAGAAAAATCCAAAGAAAATATTTTTGGGTTTTAAAAGTTTTGAAATATTTTTGAGAATTTTTGTGGAATTTTCAGATGTTTTGTATTTTTCTAAAAATCAAACAGTAAGAGAATAAGAAAATATGCACATCCTGGAGTAATTTTCAACTTAAAAATATTTTAAGTCCAAAACTCCTGACAATTATTTTTATGACAAACTACAGGCAAATATCTACAAACATGAACTGAAATCACAATTTTTGGATTTTTGTAAAAAATTTTATGATTTTTAGAAGATTTTTTTAGTTTTATTTTTTTGGGGTTTTATAAATATTAATGCGTGAGAATTGGTCAGAAATTAAAAGACAATTAAATAAAACTACCCTAATTTTTTGGATTTTTTAGAACAATATTTGAATTTTTATGAATTTTGGAATTTCAATAAGACAAAAAGACACTATTTTTTATTTTTTAAAAATAATAAATGAAGGCAAAATGTAATGGAAAATTTATGCTAGATCGATATGCACATCAAGAGTATAGCAAAATTTTTCAAGAATTTTCAGATCACAAATAACATTTATTCCAACAAGATAAACATGCAATTCAGAGTCTGTAAATAAAGAATATTAAAGTTCTTGCATTAAATGCATAAAAGAACTAAAACAGAAGGTGATTTTCGCAATTTACCTACGAAATGCGTGCAAAGCATGTGACTTGAGGAGGCGGGTGCGTTTTTGCAAATCTGAAATGTCTGGAGGTCGAATGTAAGTTCCCTCAATTAAAGCTTCTAGCAAGAGCGTTTCTGCAATTATGCAAATGTCCAAGGGTTGCTATGTAAATTTCCAAAATAAAGTAATGCCCTAGGGTCTCCTTTGTTTGAATCGCAAGAACAACAAGAGGGGGTGGCCGCCGCCTTTCTCCTTCTTCTCCCACGCGGTGGGCACGTGGCTGATCGGAGGGGCGGTTGCGGTGGACTTTGGCGGTGGCCGGTGCAAGGATGAGCGGGGCTCCGCGCGGTGGGGAGCGCACGTGGAGGTCGGGGAGCTCTGGGCGACCGCGATGGCGGCGCCGCTGGAGGAGACGTGGGCTCGCGGCACGCGTCACGGAGGGGGGGTGATGTGTAGCACGGCGCACCACGGGGCAGCGATGGCGCACGAAGTCGGCGAGGTGCGTGGTGGGGCTCTGCACAGCAGGAGGGTGGCACCGAGGGCACGGCGGTCATGGGGTTCTGGAGAGTGCTGGATGGCAGCGCGCATCCGCGCACATCCGCGCAGATCTGGAGGATGGGGCAGAGCAAGGCGAAATGACGGTCGGCCGCCGCTGGCGTCGATGGCGGCGTCGCTGGAGGTGCTGCTGGCGGGGCAAGGCGGAACGGCGGTGCCGCCGACGGCGATGGAGTTGGTGGGCGGCGGGGGTGTCATCCCCGCTGCTTGTTGAATTTTTTTGTAATTTTTTTTAAAATGATGTAAACAGTAAACAAAAAAAGAAAAACCTTTTTTTTTAAATCCGAAAAACAGGAAATAAAAAGGATAAAGATTTTTTGTTTTTTTTTAATTTTTTATATGATCCTGCAAAACAAACGTTAGAGAACAAAAAGAAACAATTTTTTTATTTATTTACAAATCGGAAAATGAATGGGGATCTGGCGAATGTGGAAAATTGAATCTGATTCTTCGACCACCGTGCATGGACAGAGTTGATAGATCGTGGGAGATAGAAATCGAAGGTGGAGAGATCGAGAAGATGAGATGAAAACTCGAATCGTTGGTGGATCAAATCGTAATGTTGATTATATGATCTAAAAAATGACTACAAAATAAAATTGCAATAATGAAGATACGATTAAACTAGATGAAATAAGAAGAAAAATGATGACGGATCTCACCTTAGGAGCGGAAAAAGGACTGTGATCGCCTCGACGAAGGCCGACTCGCTGTCACCGGACGGCTCGGAGGCTAGACACCTTTTCTCGACAAGAAGACTCTCAGAGATCGGGCTCCTCTCTCTAAATATTGATCAAGTTGGAATGAGGGAGAAGGAGCCATACAAATAGAAAAGAGATGAAATTTGAATTTTTGAATTTTTAATTTTTTGGTGGAAGAGATAAGAGATTTAAATTGAAATGAATTTTTTTGAATTTTTTTGGTGGAAGAGATAAGAGAGATGAAAAGAGACAAAATAAAGGAGATAAAAATATTTACAAATATATATAATTTTTTGAATTTTCGTCACTTATTTAATTGGATTAAAAAATGTTATTTTTTTATTTTTTATGGAGGTTAATTAAAAATAGCAACTATATGCATATACTATATACATATATGACATTATATATAAGGGTAAATGGTGAAATTAGCCTTTTGTTTTGAAAGAATTTTTTTATTTTTGTTTTTTTAAAAAAAGTAAAACTATTTACAAAAATATACAAATACAATATGCACAAAATACAAGGGAAAATTGCACAAACCACCTCAGAAAACTGACTTTTCAACTGTAACTCCAAAAATTATGAAAATACAGCCATTTTGAAGATAATTTAATTTCGAATCCAATGGAAGTGAGATTGATTCAATTTGAGCTCATATGGAGCCGGAATTGGTCTTTCAATTAGTGCTTAGTGGCTTTTTCCAAGTGTGGGTACTTTTATTATGTACATGATTATATTGTGTAATTATTTTTAATAATTAGAACACATTTTTATTTACAACTTTGGTTTTGAATGTTATTTGATTTGAGGTCAATTAAGGTACAAATAAATTAGTGTCAGTTTTATACAGATATATACAAAATAAGTGAGAACACATTTTTTTGGATTTTCTGGTTAAGGATCCTATCTCCCCCTACTTTATTCCTGGTCGATCAGGTCAAGTCTTGACCTTCTCTTGAGGTTCGGGTCAGCCTGTATATAGTCTTCCTTTTTTTATTATTTTTTTCCTTTTTTATTTTCTTTTCTTTATTTTTCCTTTCTTTCTTTATTTATTTATTTTAGGTTAAAATTAGTAAGAAGTGTACACTATTTTCACACAAATGCAAGTTAGTAAGAATATGGAGTTAGTGTTATATGCAGGTGTTTTATAAGGGATTTTAAGTTAAAATAAATGAATAAAGATGACGAATCGCATATTCATCATCCCCCTATGTTTTACCTTTGCTAGTCCCTTAGCAAACATTTATTTGAAAGAATAAGTGAAGAAAAAGAAAAAGAAAGGGAAAATAAAGAAAGGAGGACAACACTGAGTATTGAACTTATCTTCATAAAATTGTAGTTTGGAGCTCTGTCGGACCTTTGGATTATTAGTGTGTCGGAACTTCTGTGAGACTTAGAATTTTAAAATCGACAACCTTCAAGTTCTACACATCATTGTCACAGTTTCGGCTCAGAAGCCATCTTAGATCAATCCTCTTCCCAAAGCACACCCTATGAACATTGAACAATCGACTCATGTGTGTGAAAGGTGTTAGCTCTTCCCATTCAGAATGCCGGACTACCATGCAAATCTCCTCTCCAGTAACTCGTCCTCAGAGAGTCGGGTATTTCCTTCTAAGGTCTGTCGCACTGTATTCACAATCGAAATGGGGGAGAAGTTAGAAGAAGGAGAAAAGAAGTGGAGGGTGGCCTGTGTAGTCATCTCTCCTTGTGAAGCTGGCCAGTGTAGCCGAGTCTCCACCAAGATCTGCAGGTTTTCTTAAAGCTTGGACCTTTTTAGTTAGATGTTTATTTGGTAGTGGCTTCTTTGTATTTGGATTTTTGTTAGTTATGCTTGGATCTTGTTGTGCCCCTACGGATGTAGAATCTTTTTGTTTCCGTACATTTTTTGGGGTCTTAGAAAAAATTGTGCTCAGCCGTCCATCCCTTTTTCGAAGATTTATTTCAACCCGTACTCTGGTCTTTAGATTTCCACGCTACCAGAAAAGAAACTCACACAGTCTTCCAACATCCCGTTTGAGTTGGGCTAAGTGCATAGTGCGAGAGTACAAATTGATTCCCTATTCCAGAGCTATACCCAGAATGAAGAGACCAGGTTAGACATTAAGAGTCAAACGTTGCACATTGTCATGTGGAACTCAAAGAATTAAGTCAAATACCTGAAGCTTCTAAAATCCTATTTCTCGGTGAAGTTCCTCTGAAAATTAAGTGGATTAAGGTCCAACTAAGCTCCATTCTTCAATTTTATTCCAGACATAGTTTAAATATCAATACTATCCTGACAAAAATGCACATGCAAAATACGAACAATGCAAAGAGGGTTTTTTTAAAGGAATGATGCACATGTGAAAAGAACATTTTTTAAAACAAATTTCTAATTTTGAACTTTTTATAGATTTTTTGAGGGAAAATGCAGATGTGAAAGAAAGGTTTTTTTTTACTTATGCAAATTTTTATAGAATTTTGGTTTTGTAGTTTTTTTGGAAAAAGGGTTAGTAAAATATATACAAGTATATACAAGATTTTTTTGTTTGTTTTGTTTGTTTTTTGGGGTTGTTTTTTTTGTTTTTTTTGTTTTTTTTGTTTTTTGTTTGTTTTTGTTTTGTTTTTTTGTTGTTTTGTTTGTTTTTTACACACGTGGATTCTATAAATTATACACATATCCCTCCAAATAAATGTATTTAAAAGTACGAGTTATGTCTAAAGTATATATACAATATATACGACACCCCCTATACTTAGCTTGAACCATGTCCTCATAGTGATCAAAGAGCGAAAAAGGAAGACATAACTCGTGCTAAGTATAGAAAAGTGAAAAGAACCCTATGCTACAATGACTCAAAGAGAGGATAAAAAGAAGAGAAAATGGTGATCCCCCCTATACATAGGATCAAGTAATCCTAAGTATAACGGAATGTACAAAAGGGGAAAACCGATGAAGAGAATGTACAGACTCAAAAAATAAAAAGACACGATATGAACAATGAAGTGAATGACAAAAAATATAAATAGATATTTACAACTAAGAATAGCAGGTCAAAAGAGAAACCTAACTACCCTCACCGTGCCTCCCCGGCAACGGCGCCATTTTGTTGGAAGGGAATTCGTGGGGGTTGGAAAATTTGATGGATAAAAATATTGTCGTGGTCGTTGCAATCCCCAAAATCCTGTGACAACAAAAAAATATTTTTTATTATTTTTGCTACTTATTAAACTGTATAGCGGACAGGGTCGAACTCAGGGAGGCTACAATTCCCAAGGGTTATTCAATTAATCGAAAATCAATTAAGAGAAAACAAGAATCTCAAAGGACAAATATCCTTGGTTTTTGTGATTTTTTATCTTTGTATTTTTTTTATTTTTTTATTTCTATTTTTTGTATTTTTTTATTTTCAAATTTTTAGTGATTTTGATTTTGAATTTTTTTTATTTTCAAAAATAACACGAAACAATATAAACAAGATCAAGAATATGCACACTAACTCTTTTTGCAATTTTTCAATTAGCCAAAAATATTCAGAAAAATCCAAAGAAAATATTTTTGGGTTTTGAAAGTTTTGAAATATATTTGAGAATTTTTGTGGAATTTTCAGATGTTTTTGTATTTTTCTAAAAATCAAACAGTGAGAGAATAAGAAAATATGCATAGCCTGGAGTAATTTACAACTTAAAAATATTTTAAGTGCCCCAAAACTCCTAATAATTATTTTTATAACAAACTACAGGCAAATATCTACAAACAGGAACAGAAATCACAATTTTCGGATTTTTGTAGATATTTTTATGATTTTTAGAAGATTTTTGATGTTTTTCAATTTTTTGGGATTTATAAATAATTAATGCATGAAAATTGGTCAGAAATTAAAAGACAGTGAAATAAAACTACCCTATTTTTTGGAATTTTTAGAACAATATTTGATTTTTTATGAATTTTGGAATTTCAATAAGACAAAAAGACACTATTTTTAAAAAAAAATAATAAATGAAGGCAAAATGTAATGGAAAATTTAAGCTAGATAGATATGCACATCAAGAGTACAGCACAATTTTTCAAGAATTTTCAGATCATAAATAACATTTATTCCAACAAGATAAACATGCAATTCAGAGTCTGTAAATAAAGAGCTGAAATGTGAATATTAAAGTTCTGGCATTAAATACATAAAAGAAGTAAAACATAAGGTGATTTTTGCAATTTACCTATGAAATGTGTGCAAAGCACGTGACTTGAGGAGGCGAGGACGTTTCTGCAAATCTGAAATGTCTGGGGGTCGAATATAAGTTCCCTCAATTTAAGCTTCTGGCAAGAGCATTTCTGCAATTATGCAAATGTCCAGGGGCTGCTATGTAAATTTCTAGAATAAAGTAATGCCCTAGGGTCTCCTTTGTTTGAATCGCAAGAACAATAAGAGGGGGTGGCCACCGCCTTTCTCCTTCTTCTCCCACGCGGTGGGCGCATGGCTGATCGGAGGACGGCTGCGGCGGACTTCAACGACGGTCGGTTCGAGGAGGAGCGGGGCTCCGTGTGGTGGGGAGCGCACGCAGAGGTCAGGGAGCTCTGGCCGACCGCGATGGCGGCGCCACTGGAGGAGACGCGGGCTCGTGGCCGACGGAGGAAGGGCTGCAGGAGATCACGCATCGGCCACACGCCATGGAGGGGGGGTGCTGGGTAGTGCGGTGCACCGTGGGGCAGCAATGGCGTACTAAGTCGGTGAGGTGCGCGGTGGGGCTCCGCATAGCAGGAGGGCGGCGTTGCGGGCACGGCGGTCGTGGGGTTCTGGAGAGTGCTGGATGGCAGCGCGCAGCCGGGCACGTCCGCGCGGATCTGGAGGATGGGGCCGAGCAAGGCGAAACGGCGGTCAGTCGTCGCTGTCATCGATGGCGGCGCCGTTGGAGGTGCTGCTGGCGGGGCAAGGCGGAACGGCGGTGCCGCCGACGGCGATGGAGTTGGTGGGCGGTGGGGGTGGCGTCCCCGCTGCTTGTTGAATTTTTTTGGTAATTTTTTTTGAAATGATGTAAACAGTAAATAAAAAAGGAAAATCTTTTTTTTGTTTTTGTAAATCCGAAAAACAGGAAATAAAAAGGATAAAGAATTTTTTGTTTTTTTGTTTTTTATATGATCCTGCAAAACAAATGTTAGAGAACAAAAAGAAACATTTTTTTTATTTATTTACAAATCAGAAAATGAATGGGGATCCGGCGAATGTGGAAGATTGAATCCGATTCTCCAACCGCTGTGCATGGTCGGAGTTGATAGATCGTGGGAGATAGAAATCGAAGGCGGAGAGTTCGAGAAGATGAGATGAAAACTCGAATCGTTGGTGGATCAAATCGTGATGTTGATTATATGATCTAAAAAATGACTACAAAATAAAATTACAACAATGAAGATATGATTAAACTAGATGAAATAAGAAGAAAAATGATGACGGATCTCACCTTCAGAGCGAAAAAAGGACCGTGATCGCCTCGACGAAGGCCGACTCGCTGTCATCGGACGGCTCGGAGGCTAGACACCTTTTCTCGACAAGAAGACTCTCGGAGATCGGGCTCCTCTCTCTAAAGATTGATCAAGTTGGAATGAGAGAGAAGGAGCCATATAAATAGAAAAGAGATGAAATTAGAATTTTTTAATTTTTTTGGTGGAAGAGATGAGAGATTAAAATTGAAATGAATTTTTTGAATTTTTTTGGTGGAAGAGATAAGAGAGATGAAAAGAGAAAAATAAAGGAGATAAAAATATTTACAAAATTATATAATTTTTTGAATTTTCGTCACTTATTTAATTGGATTAAAAAATGTTATTTTTATTTTTTTGGAGGTTAATTAAAAATAGCAACTATATACATATATGACATTATATACAAGGGTAAATGACAAAATTAGCCTTTTTGTTTTTAAATAATTTTATTTTGTTAAAAAAAGTAAAACTATTTACAAATATATACAAATACAATATGCACAAAATACAAGGGAAATTTGCACAAACCACCTCAGAAAACTGACTTTTCAACTGTAACTCCAAAAATTATGAAAATACAGCCATTTTGAAGATAATTTAATTTCGAATCCAATGGAAGTGAGATTGATTCAATTTGAGCTCATATGGAGCCGGAATTGGTCTTTCAATTAGTGCTTAGTGGCTTTTTCCCAGCGTGGCTACTTTTATTTCGTACATGATTTAATTGTGCAATTATTTTTAGTAATTAGAACACATTTTTATTTACAACTTTGGTTTTGAATGTTATTTGATTTGAGGTCAATTAAGGTACAAATAAATTAGTGTCAGTTTTATACAGATATATACAAATTAAGTGAGAACACATTTTTTTGGATTTTCTAGTTAAGGATCCTATCTCCCCCTACTTTATACTTGGTCGATCAGGTCAAGTCTTAACTTCTCTCGGGGTTCGAGTTAGCCTGTATACATTCTTCCTTTTTTATTATTTTTTTCCTTTTTTTATTTTCTTTTCTTTATTTTTCCTTTCTTTCTTTATTTATTTTAGGTTAAAATTAGTAAGAAGTGTACACTATTTACACACAAATGCAAGTTAGTAAGAATATGGAGTTAGTGTTATATGCAGGTATTTTATAAGGGATTTTAAGCTAAAATAAATGAATAAAGATGACGAATCGTAGATTCATCAAGCAGGGATTGCCTCCACCCATTTGTTTACATATTCGACGGCTAGCAGAATCAATGCCCCAAGCGTCGAAGACGTCGGGAATCTCAATGTATTTCAGAGGCATTGTATCTCTCGTATTGATGTTCCTGGTCATTCTCTAAGAGTCAATACATTTCTTTACATAATCAGTTTCATCCTTGAATAGAGTTGGCCACCAAAGGCCACATTGGAGTACTTTTGTAGTCGTTCTCTTTTTAGAATGGTTTCCACCAGCTTTAATCCTTTGATAGTGGTATAGACACCTGTGATCTCCTCCTAAGGTATATACCTCCTCTAGATGCAATCTGCTCCCTCTCGAGATAGATGTGGATCCTCCCATTGGTAGAAATGGATGTGTGCCAAGAACTTATCAACTTTAATCTTCAGCAAATTCGACGGAGTCTTCTTGGCAACAAGGTAATTCACGATGTCAACATACCAGGGGAGCGAAGCGATAGATAGAATTGCCTCATCTGAAAAAGTCTCAATAATGGGAATGGAATTCTATTCAGGAGACTCAACTTCGACTATTCTAGAAAGATGATCTGCCACCACATTTTGGATGCCAGGTTTATGATAAATTTCCAAGTCAAATTCCTGGAGAAGAAGAATCATTTGAATTAGACGAGGTTTGGCATCTTTCTTACTCTGTAAGTACTTGATGGCAGAATGGTCTGTATAGATGATAACCTTGTATCCTAGTAAATGCGATCTGAACTTCTCTAGGGCAAACACTACAGTTAGCAGCACATTCTCTGTGGCTGTGTAGTTCTTTTGGGCCTCATCTAATGTTCTGTTAGCGTAGTGAATTGCATATGACAACCCATTCCGTCTTTGTCCTAGCACAACACCAATTACAAAATCAGAAGTATCAATCATGATCTCAAAGGGTAGAGACCAATCAGGTGGCTGGAGGACAGGAGAATGTGCGATTAAATCCTTCAACAGATTGAAGGATTGGAGGACCCTGTCGGCCACTACAAAATCGGCCTCCTTACCAAGTAGCTTAGTCAGCGGTCGGGCAATTTTGCTGAAGTCTTTAATGAATCTATGATAAAAACCAACGTTCCCCAAAAATAACCGGACTTGCTTTAGATTTATCGGTGGCTCTAGTTTCGAAATTACGTCCACCTTTGCTGGGTCAATCTCCATGCCACGCTTGGAGATGACATGGCCTAGTACAATCCCTTAAGTCACCATGAAGTGACTTTTCTCCAACAAGAGCACAAAGTTCACATCACAATACCTCTTGAAACTCAATCTAAATAACCCAAACACTGGTCAAAGCTATCTTCATAGACCGAGAAGTCATTGATAAAAACTTCGAGAAAACTACGGACCATATCTGCAAAAACTACCAACATACATCTCTGGAATGTCATGGATGCGTTGCACAATTCAAAGGGCATCCTTCTGAAGGCATATATCCCTAATGGACATGTAAAGGTAGTCTTCTCCTAATCTTAAGGAGTGATGGAGACTTGATTATACCTGGAGTAACCATCCAAGAAGCAGAAGTTTTTCTTCGCAGCCAGTCTTTTCGACTATCTGGTCGATGAAGGGTAATGGAAAGTGGTTCTTATTTGCAAGATTTAAGCATCAGTAATCCACACGGACGCACCATGAAGTCGACAATCGGGTCAGAATCCCCTCTCCTTTGTCATTGGTAACAATGGTAATCCCTAATTTCTTAAGCAGTACGTGTAGGGGACTCGCCCATTTGGAATCGGAGATGGGATAGAGAAATCTCGCATCACACCATTTGGTGATTTCTTTCATGACCACCTCCCACTGGTTGGGGTTCAATCTACATTGAAATTTCCGAGAGGGTTTGTTGTCTTCTTCTAGATATATGTGATGCAAGTAAAATGAAGGACGTATCCCATGGAGATCCGTAATAATCTAGAATACAACCTTGCAGTTTCTTTCAAAAATCTCAAACAGGTGAGATTCTTGCTCTTCGGTTAGATGGGAATTTATGATGATCGGATGCATATCTGGTTCTCCAGTAAGGAAGGCATATATCATATTCGAGGGAAGAGGCTTGATCTCTGTTGGGGTAGTAGTCAGCTTGGTGGTGACTTCAGCAATTGTAATAGGAGTTTTCGACTGTTTGTAGTTTATTGTTGGGCATTCATAATCGGAAATTAAAACATCACACAGTCTGCAACAAATTCATCCTGCTCATACGAGGATGATTGTTAAATCAACTCAAGGTATCCATCAGTAAAAATCTCATTGTCAAAGACATCGGTAAATTCAACTACGTTATCTAGGATTTCCTCAAGAGAGAGGAATGCTTGTGTTTTAATGTTATCCAGGAACGAATATGTCTCTGATCTTGGCCAAAAAATTGCAGTCTTCTTCTTCATTTGGTTTGAGCTCTCTCACTACATATGCCACTTCTGCATGTTTCAGTTTCAGGACCATCTCTATTGACACTTTATCATTGTTGGAGCAAAAAGTGTTCTCTCCACTACCGAAATATACTACTGCCTCGGTTGTTTGAAGGAACGACTGACCAAGAATGATATGAGTGTGGAGTAGAGGGGCGGAGGTGTCCATGTCCAGAACAATGAAATCAATAGGAAATTGCATGATGATAATTGATGAATTTATGATTCATCACTCTTAAAGTTGAAAATAGAGTCTTGTTCCCGAGTAAATAGCAGCATATATCCCCTTATCTTGCATAATTAGCATTCACACATGCATGCATAATATATGCATTTTAGCATCCATATTTGCATTAAATAAGAAGCCCAATTCACTTGTGTCTTTACCATTATTCACCTATTTATCTGTATTTTATACTCACTCCAAAGCCAATAAAATCATCTCTATACCGTGCATATTACTAACTAATAATACAAAGAAAAGGGCACAATTTCTAACTTGTAAAATGACTCAATAAAACCCCAGACCCAGTTGAAGACCTCTGAATTCGCTTAAAATTTACATAAGGAGATAGCTGCCTCCCTGAGTTTGACATTGGGCTTGCCCAAGTAAAATAAATCTGCCGCTCGCGATTAACTCAACATTAATTAAAAGTGGTATTTTTAACATAGCTTAGATTACCCGACTGCAACGAACTTAAAATTTAATTTAACCATTAATTTGATCGAATTAACAAGGGTAGCTAGAGCAACGTCAAAATGGCGTCGTTGCCGGGGAGGCATGTCTTAGGTTAATTTCTAGAGAATTTTTGAGTGTTTGATTTTCCATCCCCGGGTAGTCTGATTCCCGGCCTTCTTGTTAATATTTTTATGTCCTTTATTTTTTTTGAGTATTTTGTGTCGTCCTTTATTTGACCTCAATTTGTTTTTGTACGAGGAACACAAGGAGTCGAAGGCGCTTCGAGGAGCTTGCATTTTGAACTTTTTGAGTGATTGTGAGGACTTGTATTTTTTGTTATTTTTCATTATTTTTTGCATTCTTTCTAGCAGTTCCCGTTTAGGTTCTCACGTGTGTAAAAATAGTGGAAACGTGTCCCTGTGTGCTATGTGGATTGTTTTTTAGATTAGGCTAGCACTAGCAGCTCCTTGAGCCACTTTAGGACTTACTTGTGCTTGTAATATTCTAAGACCACACATCACACATAAAGACGCACTTATACCGCAGATCTAGTGAAATTTAATTGGTGCTTCACTCGCTAATAGAACTGCATGTCTAGGAGCGGATTTTATCATCTGCATTTGCATATAGTGTAAAAAGTTTTCAATTCTGTCCTGCATCCTGCATAAAAGCGAAGGGATCACTGTAAGTCTTCTCAACTTGGCATATCATCATTGATTTATCGTGCATCAGCTTTTCTTGACTCCTTTCTCTTGGTTTTTCATAACTTAGGTAAAAAGGAAATTGGGATTGGACGTTAGGAGTGTCATGTGGTTGGACTTAATCAGTGATAACTTAAAACCAGGACTGCTAAACATAATTGACCAAAAAATCAATAAAATCGGAAATTCTGCTTGCGGGAAATCAACCCCGAACTTATTTTCAGGCTGAGTGAGGGTACTAGAGTGTGTGAGCACCCTATGGTAGAGACAAAAATCCTCGCTTTCCATATCGCGTACCCCAATCCGAGAAAATATCAACGACTGAGCTTTTGGTCAACTGACCAGCGCCAAGTAGCCTCTGCCTACTCCGGTAGGTAGATAGGAGTGAAATTGTGGTGCACCGTAAGAAGTTGCTAGTAGCCTCCGCCTGCGCTTACAGGTAGATAGGGATGAGTATTGGGTCGGGCCGGCCCGACCCGACCCGCAACCCGACCCGAACCCGAACCCATTACATATCGGGCCGGGTTCGGGCCTAATAAATTAACCCATTTAGTTAACGGGCCGGGCTCGGGCTATGTAAAACCCGACCCGCACCCTACCCGATAGCCCGGCCCGACCTTTGACCCTACCCAACCCGACCCGGACCCCCTCCCCCGCCCGAGCCCCGACCCGACCCAGTCCCCCACCCAGACCCAACCGGCCAACCAAATACCCAACCCCGCAACGCATACCCTATCGCGGTCACGCACCCCCTCCCTCCCAGTCCCCATTCCCGAACCCTACTCGCCGCCACCCCTACGACGCCACCCCCCTCCCCAGTCCACAACCCTACTCGCCGCCACCCCTCGCCGCCACCCCTGCGACCCCTACTCGCCGCCACCCCTACTCGCCGCCACCCCTCGCCGCCACCCCTGCGACCGCGAGCCCTTGCACCCCCGGGCCCCCGCCGACTACCCTCCCTCTCCCTGACGAAGACCCCCCAGCCCCAGGTCCCCCACACCCCTTGTGCGAGTTGCGGCCCCTTGCCGCCTTGCGAGTTGCGGCCTTGCCGGCGTTGCCGCCTTTGGGGTTGCCGCCTTGCGAGTTTTAGAAGCCCCTTGCCTCTTCAAGCCTTGCGACTGCGAGTTGCGGAAGCCCCTTGGCCCTTCAGGCTTCAGTCCTTGCGAGTTGCCGCCTTGCGACATCTCCGATTCTCTCCTCCCCACGGCCACAGCGTTCCAGCCGCCACCGCCGCGCCCCGACGTCGCTCCGGATGTCCATCATTTTGGGTAACTGCAAAGGTATATTAAAATTCATTTAAGATGTTAGATGAAGAATTTATAATTTTATTAGTAGTTGTTATTATTATTTCGTAATTATGTGAGTAATATAAGTTGGTAGTAGTATTTTTATGAGTAAATGGTGGTTAAGTAGGTAATTTTATTCGATTTGTAGATGTCAAACATCGTAATAGAGGAAGAAGCAACACCCATGTCTGAAGAAAATGCTACTCCTATTGCTTTAGATGTTGATGAGAAAGATCCTAGTACACGGAAAAGACAAGCTAGATCATGGGTGTGGTCTCATCTCACTAAATTAGGAGTTCAAAGTGGAAAAGAAATGTGCAAATGCAATTACTGTGGGAAGCCATTAACATGTGAAGCAAAAAATGGAACGAAACATCTTCAGCGACATCTAAATGATGTTTGTACTCATTTCAAGAGACATTCCAAATCACAAAGTATTCTAAGTTATAAAGTTTCCGATTATGGAAGTACAATCAGCACTTGGAAGTTCAATCAAGAGCGGAGTAGAGAAGATTTTACTGGTGTTGTTGTGGATTGTGAGCTTCCCTTTATGATTGTCGAACATCCAACTTTTAAAAATTGGCTTGAAAATCTACAACCAAAGTACAAAATACTTTCCCGATTCACAACTCAAAAAGATTGCATGAAGATGTTCGCAAGTAAGAAAGAGAAGTTGAAGGATTTTTTCAAAAATTCAAGGTTGAGAGTTTGCCTCACAACTGATATGTGGACTTCATTGCAAAATCTTGGTTACATTTGTGTCACAGCTCATTACATTGACAATCACTGGAAGATGCACAAGATTATCATAAGCTTCAGTGTGCTCACTTCTCGTCACACAGGAGATAACATTGCTCAAGCAATCATTAATTGTTTGAATGATTGGAATATTGAAAAGTTGACAAGTATAACTGCTGACAATGCCTCAACAAATGATGTGGTTGTGCAAAATCTTATTGAGCATTACTCTTTCAATAGTGCACTTCTCCAAAATGACAATTTGTTTCATGTTAGATGTTGGGCTCATATCTTGAATCTTGTTGTTCAAGATGGCTTGTCTGAGATTAAAGATATCATTGGCAAGGTGCGTAATCTTGTAAAATGTGTCAAGTACTCACCTAGAAGATATCAAGAGTTTCTTGAAGTTGCAAAGCAAGAGGGTGTTCGAACAGATAGGGGTTTGAAGCTAGATGTCTGTACAAGATGGAATTCCACCTACTTGATGCTGCAGTCAATTTTGGTGTATCAAAAGGTGTTCAATCGCATGAAGTCTCGAGATTCACAATTTTCTGATGCTCTTCCCATTGGGGAATGAAAAGAGTAGAAAATGTATGTTCAATTCTTGAAAATTTTCATAATGCAACAAAATTGTTCTCAGGTAGAAGATATTCAACTGCCAACTTGTTCTTCAGTATGATTTTTGAGATTGAGAAAGATTTAAATTTGTTGTTGGAGAATGAAGATGCCTTAATAAAAAACATGGCCATGAAGATGCATTCTAAATTTGATAAATATTGGAAGGATCGGAAATGTATGCTTCCTTTAGCTATTGCAACAATATTGGATCCTCGTCTGAAGTTGCAATTTCTACGATTTTCCTATTCCGAGTTATATCCAGGAATTGAGGGTGTTGAATATATTTCGGAAGTGGAGAATGCCTTTTATGCACTTTTTGATGAGTATGCAATGTTGTACAAGGATACCTACTCCGCCAGACCATCATCAACAAATTTGTCAGAAGAAGGGCAGTTGGATGCTCATTCTAGCAAGAGAATGGAAGACATGGTGAGTAAGTTCAGAAAGAAAAAAAAAGAATCAGGAACATCACAAAGTGGTAAATCAGAGATTGATCAGTACTTTGAAGATGACTCTGCAGACAATGATGAATATGAGAGGTTTAAAATTTTGAAATGGTGGGATGTCAACTCTTGCAAATATCGTGTGCTATCATGCATGGCTCGTGACTTTCTACCTATTCCTGTATCGACTGTGGCATCAGAAAGTGCATTCAGCACTGGTGGTAGAATTATCGATGAATACCGTAGCAACTTATCCCCAAAAACAGCTGAAGCATTGGTGTGTTGTCAAGATTGGAGGCGTGATGAAAGACATGTAGACGATGAGGAGGACGACATCGACGACGAAGATGTTGAGGAGGATGTGGGCGATGAGAGATTATTTGGTTAGTAGAGTTATTTGTTCATTACTTATAACTTTAATTTGTGGTTTATATATATCTTATTCACTAATTACTTACTTCTGTTGTTATAGATTCATCAACGATTTCATGATTAAGGAGATGAACTTTTTTGAACAAAAAAGGGGGACGCGTCCAAGCTATCATGTAAGTGTAATTTCAAATTGATGCCTTCTAGATATAATTTCAATTATACATACTTGTATTTAATGTTTACTTTTTTTACAGGTTAATGGCATGTGGAACGAAGATCTTCAACTTACATATTGACTTTGGGCCATTGATGATAGTCTCTAATGTCATATTTGTTAGAACTATCAATAGACTGCGTACCTTTGTAATAACTAGGAACTTTGTTCTGATTTTCTTTGACCAATTTCGGTGTTTGAACTTATTTGATTTATGGTTGCCCATGATTATACTTGCACTTTTGCAGGTGTAGCCGTGTAAGTCTTTGTTTTAATTGCATTTGCATGTTTACCTTTGATCATTGAAATGGGGTGGATTTTGTCACGGTCTATTTTTTCTTATTTTATATTCCATTCGCAGGTTTGTTATATTTGTATTCCTCTTGCATGTTTATCTTGTATTGCATTTGCAGGTTGAAATGGGGTGGATTATGTCACGGTCTATTTTTTTTCCTTATCTTATATTCCATTCGCATGTTTGTATTCCTTTTGCAGGTTCATCTTGTATTGCATTTGCAGTTGCGGGTGTAGCGGCCCGTGTAGGTTGATGTTTGAATTTCATGTGTATCTGATGTTCATTGAGCATCACAAGTTAAATTTAGTCAAGATAAGTTGAAAATCTTTATATTATATGTGATGCCAGATGTTCCTAAATTATAAAGTTTAGTCGTTTGTTCAGCAGTGACATGTTACGAAATTAGAAACTTCGTGTTAATGTAATCAGATATTTAAATTTTTTTTAATAAAGGTGTCAAAAAACAATCAAGATTCTTTGGTTTATCACAAGTATTGTTAAGAAAAATTTCTTCTTAAAAGGACAATCACAAATATACTTTTATAAAGTACTTCATATTTATATTATATACTGTAGGAAAACAATTTTTTTAAGCCTATACACTTTATATATAAAAAAAATAAACTGGGCCGGCCCGACCCGAACCCGGCCCGTTTTACATCGGGCCGGGTTCGGGTTCGGGCTGGCCCATCCGAAAATTAACGGGCCAGAGCCCGACCCGAAGCCCGATATTGATAACGGGTTCGGGTTCAGGCTAAGGCCCAGCCCGGCCCGCCCGGCCCGATAATCATCCCTACAGGTAGATAGGAGTGAAGTTACAGCCTTGTCAGCCTCCACCTACTCTGTAGGTAGATAGGGGCAGATCCTTGAACTTTCAGCTGGGGATAGGAGCAAAGAAAGGAAGGGCATTGGTATCTAAGGCGACAGGTTAAACAGGGGAGACGCATCTGACTTGTAGCCGACTCTCCTCTAGGTCGCATAACCTTTGCTATTTGTCTGATAAATTCACACTTAACATCAACTAGATTAATCAGACTCGATTTCGAGTCCTTCACCGTGTTGAGTGTGAAAATACAGGGTTTGGATTCAATTGTTTGCTTCAGGTAGGAGTAAAATCCTATCTTAGAACTCCCGAATCTTCTTCTCACCATCCAAGATGACTGGCCGGGGGATATTGACTCTCGATTCACCAATCTTTCTTTGAGCCCCCCATGAAGCTCATCTTCACTGGTCCAAGCGCAACTTGGACCAACTAGAGCTCATAACCTTCTTGAGTTCTGGATCCCTCAAACCCCGGGTGGTTACTCTAAAACCAACCCTTTTCTCTCCTCTGATCCCACCGAAGAAGACCATCGCCTCGATAAGAATCCCTTCCTTGATATGTCCTCTAACCAAGACCATCTTCTTTACCTAAGACAAGAGGACAGAATGCCAAAGAAAAATCCTGACGAGGAGGAACACAGAGAGGACCCCATGATTCAAGTCTTAGCCCGGCTAGCTAGAGCCAAACAACTAAATGTAGAATTAACGGCTAGACTGGGACAGGTGATTGATGCTGAAGGAATTAACCGACCGATGGTAGATGCCTATAATCCTGTGGAGAATGAAATACATAGCTGGCTAGTACTTGAGGTCCCCCCTAAAGCATTTGAGTTGAAGCCCCACTTCCTGAGCTTGCTGCCAAAGTTCAACGGAAACGCCAATGAAGAGCTATATGCCTTCCTTAGAGACTTTGAGCTGGTTTGCAACAACCTTAGTCACCCTAGGGTTGGGCAAGATTACATCAGGCTGAAGGCCACGCCACCCCATTTGCCTTAGGAGATAAGGTCGCACATTGGTTGAAGAATCTCGGGGTGAGGTGTACTACCTGGATGCAGTCCAAGGACCTATTCTCGAAAAAGATCTACCCACTCAGTAGGACTAATCAGATGAGAACCAAGATCGCTAGTTTCTCCCAGGGATCCAATGAACCATTCCATGAAGCTTGGGATAGATTTAATGATTTAACTAAGAAATGCCCGTGCCACGGCATTACAAAAGCGATCTTAGCCCAGACCTTGTTCTGTGGCATGACCTTGGAGATGCAGGGATTAGTAAGTGTCGCCTGTGGAGGAAGCTATCTGAACAAAAATGAAGATGTTGTATAGAAGATCCTAGAGCAGATGGCGGAAACAGGCAGATCTCAGGCCACCAGGGCCTATCAGTTGTCTCCTTCAAGCCTATCCAACGAGATAACCCGGAGGACTGTAGCGGATCTGACAGACGACCTCATCCCCAGCATGGGGATAATATCAGATAAATTAACCATGGTCGAGCAGATTCACAAGAGGGTCACTGACCTTGAGGCACTCTCGCGATTACCAAAGCAAGTGGAGGAACTTACTGAGAAGGTAGCCAAGATACAGCTACCTGCCCCTTCTGCACCACTTGTACATGTACCTGTACACCGAGTTCATCTTGTATAGGAATAGGCACCGGGGCCTCAGAGTAGCTGGGTAGAGGAGCAGGCATACACTCAGCAGGACCATCATGCACCCCCACAAGTGGAGACAGGATACGAGGAGCCTCTGCAGGTGTTCGAGATCAACGGATTGTGGTCAGCCATGACCTCGTCGGCAGACAGTAGGGGATAGGGAACGGTCAGCCCCACCGACCTTCTCTAGCTTACCAAGAAACCAGCTACGTCCCTGGACCGCGCTTCCTACAGTCCCGGTCTGGACAAGGGTACCAGCCTCAGCAGCAGCAGCACACATTCCACTCGGGCCAGCAGGGTCCTCCACTTTCCCATCAGCAGCACCAGTACAGGCATGGTCAGCAGGGCCAGTACACAAACTCGTCCTCGAACCAGCACCAACCAGCCCAGCCCACCGGTGGATTGAAGTCCCTCACCTTGGCGATCCAAACCCTAACTGATAGTGTCCAACAGATCCAGAATGACTATCTGGATATGAGAATCAATTTATATCATGTCTCCTATAGCCAGGACCAGCAGATAGCATCAAAGATCCCAATTCACGCTCAAGTTCAGGCCAACCCAAATAGCTTGAATCAAGGACAGAACCGACCACAAGAGTAGGTATACTATTCAGATAACTCTTTATCTGAATATGAGATACTTCCGTATGATAATGTAAATCATATGTCCCTCAGGAGCGGAAGGATCGTGATCATACCTGATCGGGCACGGGCACCGGAGGAAGAAGCTGCCAAGTCTCTACTTGAGGAGAACTTGGAGGCAGAGGAGCAGCACCACCACCACCGGCAGAAGAAGACTTCTGAGACCTCCAAGAAGCAGGAGAACCGCACAGTAGTGAGTCCGGTGAGACCAATGAAGAGCCCGCACCTCCATCTGAGGAGGATGTCCCAGCAGACGCGGAGAATGCATTACCAGTTTTGCAGCAGAAATTTTCTTTTCGCCAGAGTCAAAGTCAGTCTCAGAGTCTGATTCATGTACAGAACTCAGTTCCAATTTTAAATGACAATCTTTCAGTTTCAGAATCTGAGTTGGCATCAATAATCCCTTTCCTCCGAGCGCTTAAGGATGGAAAGAAGAAAATCAAAAAAATACAAAAAGATGACCCTGAGACGGTAGAGTTTTGCAATAAACACATCAAGGTGACAATCTCTTTTGACAAGTATGTGGAGATGACACTTGCATTTCAGAAATACGTTAAGGTGAGATGCACACCTACTAGGGCCAGCAGGAAGACCAAAAGCCATGTTGAGAAACACGTTCTGTCAGTAGACACTACTTGTGCAATAAAGAACTCATTTCCGAGGAAACAAAGAGACATGGGCGCACATTATGTGGTGAGTCACGTCGATGACACTACGTTTGCACGCACTCTCCTTGACAACGGATCCTCAATTAACTTAATGCCTACAACCCTCTATGAGCGACTTAATCTCGGACCTCTTAGTAAATCTAGAGCCCTACTTCAGTTTGCAAATAAATCAACCAAGAGGTCCCAAGGAGAATTGCGGAATGTTGTCATCAAAGTCGAGGGTCAGGAGTACATGGTGGACTTTACCGTCCTTGATATGGAGACCCCTCGTAATTTGAGAGATTCTCATATCATATTAGGAAGGCCCTTCCTGAGAACAGCGGGGGCCTTATTTGATTACAAGATTGGGAAGATACAGTTCCAAACTCTAGGCGGAGATGAGGAACTTGAGATGAAGCAGACCAGATGGCAGAGACTGGATTCAGAATCCAGCACCGAGTACTTTTCATCCGAAGCAGATTGCATTCACGTAGACATTGTTGGTCCATGGAGACAGAAACCAACTAGCACCGATGAGTCCCTCTCCTCCGGAGAAGATATTGTGCATGAGTCAGTTTGCGAGGCCTTTAGAAACGAGTGCAGCACAGAATATGCATCCCCCTACATCTTTGATGACTTAGAGGCCCAACTGGGCCTGACAATCCTTCTCTCTTTAGGACAATCAGAAGATGAGGATGACGAGTCGGATGTGGCTTTTGTCGATTGCTTGGAGACCTTTGACGACCCGACTCTAGAGCCGAATGACTTGGTGGCAGCAATTTCAAAGACTGGTCCAGCCACTACCAGCACAGAGCCAGATTCGATTGAGCCAGACTTCCTTGATGATCAAACATTACCTGAGCTCAAACCTTTACCCATAACACTTAAGTATGCCTTCCTTGCGAGACAAGAGAAGAAGTATCCGGTCATCATCAGCTCATGATTGACCGAGGAGCAGGAATCTCGCTTGCTAGAGATCTTGGAGAAAAACCGCAAGGCGATAGGTTGGAGCATATCCGATCTCCACGGGATAAATCCCACTCTGTGTTCGCACCATATCTACTTGGAGAATAAGGCTAAACCCTCTCGTAAATTCTAACATTGGTTGAATCCAAATTTACGAGAGGTGGTGAAGAAGGAGATAGAGAAATGGTGCGACGCGGGTTTTATTTATCTCATCTCCAACTCCAAATGGGTGGCCCCAATCCACGTTGTCCCAAAAAAGTCAGGAATTCAGACGACCACCAATGAAGACGAAGAAGAGCTCGTGACGCGAGTACCCATGTCGTGGCACGTCTGTGTGGATTACAGATGCCTGAATGCTGCGACGAAGAAGGATCATTTCCCCTACCATTCATTGATCAAATCTTAGAGAGATTAGCAGGGAAAGAATTCTTCTGCTTTTTGGATCGGTTCTCATGCTACAATCAAGTAGCCATAGCTCCGGAGGACCAGGAGAAAACCATGTTTACATGCCCCTTTGGTACCTATGCTTTCAGGCGCATGCCCTTTGGGTTATGCAATGCTCCCAATACTTTTCAAAGGTGCATGATTGTTGTATTCACCGAAATGGTCAGTGAATTCCTGGAAGTCTTCATGGATGACTTCTCGGTCCACGACGATTCCTTCGATTCATGTCTTAAGAATTTGGACCGAGTCCTCAAATGATGTTGTGAGGTCAATATGGTGCTCACATCGGAGAAAAGTCACTTCATGGTGACGAAAGGCATTGTGTTGGGGCATGTCATCTCCAAGAGAGGAATGGAGGTTGACCCTGCCAAGGTGGATGTGATCAGACGACTCCAGACACCAACTAACCTGAAACAGTTGCGGTCGTTCCTTGGGCATGTCGGATTTTATCAAAGATTTATCAAGGATTTTTCTAAGATTTCCCGACCACGAACTGAGCTTTTAGACAAGGACATGGAGTTCATTGTGGATCACAAATGTCTCGAAGCCTTTAAGCTACTACAAGGAATGATCATGGACGTCCCGATCCTACAAGCCCCAGATTGGTCCCTGCCTTTTGAGATCATGACAGACGCATCAGACTTTGTTGTTGGGGATGTGTTAGGACATAGGAGGGATGGCGTCCCGTTCGCCATACACTACGTAAGCAAAGTGCTTGATACTGCTCAACGTAACTATACAGTTACAGAAAAGGAGATGCTTGCGTTAGTGTTTGCCTTGGATAAATTCAGATCTCACTTAATCATATCCAAGGTAGTTGTGTTCACAGATCATACAACACTACGTTACTTAATGGAAAAGAAGGACGTGAAGGCGCGTCTTTTTAGGTGGATTCTGCTTATCCAGGAGTTTGATTTGGACATTCGTGACAAATCTGGAAAGAAGAACGTAGTAGCTGATCACCTCTCCCGTCTCGAGGATCTTAATGCTCCTGAGGATTCATCGATTCGAGACTCCTTCCGTGACGAGTCAATTTTTATTGTCAACTTAAGGGTCTTATAGTGTCTAGAGACGATGTATTCATCAGGAGGAATATTAGAGTGTCCTTTCTTTATGCCACAGTCTGGAGGCAGTAGCACACCACTCCGGGAAGAGGACCACGTAGAAAGTACTTCAGTGTGGCTTATACTGGCCAACTCTGTTTCACGATGCGACCATCTTTGCGAAGTCGTGCCCAGTATGCCAGCGAATGGGAGGAATCGTTGGTTCCAAGGATGAGATGTCGATGTAGCATGTCATCATTTGTGATGTCTTTGACGCCTGGGGCATCGATTTCATGGGCCCATTCCCTATTAACCATGGATTCGAATACATCCTTTTTGCGGTAGACTATCTATCCAGGTGGGTGGAGGCTATCCCAACCCGAGCTGCAGACAGCAGGACTGTCTATAGATTCATTAGAGATCATATCATTTCTAGGTTCGGGATCCCCAAAATGTTGATATCAGATGGGGTAGCTACTTTGTAAATAGAGATGTGAAGAAGCTCTTGAAGGATTACGACATCGAACACTGTGTCGCAAGTCCTTACCACCCACAAACCAATGGTATGGCTGAGGTGTCGAATAGGGAGGTGAAAGCCAAATTGCATAAGCTTGTCCGCCCAGACAGGAAGGACTGGTCTCAGATCTTGGATCAAGTCCTATGGGCTTATAGGACAGCTTACAAGACACCTTAGGAACCTCTCCATTCAGGATGGTATTCGGGAAGCCATGCCTTTTGCCCGCGGAATTAGTGCACAAATCAAAATGGGCAATCTAAAAGGTCAACTGAACACACTCCTAGGGTAGAAACAGAGAGACATGGATCTGAATGAGCTTGTGGAAGTCGGAAACCGAGCATACGACAACAGTTTGGTGTACAAGGACAAAGTTAAGCGTTGGCATGATAGATATATCAGACGAAAGAGCTTTGTTCCTTGACAGAAGGTATGGTTGTTCAATGCAAGGCTGAAGGTTTTCCAAGGCAAGCTGAAATCCAAATGGACGGGCCCATTCATTGTCCGTGATGTACATGATAGTGGATGTGTTGAGATCTTAGATCTCACAGATGACGCACAGATGTTCCTAGTAAATGGACAACTGTTGAAGCACTTCGTCGAACCCAATGAACAGTTAGTCCATATTGAGGAGATTGTATTCATGCGCGATACAGATTCTGCAGATACACATAGAGCCGTGCATGAGACCTTGCAGCAGTGAATTCTCGCCATCAGCAGCATCTGGAAAGGTTTAGACCGCGATCCTTGTATATACCTATCACTCCTGTACATTCTTCCCCTCCCTCCCGCGACTCTGATCACTCACCCCAACTTCATATATTTTCATCTATGATTATACTTAGGATGACTAGATCCTAAGTATGGGGGGAGAGTCACCTGAGTCCATTCATTGTACATCCTCCAGATCACATCGGTCCTTATACCACTCCAGTCCTATACTTAGGTTGACATGAGCCTAAGTATGGGGGGACCGGTGCCCATATTGTGCATATATTCATCCACTTTCCCCCTTGACCTCGTCCACCCAGTTTTTGATCTTCTTCTACACTTAGGCTGTCAGAGCCTAAGGATAGGGGCAGGACGACTTCTATACATTTTTGCTCTTTTGCCTTTCCAACGCTTAGCACGAGCTATGTCTTCTTCCTCGCTTTTCATGCTCTGAGGACATAGCACACGCTAAGTATAGGGGGCGTGTATATATTACATATATACTTTACCCATAGCTCGTACTTTCACGTATTTTTGTATATACCATGCAATAATTACGGGATGGGTAAAATGGAGAAATTTTTTTGTAAAATACATGTAAACTTGTATAACACTTGTATAATTTGTATAATTCTTATAAAACTCTTGTAAATTGTTGTAACATAGGAGGTATACCTATTTTGAAAAAAAAAATCAAAATCGAAGGCTTCTTATTTACTCTTGCACATCATCTCTACATCTGAAAAGAAAAAAAAGAGTCTTGCATTTTCATTCATCCACATAGCATGTCATCTATACCTCATCTGCATATCTTGCATATGCAAGGTGAAAAGCTAGTGGGGTCTGAACCAAGTTATGAGTAAATGATGAGGAGAGACTTGATTTGACCTTAATCCACCTAATTTCATAGGAACCTTATAGGAACTGGAGTTAAGATTTCTCAGGACAAGTGACTTAATTCTTTGAGTCCGCAAGTCTATGTTCACATGTCATCTTGATTAGTCTAAGTAGAATATCTCGTGCGCACGCATGATTCTTTTAGATAATGACCTAACTTGGACAAGCACCATGCATGTAGCTCTTCATTGATGAGGTGGTGAAGAGGTAGAATCCTTTGGCTTGGAGTAGCACACAGGTGGAAACATCCGTCTTCCTCTAGGGAGGGTAGTGCATCTCAACCTAGTCTGGTGGTGTTGACGTCTAAAGACGGGACGTTGTGGGTTGCAACAATGCTTCAAAAGAGGGATAGTCTATTGGCTCAAGAGGAAAAGCTCCAGATGTACATGTTGCACCTTGTATATAGTTCAAAAAAATGCAAGAACTCCAAAAAAAATAGACAGGCTAAAGTGAAAATAAAATACCTATCGGAGTATGTATGTTAGCAAGAAATCTGCAGCTTGATGACTTGTCTACACTGGTCAGGCATCCTGGGATAGGTAGCTACACTGGCTACCGTCCATTCTTTTCTCTACCCCATCCTCTTGAGCTGGTCACACCTGAACGTAGAAGGGAATACCCCGCTCCTCGAGGAAAGAGTTACTAGACCGGGGAATTAGAGTTACCTTGTTAGAGGAGGCTGGTTCTGAGCCATTTCTGATGTGGAGAGCTATTTTACACTTACACAGTACAAGTGAGAATCATAGTCATCAGAAATTTGCGTCTGAGGATTTGTTCTGACCTGACTATTGAGGAGTCTTGAATAAAATACTTGTGGAACTTGAAGTCTGTGAGGTCTTAAGTTTAGATCCCAATAAGGTTCTGCTACATAATTAATCCAAAGGTCGAATCAAGCTCCATTTCCAACTTTTGTTCATGACCTTGTTATGGAACCCAATCTCATTTCACTCTTGCATTTCATTTTAGTTGCTCGGGGACGAGCAAGGTTTAAGTATAGGGGGTTGGTGAATCTGTGATTCATCACTCTTAAAGTTGAAAATAGAGTCTTGTTCCTGAGTAAATAGCAGCATATTTCCCCTTATCTTGCATAATTAGCATTCATACATGCATGCATAATATATGCATTTTAGCATCCATATTTGCATTAAATAAGAAGCCCAATTCACTTGTAAATATTCACCTGTATATTCACCATTATTCACCTATTTATCTGTATTTTATACTCACTCCAAAGCCAATAAAACCATCTCTATACTGTGCATATTACTAACTAATAATACAAAGAAAAGGGCACAATTTCTAACTTGTAAAATGACTCAATAAAACCCCAGACCCAGTTGAAGACCTCTGAATTCGCTTAAAATTTACCTAAGGAGGCTGCTGCCTCCCTGAGTTCGACCTTGGGCTTGCCCTAGTAAAATAAATCTGTCCCTCGCAATTAACTCAACATTAATTAAAAGTGGTATTTTTGACATAGCTTAGATTATCCGACTGCAACGAACTTAAAATTTAATTTTACCATTAATTTGATCGAATTAACAAGGGTAGCCAAAGCAACGTCAATAATCACGTCCTCCAACATGCCCCTAGGCCTCTTGACGGATCTATCTGCAAACTGCAAAATCATCTTTTGGGCTTGAGCGGTCCTACTCCAAATTCAGTGAGCAGGGAAGAAGGCAACTAATTGATTGATGATACGCTATCAAGCAATTTTCGCTTGAATTCTTGATTAAATATATGGCATCTGACAAGCGGAACTCTCTTGTCTTTCTTTTTGTTAAGGAGATTGTTGATGGCGTTGATAGTGACCATGGTAAAGAGATTAGAAGAAAAAAGGTCAATTATTATTATTAAGAAATCTATTTTATGACAGAGAGGCCTTCACTTCAACAAGGTTGAGAATGCTCTTGGGAAGGGGGTCTTTTTCTAGGCCCTCAATCGACCAGATAATCTAGATTTTGGGGAATCTATGTGATTCATAGTAAGGAGAACGAGGTCAGGAAGGGAGAGAAGCGGTGTAAGAGAAAGGGCAATTACGGGCATTTCAAAATGCAAACTATTAACAATTAACACACTTTCCAAGTTCTTATATTAACTCAGAATTCGGGAAGGAGATGAATGTGGTAGTGTCAAAGGGTTGGAGCTAGGAGTGAAGAAGGGGAAGGCTTCAAACAAGAAAGGTGGGACGATCCTGCGAGAAAGGCAAATTGTTTGAAAGTCCCTAACCGGCAGGGGTAAGATTTGAACTTGTCGTCTTCATATTATGAGCATGATGAGTCGACCAGAGTGAATCAGTAGGCACTTAATGAAGCCGCATGAAAGCCCACGTGTGTAATTTACTGCATCTTGACACTCCTTCACTCTAACAATCACGGGAGCTACCAAGCCGACTATGAGGTGGGGGGCTTTTCCTCGTCCTTACTTCTCGCACATTGAGGTAATTACGTGGGTCAATTCGTACTTCTTCCATGGGAAAGAGGTAACTCACTCACCCCATTATTTTACGTGGAGAATCTGTTGAGACTGGGAATCTTGTCCATATATATGGCTCGGTAGGGAAAAGATCCCCCCCCCGGACCCTCGACCCTTTTGAGAAATCGGAGCGGGGTTAGAATATGCATCTTTGGTTTTCACTGTCTGTTCATGTGGTTCAAGCGCTTTGTTATACATGCTTCTTTTAGTCCCCTTTCACAGCATGCATGTACTCCTTGGCTTTCAACAAAGGCATTTCAAGCATAATGTTTGGTAGCATTTTAATAATGCGAGGATCAGAAAGAGCATTTTTTCATTTTTGTATAGTGTTTAATTTAACTGCATCTGGAAAAGAAATATGCACATTGACGAATCCTAAATTGCTCTTGTTAAATGAATAAAATGTGTATTTGATCGTGCGTAAAAAATAATGTGTCGTTTCGTTGTAGGCGGCAATCGGAATCGGTCAAGAAAATAACCACAAATATTTATTCAATTTTTAATCTCGTGGTTTTATGTTTATTTACTTGGGCAAGTCCCAAGGTCAAACACAAGTAGGCAAAAGAACAACCTAGAATTATGTCTATCAAAATTCGTGAGAGGTTTTTAAGGAGGTCTTTTTTTGTAATTTTTAATGCAATAAAGGATGAGAAATGTGATTTTGGCCTATTTTAGGGATTAAAATGTAAATTATACTCAAACGATGTCCGAAAAATATGAAATTTAGCCACAATGTAAAATATGACGAAATGAATGCATTGTAATTTTTTTGGAATTTTTGGATGCAATATGAATTTTTTTATGAATTTTTTTAATGAAAACAAAGTGAATTTCAATATTTAATTATAATAAATATTAAATCTAATTATTTTCAAGGAATAAAATTATCTACGATCTTTCACTAGATAATGAATCTCAAAAAATCCTAAACCTCAAAAATACAAGATATACTACTTATTAAAAATCAAATATTGAAATATGCAAAATACTTTTTTACAGGGTAATCTATGCATGCAAATGCAATTCTTTTTTAGCACAATGCCAAGCACAGTTAATTCTACAATATGTGATTTTTCGGGAATTTTTAGAGTAATGGTTAATCAAATATAAATTTCAGAGCAAGAAATGGGCAAATTATGCAATTTTTCACAAAATAATTAATTAACGATTAACCATCGATCACAAAAAATGTCCACAATATGTCAAGACATAGAAAATTAAATGATGAACAAAATACTATTTTTGGATGATTAATTAATGCAATGTAGCAGTATAGAATGATAATGGAATACATGGGGTATAACTAAAATAATGATAATTGAAATAAATATAAAAATGCAATAGAGGGGTGTTTATGCAATTACCGATAACTAGGGGGTACTTCTGCAATTTTCCAATGGGTCACGTGCCATGCACGTGACCCTTGGTCGGTGGGGGCCTATACGCAACAAGAGGATTCTCCAGGGGGCTTTTGGCAATTTACCCACGGGTCATATGCGAAGCACGTGACCCCAGGGTAGACAGCTGACGTTCCCCCACCACGTGTCGCGCACGTGGGGTGGGGGCCTCAGGTCCTGAGCCCCGACGCTGGCGATGTCTTCGCAGTGCTCCTGTCGCACGGCCATAGGGGCTTCTGTGCGATGGTCCTCCGGCAAGTCGGTGGCGAAGGTGGTGCACCGCCGCATGCGGTGGCGTTGGAGGTGGAGCCCACGGGCCTCGACGCGTGGAGAGCGAAAGCAGAGGCGGGGCTCTGGTGCAGTCGGAGAAGGTGACGGTGAAGGTCGGAGTTGACGAAGTCGAAGATGTACGGCTGAAGTTGAAGCAGGTGATGACGCGTCGTAGTCGGAGGCAAAGGTGGGCGTTGTTCCGGTGGTTGTCGAAGAAGCGTTGGCATCGTAGGCTCGACGGGAAAACCCGGAGCAGAGCAGGTCTACACTGGAACTCATGGACTGCAGCGACGTCGGGGAAGACACCAGACCTCGCTGGGTTGAAGACGAAGGGGGGGGCACTGTCACCATCGTCCCTCCTCGACGTTGAACATATCGGTGGATGAATATGGAGATGGCGACGGTGGGCTTTAATAGGAGGAGGTACCGACTGGAGATGGAAGGTCGGGGGATTCGAATTGATAATTTGTCGGGATTTGATTGGAATGAGACGTGAGGGTTAATTGGGATTCGGAGGCGATCGAGGATCGGGGAGATGACGAAGATCTTGAAGATCGGTGAGGGATGCGAGATTCACGGGGAAGACGGAGGGATTTGGGGAGATCGCGGCGGATAGCGGCAGCACTATTTTGGGAAAGGACTCGGAGGAGGACGAAGGGTGTTGGGCCGCCCGATCGGCCGAGATCGGATGGCCCAGCGGGCGACACGTGGCAGGCGAAAGGGGTAAAGGTGAGGGGCACGTGCATGGCACGTGCCTGGGTGGCACGTGCTTCGCACGTGCATTTTTAAGTTTTTTTTGCAAAAACTAATTAATAAAAACCTCAAAAGCGTCTAACACGTGGCGGCTTCAGGAGCTGCCACGTGTCAGCACTAGAAAATTCAAAGAATAAATCCTTTAAAAATTACAAAAGAAATGGCAAACAACCTTGGATCGAAATAGTTTCTTCATGAAAATTGCTCGTCTCGATGAGATCTAAAATTTTCAAGAAGACATCAAAACCAAAATCGATCAATTGCACAAAGTGATATTTTTGGGGTATCCTATGTACATAGAATACCTTTATTTTGGGGTTTTATATTTTTTTGTCATTTTAAACCAAATAAAATCCGAAAAAATATGGTAAAACCAAATATAATTATTTACATACTAATATATTTTTTTGGATTTTTATTAGTTAAGAAAAAGAAGAAATAAAATAAAATATGGAACCGACCAATTTTGTACATACAGTTAGTGAAGACTCGAACTCAATTTGTTTCTTTGATTCAAGCTCAGTTTGGATTTGGATTTTTACGTGTTTTAATAAAACATTCATCAAAGAAGACAAATGACAAATAAATAAACTAAAATAGGTTAATTATGTAAATAAAATATCAGGTCAAAATCAGCTAAAATACAAAATGTACAAAAGAGGCCCAAAACCCAACTTTCACATACGAGCTCTGATTCACTTGAACTTGATCTTGTTTTGAAAGTAATTGAATGTACATTAGTTCAAAAGTGAGTAGGATTAAAACAGACACTGGAGGAGGAAGATATGAGGTTTTTAGTTCGGAAATCCAGAAACTAGGGTTTGGATTTTTGGTCCACTTATTTGGGTTAATAATTTTTTTGTTATTTTTAATTTATTCTTGTTAGTGATATGTACATAGTGGAGGTAGTTTTGGGTCATTCGGAGTTAGCATGAATTAGTTAAAAAATCAGGGAAGTTAGGCTATTTACATGTCATTTTTGTCTGGGATTTCTGGCTTCTTATTTTGTGCAGAAATGCGTGCTAAAATGCAATTCTTATGATAACATGCATAAATGCTAATTATGCTGAATAGATGCAGAAATATTGTTGATTTTGAGGGATTTGAGCTTAATTAATGAGATTTAGAGTGATGAATCTGAGATTCATCATCCCCCTATACTTAAACCATGCTCGTCCCTGAGCATCAAAAAGAAATGCCATGATGTGAAATGAGATTGGGTTCCATACCAAGATCATGAGCTGAAGGTGAAAATGAAATAAACTCGACCTTTGGACTATTAGTGTGGCGGAACTTCTGTGAGACTTAGAATTTTAAAATCAACAACCTTCAAGTTCTACACATTATTGCTACAGTTTCGGCTCAGAAGTCATCTTAGATCAATCCTCTTCCCAAAGTATACCCTATGAACACTGAACAATCGACTCATGTGTGTGAAAGGTTTTAGCTCTTCCCATCCAGAATGCCGGATTACCATGCTCATATCCTCTCCGGTAACTCGTCCTCGGGGTGTCAGGTATTTCCTTTTAAGGTCGGTCGCGCTGTGTTCACAATAGAATCAGAGGGAGAAGTTAGAAGAAGGAGAAAAGAACTGGAGGGTGGCCAGTGTAGTCACATCTCCTTGTGAAGCTGGCTAGTGTAGCCGAGTCTCCACCAAGATCTGTAGGTTTCTTGAAGCTTGGACCTTTTTGGTCAGATATTTTTGGTAGAATGCTTCTTTGTATTTGGGATTTTTGGTGGTTTTGCTTGGATCTTGTTGTGCCCCTACGAATATAGAATATTTTTATTTCCGTACATTTTTTGGGGTCTTAGAAAAAATGTGCCCAGCCGTCCATCCCTTTTCCGAAGCTTTATTTCAACCGTACTCTGTTCTTTAGATTTCCACGCTACCAGAAAAGAAACTCACACAGTCTTCCAACATCCCGTCTGAGTTGAGCTAAGTGCATAGTGCGAGAGTACAAATTAATTCCCTATTCCAGAGTTGTACCCAGGATGAAGAGACCAGGTTAGACACTAAGAGTCAAAGTCTGCATATTGTCATGTGGAACTCAAAGAATTAAGTCAAAGACCTGAAGCTTCTAAAATCCTATTTCTCGGTGAAGTTCCTCTGAAAATTAGGTGGATTAAGGTCAAGTCCAGACCACTCTCTGTTTCTGCTCATAACTCAGTTCAGAACGCAAAGACTTTTCACATATGTAATTGAATGCTGGATGAAGTGCAGGTGTGTGAAATGCAGACACATATTTGTGATTTTTTTGCAAGGGATTTTTTTGTTTTTTTAATGCAAAAAATGAATAAGAAGCATTTTTCCTTTTTTTCCAAAAATTTTGGATTGGACACAGTCAGTGTTATTAGCAAAAACTCTTTTTCTTTTTGTTTTCTTTTTCAAATTAATCACCCACCCCGTAAATACATATAGACTTACGTGAAAGTACGAGATATGGGTAAAATATATACCCAGTATATATACAGACCCCTATACTTAGCGAGTGTTGTGTCCTCAGAGCACAAGAAGCGTAAAGAAGACATAGCACGGGCTAAGCATAAGAGAGTGAAAAAGAAAGGAAAAAGAAGAAAGAGATGATACAACGGTCTGCCCCCCTATACTTAGGTTGTGAAAAGTCGAAGTATAGAAGAAGAAGAAGAAGAAGAGCGGAAAAAAATGAAGCGGTCGAGATATGTGAATGAGGAGAGTATATACAGGTTGGCGTCGGTTCCCCCTATACTTAGGCTCTGGTTAGCGTAAGTATGGAAGAAGGGTGGAAATGAGTGATCGTAAAATGGGATAAATGGTATATACAGATGGCATCCCCCTATACTTAGGCCATGGCCTAAGTAAAGGAAGAAGTTGTATAAGGAGACCGATGTGGTCGGGAGGGAGGGTGGATAGCCGATGATTAAGGCGGTTTTCGACTGTTCTTTTTGTGAGCCCGCGGTGGGAGATCGTAATGAGGAGATGGAGATGAAGCATATGATTCCCAACTATTATTAGTGTCATCCTCAGAAAAATCATGATGGATAGTAGATGAAGCATTTGAGTAAGATGAAAGGTAGCCATCATCAGAGTTATCCTCGGAGGAATAGTATTTGAAAGTGGACACACTCCAGATATTCTGGTGTTTTTGTTTCTTCAGTTGTTTCCTCAGAATTCGTTCCTTCTTGGGATCAAGCGGTTTTTGTTCTCAGATGAATACTTAGAAGCACCGGTCTCAGTCAGCTCATAAGAAATAATTCCAGTGTGCTTGATGAGGGCAAGAGCATCAGCTTTGGATAAATAATTATTAGGAACGGGAGTTGTCCAACGAGAATCGAATTTTAGATCCTTGCGAAGATATGGTTTAGAGCTGCCGAGTAGACCTCACTCATGTAAATTACCTTTTCCGGACCTGATGAGGGATCATTAGATGATTCCTCTTCCGAAAGGTCAAAGGTGACTTTCTTTTTCTTGCTTCATGAAGGTGTTGGTCCACTTGAGTATCCAGATGAATAACCATTGGAATTTTTCTCCTTGGTCGGTGTTCGTCCTGCGTGTTGTTCTTAGTCTTCTGAATGTTGGTGCACTCTCGATTTGGGATGATTTGGTCAAGATATTCAGAGTAGGTTGCCCCAAGGTGCGACGATGCATATGTCTCAGGATCGTAGAAGAAACATTCGTCTATTTTGAGATCTGCAGGAATTGAAATACTGGGGAGAGTCTCTGCATGTTCGCTTTCAATTGATTTGACATTGGAGCATTCATGTGTCGTATTGATGTGGTCAAGGTAGTCAAGATAGGTTGACTCAGGGTGTGACCGTGCATAAGTCTCCGGATCATATGATTCATATACTTGATTCTCCATGGTAAGAGCAGCTGGGAATGGAGCAGGAGGGAGAGTCTCTAAACCAATAGTCTCATCAACAATCGCTATCTCATGTGTCGTAGCGGGGTAGGGATCTTCTACCACTTCATGATTACGGTTGTCGGGGACTTCGTGGTTTGTCTCAGAAAATCATGGTTCCTCAAAGACTGGGTCAGATCGAAGAGCTTCTAATGCTGAAAAATTGATTTCCTGAGTCTCACAATCAATAATTGCCTTAGCCAATGCTAAGAATGGCTTTCCGAGAATAATTGGAGACTGGGTGAATTCTCCTTGATGCTCAATATCAATGATCGTGAATTCCACTTTGAGCGGAGCACCTTGGAATGTCATGATGATAGAAATGATTCATCTCGGTCGCTTTAACTATCGATCCGCCAATTGAACAATCTCTCGTATCTTCCTGATCGGTCCAAGTTTGAGTCTGTGAAATACAGAGGTCGGGAGGATATTGATCGGTGAATTGTCATCAACTCGAGCATGGGTGAAAATTGTTTCTTTGATTATACTGTCAAATTTGGGCACCGCTTCACTATACGACTCTTAGTTTTTCTCCTCAACACCAAGGAGGAGGCCATTGACAAGATATGTCTTTCAGTCTTTGTTCTTATCCTGCCCAATTTTTTCGTCATTAACTTGTCCATTACAAATCCTTTAAGGTCGGAGAAGTGTTCAATGGCCTGTACAAAGGGAAGTTCAAACATCAACCTTTTTTCCATTGCTTCCCGTAAAGCAGGGTCCAAATTTTTCATATCTTCTTCAGTCTCAATTTTTATGTATTTTTCAGGATTTACGATTTTTTGGGTGTTTTTGAATATTCCAATTTTTTGGTATTTTCTGTATGATGTGGTGTATTCCTCAGATGAGCAGGGGCTTTGATGTTCAGCGTAAATGTCAGAGGCATAGTCATTTCTAGGGGAGTAATATGCAGAGGTGTCGATGTCGGAATCGTCCCAAAGTTTCTGAATATCCTCAAAATTTTCAGCATAAGATCCAATCATTTCCTCATTCATTTTTATGTTCAAGCTCCCATAGAGTGAAATTAGTCGGTCAGCAACTTTTTGAAATATATCCTCCATTAAATCGAATTTTTTTATCCTCGATATATCATCCTCCAAATTCTATTCATGATCAATCATGGGAGCAGTCGGTGTGTGTTTTTGAGATTCAATAATTTCGTCTTCCATTTTCTTGTATGTGGAGAGAGGAGATTTTCTTGAAATATCCATTATATGATCATTATTTTCTGAAAATTTCTCCTCAAAAATTATAGAAGGAGGTTGCTCATATGGTCCAGGCATGTGGAGTTGGTATGGGTAGAGTTCAATCATTTGATCATGATTGGTCGGACCTTGATATTGTGGAGTCAGCATACAGGGTTTATGTGTTTCTATGTGGTCAGTCCAGTCCTCTGTATGAGTATCGTGTCTGAAGAGGCATTTGTCATGGTCAATCCAACGCTGATGATCATTAAGTGCGGGTTTTCCATCTGGGTTTGGTTTCTCGGCCAATCATGAGACTCAAAGGTATTTTGATCTTGAAATGGTTCATTAGCGAGAAACCGAGAATAATACGGTTCAGTCCAAGATGGTAGGTGGTTATGTGCAGATGGATGATTCGAGTAGGAATTCAATGAGGGGGTCGAATTCATCCGCAGGTGAAAGTCTCCCGCAAATGTTGGAGGATTATTGAAAGAAGAGGATTTAGTTGATTTGGGTCTAACCGAGATAAATTCATTTTCATAGTATAGCTCTGATGGATTTTTAGATAAATGTTTGGCCATTTTTGAAAGAGCTGAAAGGAATGATGGTTTGGGTTTGCAATGATTTTCATGATCTGGATGCGGAGAGTTTTTTGACAAAAGTTCCATGATGAGGTTTAAATCAAGAAAGGAGAGAGATGATTGCACGGGATAGTCAAAAGAAATTTTATCAAATGTGCGGCTTTTGATCTTTGATATCAGTTCACGCACACCAATGCAAACACAAATCAAATCACAGATTCACCAACTCACACAATGAAGGCATAAGAGTTCGGCTATTATCTTTTCAATTTTAGTTGGTTATAAGACAATCTTGGAAAGAAATTAGCGAGTTGTTAGGTGCCGAAAATTTCTTAATGACTGGCCTGAATTCTTATGACTAGTTGCATCTACTTTCAGCCAGTATGGGAGTAAGTACGGACCGTAGAACGGCTACCCGTTACTTGAGGATGGAGCCTTACGCAGTGTCCTCAAAACCACCTACTCTGCTAAGGAAATCCGTACCGTTTACCGGCTACCCGTAGATCCTCACTGAAAAGTAGCTAATCGTTTTTGGTAGAATCAATAGTCAATATGAAAATCCAGGTTTGGGCTCTAGCCTTAAGTATTGTCTCTCGCTCACTCAGAAAATAAAAACATCCAAGATCGGGGTTGCTCTCCTGCAAAAATTCTTGATTTTATGAGTTATTTAAAATTGGATATATTTAGCAGTCCCAATTTTAATTAGGCGATCACTGAAGAATTAAATGAGCACAAATGCACGTCTACCGTCCACTCCCAATTTCCTTTAAATTATGTGACAAAACAAGAGGGAGAAATTCGGGAAAAGCCTATGCACGCGAAAAACTATGATGTATGCTCAGTTAGAAGACTTACAGTGAATCCTCACAATCTCCATGTGGGATGCAATACAGAAATTGAAATTTAATCTATATGAATGCAAGCCAATGAAAAACCGTACCTAGTAGAAAGTTCTATTAGCGAGAAAGAATTGAGTTGAATTTGGCTAAATTGAACAATCTAGTGTGTGTCTCAATTAATGTGAAGTGTGGCCTAATTCCTACGAGCACAATCAAAATTTAAAATGCTCTGAGATCCGTATCTGCAGGTCTATCCTAATCGCCACTCAAGTCAGGCCCCACCCTCACCGGAGAGTGAAACAGGCCACGACACACCACAGAAAAAGTTCAAGGTCTTTGTACACACGCGAGAGTTCAAACGGACACCCTATAAATGAGCAAATTAATTACAGAGATTAAAAATTTGCAGAAATTAAAATCCTAGACTCTACGCTCTCTCACGACTTGACTCGATCTTAAATTAATTGCGGCTTTTTGGGAAGTCGGTGAAGATGCGACGGTTCCTACAAAACCGCTCCGCGTACGCTGGGTACCTCGCAAAAAAAATAAGAGAGAGAATATAAGAGAGTGAGTCAAAAATAAATCAAAAATAAAATAAGAGAAATAAATGCTGAAAATAAAATAAAATAAATGTAGGAAAAACAATGGAATTTACCATGAACAATTCGGGGATCAGACTACCCGAATGTGGAAAACCGAACGAAAATTTTCAAAACACAAAACTAAGTCATTTGCCTCCCCGACAACGGTGTCATCTGACGAATCCTAAATTGCTCTTGTAAAATGAATGAAATGTGTATTTGATCGTGCGTAAAAAATAATGTGTCATTTCGTTGTAGGTGGCAATCGGAATCGGTTATGAAAATAACCACAAATATTTATTAAATTTTTAATCTCATGGTTTTATATTTATTTTACTTGGACAAGTCCCAAGGTTGAACCAAGGAGGCAAAGGAACAACTAGAATTATGTCTATCAAAATTCGTGCGTGGTTTTTGAGGCGGTCTTTTTTTGTAATTTTTAATGCAATAAAGGATGTGAAATGCAATTTTGGCCTATTTTAGGGACTAAAATATAAATTACGCTCAAATAATGGCCGAAAAATATGAAATTTGGCCACAATGTAAAATATGACGAAATGAATGCACTGTAATTTTTTTGGAATTTTTGGATGCAATATGAATTTTTGTATGAATTTTTTTAATGTAAACAAAGTGAATTTCAATACTTAATTATAATAAATACAAATCTAATTATTTTCAAGGAATAAAATTATCAAAGATCTATCATTAGGTAATGAATCTCAGAAAAATCCTAAACCTCAAAAATGCAAGATATAATACTTATTAAAAATCAAATATTGAAATATGCAAAATAATTTTTACAGGGCAATCTAAGAATGAAATGCTATTCTTTTTTAGCACAATGTCAAGCACAATTAATTCTACAATATGTGATTTTTAGGGAATTCTTAGAGCAATGATTAATCAAATATAAATTTCAGAGCAAGAAATGGGTAAATTATGCAATTTTCCATAAAATAATTAATTAATGATTAACCATCGATCACAAAAATGTCCACAATATCTCAAACATAGAAAATTAAATGATGAACAAAATACTATTTTTGGATGATTAATTAATGCAATGTAGCAGTACAGAATGATAATGGAATACAGGGTATAGCTACAATAATGATAATTAAAATAAATATAAAAATGCAATAGAGGGGCGTTTATGCAATTACCGATAACTAGGGGGTACTTCTGTAATTTTCCCAATGGGTCACATGCCAGGTACGTGACCCTTGGTTGGTGGGGGCATGTGCGCAACAAGAGGATTCTCTAGGGGGCTTTTGGTAATTTACCCACGGGTCACGTGCGAAGCACATGACCCGGGGCAGATAGCTGACGTTCCCCCGCCACGTGCCGTGCACGTGGGGCGGGGGCCTCGGGTCCTGAGCCCCGGCGTTGGCGATGTCTTCGCGGTGCTCCTACCGCACGGCCAAGGCGGAGGAGGCCGTAGGGGCTTCTGTGTGGTGGTTCTCCGGCGAGTCGTGGCAAAGGCGGTGCACCGCCGCTTGCGGTGGCGTTCGAGGCGGAGCCCACGGGCCTCGACTCGTGGAGAGCGAAGGCGGAGGCGGGGTTCTAGTGCGGTCGGAGAGGGTGACGGTGAAGGTCATGACGTTGGTCGGAGTTGATGAAGTCGGAGATATACGACTGAAGTTAAAGCAGGTGATGACGCGTCATAGTCAGAGGCGAAGGTGGGCATTGCTCCGGTGGTTGTCGAAGAAGCGTTGGCGTCGTAGGCTCGACGGGAAAACCCGGAGCAGAGCAGGTTTGTGATGGAACTCGTGGACTGCAACGGTGTCGGGGAAGACTCCGGACTCGTCGGATTGAAGACGAAGGGGGGGGCAATGTCACCACCGTCTTGAAAGTATCGGCGGATGGATTTGGAGATGGTGGTGGTGTGGCTTTAATAGGAGGAGGTGCCGACCGGAGATGGAAGGTCGGGGAATTCGAATTGATGATTTGTCGGGATTCGATTGGGATGAGACGCGAGGGTTGATTGGGATTCGGAGGCGATCGACGATCGGGGAGATGACGGAGATCTCGAAGATCGGTGAGGGATGCGAGATTCACGGGGAAAACGGAGGGATTTGGGGAGATCGCGGTGGATAGCGGTGGCGCTATTTTGGGAAAGGACTCGGAGGAGGACGCGGGGTGCTGGGCCATCCAATCGACCGAGATCGGATGGCCCAGCGGGCGACACGTGGCAGGCGAAAGGGGTAAAGGCGAGGGGCACGTGTGTGGCACGTGCCTGGGTGGCACGTGCTTCGCACGTGCGTTGATTTAAGTTTTTTTTGCAAAAACTAATTAATAAAAAATCTCAAAAGCAGCTGACATGTGGCGGCTTCAGGAGCTGCCACGTGTCATCACCGGAAAATTCATAGAATAAATCCTTTAAAAAATACAAAAGAAATGGCAAAAGACCTCGGATCAAAAATGTTTCTTCACAAAAATTGATACTCTCGATGAGATCTACAACTTTCATGAAGACAACAAAATCAAAATCGATCAATTGCACAAAGTGATATTTTTGGGGTATCCTATGTACATAGAATACCTTGATTTTTGGGTTTTATAATTTTTTTATCATTTTTAAACTAGATAAAAATTTGGAAAAAATACAGTAAAATCAAATATAATTATTTACATACTAATATAATTTTTTGGATTTTTATTAATTAAGAAAAAGAAGAAATAAAATAAAATATGAAACCGACCAATTTTGTACAGACAGTTAGTGAAGACTCGGACTCAATTTGTTTCCTTGATTTTAAGCTCACTTTAGATTTGGATTTTTGTGTATTTTAATAAAACTTTCATCAAAGAAGACAAATGAAAAAGAAATAAACTAAAATAGGTTAATTATGTACATAAAATATCAGGTCAAAATCAGCTAAAATAGAAAATGTACAAAAGAGGCCCAAAACCCAACTTTCACATACAAGCTCTGATTCACTTGAACTTGGTCTTGTTTTGAAGGTAATTGAATGTACATTAGTTCAAAAATGAGTAGGATAAAAACGGACACTGGAGGAGGAAGATATGAGGTTTTTAGTCCGGAAATCCTGAAACTAGGGTTTGGATTTTTGGTCCACTTATTTGGGTTAATGATTTTTTTTGTATTTTTTATTTATTCTTGTTAGTGATATGTACATAGTGGAGGTAGTTTTGGGTCATTCGGAATTAGCATGAATTAGTTGAAAAATCAGGAAAGTTATGCTATTTACAGGTCATTTTTGTCTGGGGATTTTTGGCTTCTTATTTCGTGCAGAAATGCGTGCTAAAATGCAACTCTTATGAAAACATGCATAAATGCTAATTATGTTGAATAGATGCAGAAATGCTGTTGATTTTGAGGGATTTGAGCTTAATTAATGAGATTTAAAGTGATGAATCTGAGATTCATCACACATCTGAAGAAACTGAATGGTATAAATGTTTTTCCATGTCATTGTTTATAGGTAGATGGAAAAATGTAAAAAAATCATCAACATATTGTGGACCAAAAAATTCAGTAGTCTTGACTCCATCTGTTGGCTCCGGTTCAGCTGCTGCTGCAGTTGGCTTTCCTTGTTGGCACAGATTCACCTCGGCTGCTACCTTCTTTTTTTTAGTTTTTGAATTTTCTTCATTTTTTGTATTTTTGCTATGGGTGATGCATCATCCAAAAGTTCTTTGGCCCCATCAGTTGGATTGGTTGAAGAATTCACCATCAGATGCTTTTTCTTTTCCTTTCACCATCGCAGTCAGCTAAAGTGTCCTACGCTCTTGAGAGTTACAACATTAGATAAAGCAATATCATTTCTACCTGAATGGGGTTGAACACTACATACTACCTGCTCCTTGCAACGGAAATTGTTTGGGTTAGCCTCGACCTGTGTCGGAATGGCAGTTTCAATGGCCATCAGGTCATCTATCTTTTGGCTCATCTCGACCATATTCTTAATTAGCTGGGCCAAACAATCTAATGCAGTGTTGACCGGGGCAGCCTCAAAGGATTCAGCATGGTGTGGCCTCTGACTCTGCCGGTAGTAGGGGAGTTGTTGCTGGTAACCATGAGAGTATCGGAGAGGAGGGGGAAGAGAAGGATACTGCTAGTTGTACTGTGGAGAGGAGTATTGATGGTGGTACTGAGTAGGCGGCTGCTGATACTGTCGTTGACGGTATCTGGATTACTGATAATTCTGCCTTTAAGAGTATCTCTGCTACAGAAGCTACTGGTGATGACTTTGGTTGGGTTGGAATGCCCGTCCTCTCTTGTTGTTGGTGATATGTCCAGTTGCCATTGTTCTGACCCTATGGTTGTCCTTGCGGACGGGTCACATGCTGGTCATTGCTCCAAATGCCATTCACCTCCTGAATGAGTGGGGGATATGGGGAACATGGTTCGAGGTACTGGTGCTGGAACTCAGGTGGCTGGTAAACAACCATTTGTGTCAATGGATGTGGTTGCAGTTGCTCGGGTGCCTGCATGTAGTATACGTGTTGGACTGGAGGCTGACTAAGACTCGACAACTTCTTAGTGATGGTGTCGAGCTTGTACAGGCCCTCCATTTGTTGCTCGATCCCAATAAGCTTCTCTAGGTCATGTGACTTCTTCTCTATGATGTCCACTTTAGACAGGTGACTCCTAATGATGCTGAGATCGAAGTTATGACACATGTCCACTTCGTGGGTATACATTGTATTGACATTCTTGTGGAGGATCTGTGGTTGTGGCTGAATCTGGAAGGAATGAGAGGAGTAAAGTGCGACCTCTCCTTCGACCTTCTCTTCGAATATCTGCCAAATTGTATCCTCGTCTTTGTTAAAGTTAGAACCTCCACAAGCAGCATCAACCATACATTGACTGTTTTCAGTGAGGCCATTGAAAAAGTGATGGACCAAAATGGTCTTCACTTCGTCGTGGTGGAGGCACTTCTCTATCAGACCACTAAACCTCTCCCATTTCTCTTGAACGAACTCTTAGGGTCCTTGGGAAATACTGGCTATGTTGGAGCGCATGAGATTGAGAAGACTGGGAGGATAGTACTTGTGTTGGAATGCATACTTCAAATACTCCCAAGTCGTCACCACTTTCCCAAAGTGGTTGATCCAGTATAGAGCTTTACTCAGAAGGCTGAAGGGGAAATCAGTCATCTTGACTACACCCAACGGATGTTGGGGTAGTGAGTTGTGATGCAGATGCGTCCAAACTATTGCAGATGGATATATGGCTCCTCATTTGAGTTCCCGTGGAAGCTGGGGAGGAGAGAAAGGAGTTGTGGCTTCAATTCGAAATGTTTGTGGATCGACATAATTTGGATCCACTAAGTAATGCGGTCGGCCCAGGGTTGTATATCTACTTCAGAGTGGATTGGGTCGGCCTCTCCTCCCTTCTCCCTCGCCTTCGCGAGGTCCATCTACATAGTGATTATCCTCGTCATCACCATGGAGATGATCATCTCCTCCTTGTTATGCATCCCTCACTTCTAATATCCTCCTTCGGTCATTAAGAATCTCTTGAAAGACGACCTGAGCAAGAGCTTGGTCGGTCAGCTGTTGCTGGATGGTCTGAATGGAGGCTAAGAGTTGATTGTTCACCTCGTTATGGTTCATGCTCTGCTCTATATTTTATTCTATGCTTGGAAGCTATAGTCCCTTTCCTCTGCTAATTGGAGAAATCTCATATTCGGACTGTGAAGACTCGTGCTCTAGATTGGCTTCTTGATCTACAATTGGGAAAATACCCTGATCAATCTGCATGCAAGCGCCAGATGTAGGAATAATTCAGAATTAGGGTCAATTCTGAATTTTATTAAGGATGAAGAACTGTAAGGAGGTAAATCAATCTCCATACAAAAAGGACAGAACTTGGGAAGAGAGTTTTCCTGGTCTGAGGGAGGTATAAGAAGCGGGGAGCCCTAAGGATGGTTCGCAAAGTCCGAACCATGCACTGGGGGATCGCCTCGAATTATTGGAGATGTCGAACTCGTGGAATCGATGTGTGTGTTAGCGGAGCCCCGACTAAGCCTCTCAGGAGTCGACATCTTGAAGAAAAAAAGAGATAGATGATGGATGAAAGATACAGTGATGAGAAAGAAATAAAAGGAATGTAAAACAGTAGAAGGCTCACAATGAGCAAAGGTTACAGATAAATGAAAAAAGAGAGATGAAAAAATGGCGCAAGTGTACGGGACTTGATATTTCACTCCTAGTCTAGATCAAAACAAACACCAAGCAAAATGGGTTCACCAACTCAACACTTGTGAAGCCGTGAAGGTTCGACTATTTTTATCTTTTCAGTTTTAGAGTTGTGAATCAAGAAAAGTTTATCACATGTGACGGCTAGCCCTGGAGGAGAGCATGTACTTCCATGAAAGTATCCATGTACTTGTTCCACATCCTTTGTATCATGTGATATGCACTTTTTAAGGTCATCAATATCGGTCTTGGGGGGCTACTTAGGAAAAGAAATAGAGAGAGGAAACCGGTAGGTGAAACTACTATTTCCCTAAAAAATGAGGTACTCGGACACAAGACGATGAGACAGACAATCCCGTGAGGACGTGGCCTATGCTCAATACTTTAGATCAAGTCGGATGCTCTACACAAAGCCAGAGCATCGTCGTCAAAAACCCTACTTGCCTACGCACGATAGAAGCGTCAATACTTCGTCAGTCCTAGGTGATAATTGAGGCATCCACAGATCGAGTTTTTGGCTCTAATCCTTAAGGGTTGTGCCTCACTCTGTCTGGAGCATACCTGAATACAATGAGGGCTTTGTGAATACCAAACAATGACGTTTGTTATGATTTTTAATTAGGGTCAAAGTTTATTTAGCGGTCCCCTTGTTTTAAATTTTATTTTCAATTTTTTGAGTATTTTCTAATATAAAGCACCTAACATTTTTTTTAGATTTTCTTTTAGACCTAGGTGCTCAAAATCACAGGGAGGTAGAGACAAAGCAATGCGACGCAAGGATGGAAATCTCACACTTAAGTCAGTATGATGAATGCTCAGATAGAAAAACAATGCTTACCAGCTCTCTCCATGCGGGATGCAACACAGAATTTTTAACCTAATCTAAATGAAATGCAAATGATGAAATCACCCTAAGTAGGAATCACTATTAGCATGAAGCACAAAATCGAGTTTGACTAGATCCACACGTAGACTATAGGCATATACATATATTAGGTGTGTGGACCTATCTTACTTGATCAAGCAATCCTAAAATGTTAGAGGCTCAATCACAGAAAACAAATAAAAATAATGGTGGAACGCACAAATCACGGAAAACAAGGAAAATAAAGGTAAAGTAATATGCGAGTAAATCCGGTGAACCCCCAAGTGAACAATCACTTGGTAAAATAGGCATGAATGTTCACGTGTCCACATGTATTATTACAAATTAATAATGGAAAATAAAAGACTGTATTTCTCTCTTACAAAAATAAAAGAAAATGTACTATGCTAATTTCCTCTCTATCTCTCTCCCACTCTCTCCAAGTGGCTCATAAGAGGAAGAACCACTCTCCTCGCAACTCGGGTGCTCCAACTCCCTAGGAAGTCGCCTTCGCCATGCGGTCACTCACAAGAAAAATAAATAGAGAAAATGATTAACATAGATAAACAATTATCTCAAATAAAGGAAAATAAAGTAGAAAAATAATGAAGAAAACATCAACCCAAAATCTATCATATATATTGCTCCCTAGAAGCAACGCCATTTAACAAACACTCAAATCGAGGAGGAATCCTATCGTCCAGTAATGGAGGGTTTGCGATCCCTGACAAGTAGAGTCTAGCAATCGCAGTGTCGACCGCTCTCTCGGCTCTCAGATATCCTCAATCAAGGCGCATCAACATTAACCCATAATAATGCTCAAGCAATGAATAATAATGAACTAAAATTTGTTATGCCCTACAAAGTGATATGTATATATGCAAGTGTAGGTGTCGAACCACTAAGGAGCAACGGGGATAGACCACACAAATTGACTAAAAAGTCAATAATTATTATTTTTTGTTTTTATAGGGATTTTAATTTTTTTGTGGGTTTTTAATTATTTAATTTTTTTGGATTTTTAATTTATAGTTTTTTTTAATGTATACTTTTATATATAATTTTTATATTTTCTGATTTTTAGTTTTATTTTTAATATATTTAATTGATATATGTGTATAAGGGTGTATAGAAAAGATGTATACAATAATAGATATATAGAATATAAATATGTATAATATATATCAAAAATACCCTAAGGGGAAACCCTTTTTATTTTTTAAGGATTTTTAAATATTTAGGGTATTTGTAATAATATTATTATTAATAATAATATAAGTATATATAACTATATATGTATAATATTAGCTAGTATATATAAAAATATAACTATAAGTACTCAAAATGGATAAAATCGAAATATTTTTATATTTTTATGTTTTATTCTATTTTTGGATTTTTTTTTAAATTTTTGCTAATGTTTTATTCCTAAATGAAAAAAATGGAAAAACAATGAACAAAAATACAAGGTCAGATTGTTTTGGAATTGAAAAATAGCTAAATACCTCAAAATTGTCCAAAACCATTTTTAATAGATAATATATAATAAAAAGATACAAAAATATAAAATGATCTTTTTGGATTTTTCAATAATTTTTAATATTTTCGATAAGATTTTTAGGGTTTTTAAATTATAAAGGTTTTCTTTTGTATTTTTTAATGATTTTTATTATGGAGTTAAAAAATACAACAATAAAGATACTATAATTTTTTAGAATTTTCAAAATATTTTTTAATTTTTTGCATTTTTTATTATAAATAGGGAATAAATGTAATGTTTTGTATTTTTTTAAATAGGAAATTTAATTTTAATTGCCACGCCAAAAATATATGTGATTTATTAAATGTAAATGCACTTAAAATAATTTTCCTACAATTTTTAAATGTAAAACGATATTTTTAATGATCAAAATGTAAGAAATAAAAATTAATATACTATAGGGACCTAAATGCAAGTTAAATAAAAGTACAAGGCATTCCAGAATATAAAATAGAAGTACTTGGGCCTCTGTTCAAAATTCCCAAATATATTCTATTAAGCACGCGTAGTAGGGGTATAAGTGTAATATTAAAGAAGTTATAGGGGTACGTGCAATTTGTCCCAAAAATATAACACGTAATTAAAACTTTCAAGAACTAAATAATAACAAAATCTCGCAAGGGGTCCTCTACAAAATGGTCACCCCCTGACATGTATGCGCGCGTGAGGTTACATGGCGAGGGACCTAAGTGCAATTAACATAATCATCAAAAAGTAAATTATACAAACTTTTATAATTGTAGATAAATGTTTTTTGGAAAAGAAATTACAAAAATCGAGGGTATATGTTGCAAAATTACCCCCTAAGGTGCGCAGGTCGACAGCTCTGATCTTCTCACTTGGACACACGTCTCTTCCTCAACGATCGATACCGCTTCGCCAATGGATGGATACGATTAGATCTCTGATGAATCTCGGATTCACCACTCTAAGTCTCATTAATTAAGCTCAAGTCCCTCAAAATCAACTACATTTCTGCATTTATTTCGCATAATTAGCATTTATGCATGATTTCATAAGAATTGCATTTTAGCATTAATTTCTGCATAAAATAAGAAGACAAAAATCCAAGCCAAAAATGACCTGTAAATAGCCTAACTTCCCGGATTTTTAACTCCTCCATGCTAACTATGAATGACACAAAACCACCTCCACTGTGTGCATATCACTAACAAGAATAAATGAAAAATACAAAAAAAATCACTAACCCTGATAAGTGGACCAAAAACCCAAACCCTAGTTTCAGGATTTTCGGACTAAAAGCCACATATCTTCCCCCATCCAGTGTCCGATTTGATCCTACTCACTTTTGAACTAATGCACGTTCAATTACCTTCAAAACAAGACTAAGTTCAAGTGAATCGGAGCTCGTATGTGAAAGTTGGGTTTTGGGCCTCTTTTGTACATTGTATATTTTCGCAGTTTTTGATCCGTATTTTATGTATATATTTTCTTAATCGGAAAAAATCCAAAAAAACTAGATTTAGATGTCTTTTATTTATCTCTGATTTGACCTTATTTTTTCGGATTTTTATCATGTTTAAAAATGACAAAAAAATAGAAAACCCAAAAATCAAGGTATTCTATGTACATAGGATACCCCAAAAATTCACTTTTTACATTTGACCGATTTTGGCTTTGATGTCTTCATGAAAGTTGTAGATCTCGTCAAGATGAGCATCTTTAGTGAAGGAATTTTTTCAATCAGAGGTCATTTACTATTTTTATCGATTTTACAAAGGTTTTATTCGCGGATTTTTCTGGTGCTGACACGTGGCACCCCAGAGGCCGCCACGTGTCAGCGGTTTTTGGGGTTTTTATTACCCGTTTTTATTAAAAAAATTAAAAAATAATAAAATAATAAATAATAATAATAAGGCCACGCACGTGCGTCGCACGTGCCTCCCAGGCACGTGCTCCGCACGTGCCCCCGCGCCCTTCTCTTGCCCCGCCACGTGGCACCCATTTGGTCGCCTGATCTCGGTCGATCGGACGGCCATGGATTGTCATCTTCAACCTCACACCAATGGCCCTCCCCGATTCCTCCGCCCGCCGCTCTGACCGCGTCCCCAACGCCCCGCAACTCTCGCAACGATCGCCGCCCCTCCGTTATCTCCGCCTTACCTCAACCACCTCCGCATCTCCCGCCAATCGCTCCACCTCCCTATCCTATTTAAAGGACCTTGACGCAACCCCCGACTCCCATCTGCCGGTTGCATCCTTTATCACGGAGCTCGGTGGTGACAGCCCGAGCTACGCCTTCTTCCCGACGAGATCTGGCGTCTCCCCCTCGACGCCGCTGCAGCCACGGCCCTCCGTGCCTTCTGCCCCGCTCCGGTTAGCCGTCGAGCCACAGACTTCTTCAACATCATCTTCATCGACCGTCATCCACGCAATCGAGCATCGCCGCCATCCCCAGTTAGCACTTCGACTACCTACGACTACTCCGCCAGACGCTTCGCCGCTTCATCGAGCTTCGCCGTCGTCATCAACAACCCCGCCGTCTTCTTCGCAACTCCACAGTAGAAGCTTAAAGCTACTCCGCCTCCATCCACATCAGGAGCACTTCGTCACCCACGGTCGACTCCGACGACCTCTGCCAACGACGCTGCTCAACCAACGTCAACCCCGACGCCGCACCACCGCGCCAGGAGGACCACCGCCATCTGCTTCGCCTTCGCTGGGCACCTCCGCCAGGAGTGATCCCCCTCCGCCGCGAACAGTCCGCCTCGTCGCCGCTATCGCTACAAGCCTCCAGGGCCGAGACCCCTCGCGCACGTGCGAGGCACGTGCGTCCAAGGGGGACGTCAGCACTCATCGGTCAACCCAGGGGTCACGCGTTGGGCGCGTGCCCTTGGGCAAATTGCAAAGACGCCCCCGGGTTCCTCCATTTCTTGCCACAGCCCCTCCATCCAGAGGTCACGTGCAGCGCACGTGACCCTCTGGTAAATTTGCATCTGCGTCCCCAGTTATCTAGGTATTTACATCTAGGTCCCCGCTGCTCTTTTATTTATTTTATTTAAATTGCAATTCTACCCCTATATTCCCGCTACATTTTAGACCTCTACTTTAATTATTTTATTTATTTAAAAATAGCACTGTGTTTATCAATTAATTCTCTGCATGTTGATATATTGTGAACATTGTTATGGTCAGTGGTTAATTATTAATTAATTGTTTTATGGAAAATTGTTAACTTTGCCCATTTCCTACTCTTCAATTTTTATTTCATTAACCGTGACTCTAAAAATTCCCCAAAAATTACATATTGTAGAGATTGTTGTGCTTGACATTTTGCCAAAAAAGATTTGCATTTGCATGCATAATTTACCTTATAAAAATCATTTTGCACATTTCATTGTTTAATTTTTAATAGGTATTAAACCCCACATTTTCAAGATTTAAGATTTTTTTGAGATCAATCACCTAGTGATAGATCTTAGATAATTTTATTTCTTAAAAATAAGTAGGTTTAATATTTATTACAATTAAATATTGAAAATCATTCTGTTGGCATTTAAAAATTCATAAAAAAATTTATTTTGCGTTCAAAAATTCCAAAAAAATTATAGTGCATTCATCTTGTCATGCATATCATCTCGGCCAAGTTTCATATTTTTCGGACATTGTTGGATCGAATTTTACATTTTAGTCCCTAAAATAGGCTGAAAGTGCATTGTGCATCCCTTATTGCATTAAAAAAATTCCAAAAATAAACCGCATCGAAAACCGAACACGAAATTGGATAGACATAATTCTAAGTTGTTCCTTTGCCTCCTTGTGATCGACCTTGGGACTTGCCCAAGTAAAATAAACATAAAAATCACTTGCTTGAAATTGATTAAAAATTTGTGGTTATTTCTTGACCGTTTCCGATCGCCGCCTACAACGAACGACACATTAATTATTTTCACACGAAGATAAAAACAATCTTTTACACGTACGTTTACGGACTAGTCAGATGGCGCCATTGACGGGGAGGCAAACGGCTTAGTTTTTTGTTTTGAAAATTTTTTTTTGGTTTTCCGCATTCGGGTAGTCTGACCTCCAAATTTTTCATTGTAAATCCCATAATTTTTTTCCAGCATTTATTTTCTTATATTATTTTTTGAGTCACTCTCTGACATTCTCTCTCTTATTTTTCTTGCGAGGTACTCGGTGCACGTGGAGCGGTTTTTCAAGAAACCGACGCATCTTCACCGACATCCGAAGAAACCACAATTAATTTAAGATTGAGTCGAGTCGTGAGAGAGCGTAGAGTATAGGTTTTAAATTTCTGCAAATTTTATTTTCTGCTCATTTATAGCGGTGTCCGTTTGGACTCTCGCGGGTGTAAAAAGACTCTGAACTCTAGTTGTGGTGTGTCGTGGCCTGTTTCACTCTCCGGTGAGGGTGGGGCCCGACTTGAGTGGCGATTAGGATAGACCTGCACATACGGCTCTCAGAGCAATTTTATTTTTTTTGATTGTGCTCGTAGGATCTTAAGCCACACTTCACACTAATCGAGACGCACATAGATCGTTCAACTTAGCCAAATTTAACTCAATTCTTCCCCGCTAATAGAACTTTCTGCTTAGGTGCGGTTTTTCATCGGCTTGCATTCCATATAGAATAATTTTCAATTCTTGTATTGCATCCCACATGGAGCTTGCGAGGATTCACTATAAGTCTTCTAACTGAGCGTCCATCATAGTTTTCCGCGTGTATCGGCTTTTTCCGAATTCCTCCCTCTTGTTTTATCACATAAATCTAAAGGAAATTTGGACTGGACGGTAGACGTGTATTTATGCTTATTCAAATTCTTAAGTGATCACCTAATTAAAATTGAGACTGCTAACTATAGCCGATCTTAATAACCCATAAAATCAAGAATTTCTACGGGAGAGCAACCCCGACCTTGGATTATTTTATTTTTCTGAGTGAGCGAGAGACGACACTTAAGGATAGAGCCCAAATCCGAAATCTCAGCTCGCTAAATTTTTGCCAAGATTGATTTATCACCAACTAAAATCGAAAAGATAATAGCCGAGCTCTTACGACATCATTGTGTGCGTTGGTGAACACGGGGTTTGAATTGTGTTTGCATTGGTGTGCGTGAACCGATTTCAAGATCAATAGCCGCACATTTGATTTCTCTTGACTATCCCGTACAATCATCTCTCCTCTTTTCTTGATAATGGAACTCTTGTCCAAAAATTCTCGCAGATCCAACCCCCCATTCCTTTCAGAAATGACCGAGAATCCGTCAGAATTATACTATGAAAACGAATTCGTGTCGGTTAGACCCAAAACACCTCCTCCAAGAGACTCTCAACCACCATCTCTTTTTACCAATCCGATATGCTTCATGAATGACAATCCTCTGTTTTCGGACCTGACAAATCAACAACCGACTGAGGTCTCCACTTCTTCATATATCAATCCTCTCTACGTCGATCATGCAATTCATCCATCATATTCATTGAATATCAATCCATCATTCATGGGAGATGATCACCACATGATTGAAGTAAACACTTCTTCACCTCTTTCATCAACCCCGCCCTGGAGCACTAATGAAAAATCATCAGCTTGGAATGACCGTGACAACCCCCTCTTCACACATGACGATCATACAGAGGACTGGACTGACTACATAAAAACACATGAGCCATGTATGCTTACTCCACCATACCAAGATCCGATCACTCAAGATCAAAGGAATAAATTTTACTCGGACCGACTCCACATATCTGGATCATATGAGCAGCCGCCTTCCATGATAATTGAGGAGATATTTTCTGAAATTAATGATCATATATCGGACATTACGAGAAACTCTCCTCTCCGTACATACAAAAAAATGGAAGATGAAATTATTAAACACATACCGACTGCTCCCATTATTGATCATGAACAGAATTTTGAGGATGATATTTCGAGGATAAAAACAAGATTTGAATTGATGGAGGATAGATTTCAAAAATTCACTGATCGAGTAATCACATTCTATGGTGGCTCGGACATTAAAATAAATGAGGAAAGGATTGGATCTGAGTTTGAAAATTTTGAGGATATTCAGGGACCTAGGGACGATTCTAACAATATCACTTATGCATATTATTTCCCTAGAAATGACTATGCCGCTGACCATCACCCTGAACACCAGAACCCCTGCTCATCTGAAGAACACACCACACCCCCACACCACACAGAAAATACCAAAAAATGGAAATATTTGAAAACCACAAAAAATTGAAAATCTCGAAAATTTCATAAAAATTGAAACTGAAGACGATCTGCGGAATTTGGATCCGACTATACGAGAAGCACTGGAAAAACGCTTGATGTTTGAACTTCCATTTATACAGGCCATTGAACACTTCCCCGACCTTAAAAGATTTATAACAGAGAAATTAATGAACAAAAAGTTGGGTAGGATACGAACAATGACTGAAAGACATATCTTGTCAATGGCCTCCTCCTTGGTGTTGAGGAGAAAAACCAAGAGCCGCATAGTGAAGCGGTTGCTCAGATTTGATTGTGAAATCAAAGATACAATTTTCACCCATGCTCGGATTGATGACGATTCACCAATTAATATCCTCCCAACCTCTGTATTCCATGAACTCAAACTTGAACCGATTCGGAAGATACGGGATATTGTTCAATTAACGGACCGATCAATAAAGCGGCCGAGAGGAATCATTTCTGTCATCATGAAATTCCAAGGTGCTTCGCTCAAAGTAGAATTCACGATCATTGATATTGAGCATCAAGGAGAATTCACCCAATCTCCAATCATTCTCGGAAAGCCATTCTTGGCATTGACCAAGGCGAGTATTGATTGTGAGACTCGGGAAATCAATTTCACAGCATTGGAAGCACTTAGATCTGACCATATCTTTGAGGAACCACGATCTTCTGAGGCAACCCACGAAGTCCCCGACAACCGTAATCATGAAGCGGTAGAAGAGCCCTACCCCGCAGCCACACCTGAGATAGCGGTTGTTGATGAGACTATTGGTTTAGAAAATCTCCCCCTGCTCCATTCCCAACCGCTCTCACCATGGAGAATCATGTATATGAATCATATGATCCGGAGACTTGTGCATGGGCACACCCTGGGTCAACCTACTCTGACTACATGGATTACATCAACTCGGCACAGGAATGCGCCAACATTGAATCAATTGAGAAAGAACATGCAGAGACTCTCCCCAGTATTTCAATTCCCACGGATCTCAAAATAGACAAATCTTTCTACTACGATCCTGAGACATATGCATGGTCACACCCTGGAGCAACATTCTATGAATATCTTGACCAAATCATCCCAAATCGAGAGTGCTCAAACATTCAGAAGACTAAGAACAAGCATGCAGACCAAGCACCAACCAAGGAGAATTTCAATGGCTATTCATCTGGATACTCAAGTGAACCGACACCTTCACGACGAAATAAAAAGAGAGTCAACTTTGACCTTTCGGAAGAGGAATCAGTTGATGATCCCTCATCAGGTCCGGAAAAGATGGTCTACATGAGTGAAGTCTGTTCGGCAGCCCTAAAGCCATATCTTCGTAAGGATCCAAAATTTAATTCTCATTGGACAACTCCCATTCCTAACTACTACTCATCCAAAGCTGATGCTCCTGCACTCTTCAAGTACATTGGAATTATTTCATATGAGTTTACTGAGACCGGTGCTTCTGAGTATTCATCTGAGGACAAACCGATTGACCCCAAGAAGGAACGAAGTCTGAGGAAACAACTGAAGAAACAAAAAGATCAGAATACTTGGAGTATGTCCACTTTCAATTACTACTCCTCTGAGGATAACTCTGATGATGGATATCTTTCATCTGACTCAAACACTTCATCTATTATCCATCATGATTTTTCTGAGGATGACACTGATCATAGATGGGAATCATATGCTTCATCTCCGTCTCATCATTGCGATCCCCTACTACAGGCTCACAAGAAGATCAGCCGAAAACCGCCTTAATCATCGGCTACCCACCCTCCCTCCCGACAACATCGGTCTCCTTGTGCAGCTTCTTCCTCTACTTAGGCCAAGGCCTAAGTATAGGGGGGGGACCGATGCCATATGTATATATCATTCCTCTCCTAACTCTCGATTGCTCCATTTCCACCATTCTTCCATACTTAGGCTGATCAGAGCCTAAGTATTGGGGGAACCAACACCCATCTGTATATACTCTCCTTATTTCCTGACCGCTTTTCTTTTCATTTTTTCCCACTCCCTTACGCTTAGCCCGAGCTATGTCTTCCGCTTCTTGTGCTCTGAGGACACAGCACTCGCTAAGTATAGGGGGGTCTGTATATATACTTTGTATAATTTTACCCATATCTCGTACTTTCGCGAAAGTCTATGTATTTACGGGGTGGGTACTAACTTGAAAAAAAACAACAAACGAGCAAAAAAAGGTTTTTCTACTAACACTAACCGTGCCCAAAATTTTTGAAAAAAAAGAAGGCTTCTTATTCCATTTTCTGCATAAAAAAATCCCTTGCATAAAATGTCAAAAAAATAAAACAACAAAAAAAATCAAAAAATTGCATATGCATTGCACACACCTGCACTTCATCCAACATCACATGCATTTGCATCTGTGAAAAGTCATTGGATTCTGAACCGAGTTATGAGTAGAAACCGAGAGTGGTCTGGACTTGACCTTAATCCACCTAATTTTCAGAGGTAATCACCGAGAAATATGATTTTAAGAGCTTCAGGTCTTTTTGACTTAATTCCTTAAGTTCCACATGACAATGTACAGCGTTTGACTCTTAGTGTCTAACCTGGTCTCTTCATTCTGGGAACAACTCTGGAATAGGGAATTAATTCGCACTCTCACACTATGCACTTAGCTCAACCCAGACCGGATGTTGGAAGACTGTGAGTCTTTTTTCTGGTAGCGTGGAAATCTAAAGACCGGAGTACGGGTTGAAATAAAGCTTCGGAAAAGGGATGGACGACTGGGCACAATTTTTTCTAAGACCCCAAAAAATGTACGGAACAAAAAGATTCTATATCCGTAGGGGCACAACAAGATCCAAGCAGAACTACCAAAAATTCCAAATACAAAGAAGCATTCTACCAAATAAATATCTGACCAAAAAGGTCCAAGATTCAAGAAAACCTGCAGATCTTGGTGGAGACTCGGCTACACTGACCATCTCCACAAGGAGAGGTGACTACACTGGCCACCCTCCAGTTCTTTTCTCATTCTTCTATCTTCTCCCTCATTCGATTGTGAACACAACGCGACAGACCTTAGAAGGAAATACCTGACTCCCCGAGGACGAGTTACTAGAGAAGAGAGGAGCATGGTAGTCTAGCATTCTGAATGGGAAGAGCTAAAATCCTTCACACACATGAGTCGGTTATTCAATATTCATAGGGTATACTTTCGGAAGAGGATTGATCTAAGATGACTTCTGAGATGAAACCGTGACAATGATGTGTAGAACTTGAGGGCTGTTGATTTTAAAATTCTAAGTCTCAAAGAAATTCCGATAATCCAAAGGTCGAGTTTAGTTTCACTTTCACCTTCATTTCATGGTCTTGGTATGGAACCCAGTCTCATTTCACTTCATGACATTTCTTTTTGATGCTCAGGGACGAGCATGGTTTAAGTATAGGGGGATGATGAATCTCGGATTCACCACTCTAAGTCTCATTAATTAAGCTCAAGTCCCTCAAAATCAACTGCATTTCTGCATTTATTTCGCATAATTAGCATTTATGCATGATTTCATAAGAATTGCATTTTAGCATTATTTTCTGCATAAAATAAGAAGCCAAAAATCCAAGTCAAAAATGACCTGTAAATAGCCTAACTTCCCGGATTTTTAACTCCTCCATGCTAACTCCGAATGACACAAAACCACCTCCACTGTGTGCATATCACTAACAAGAATAAATGAAAAATACAAAAAAAATCACTAACCATGATAAGTGGACCAAAAACCCAAACCCTAGTTTCAGGATTTTCGGACTAAAAGCCACATATCTTCCCCATCCAGTGTCCGACTTTTGAACTAATGCACATTCAATTACCTTCAAAACAAGACTAAGTTCAAGTGAATCGGAGCTCGTATGTGAAAGTTGGGTTTTAGGCCTCTTTTGTACATTGTATATTTTCGCGGTTTTTGATCCGTATTTTATGTATATGTTTTCTTAATCAATAAAAATCCAAAAAAATAGATTTAGATGTCTTTTATTTATCTCTGATTTGTCCTTATTTTTTCGGATTTTTATCATGTTAAAAAATGACAAAAAAATAGAAAACCAAAAAATCAAGGTATTCTATGTACATAGATACCCCAAAAATTCACTTTTTACATTTGACTGATTTTGGCTTTGACGTCTTTATGAAAGTTGTAGATCTCGTCGAGACGAGCATTTTTCATGAAGGAATTTTTTCGATCAGAGGTCATTTACTATTTTTTATCGATTTTACAAAGGTTTTATTCGCGGATTTTTCTGGTGCTGACACGTGGCAGCCCCAGAGGCCACCGCGTGTCAGCGGTTTTTGGGGTTTTTATTACCCATTTAATAAAAAAATAAAAAAATAATTAAAAAAATAAAAAAATAATAATAAGGCCACGCACGTGCGTCGCACGTGCCTCCCAGGCACGTGCTCCGCACGTGCCCCCGCGCCCTTCTCTTGCCCCGCCACGTGGCACCCATCTGGCCGCCCGATCTCGGTCGGTCGGACGGCCATGGGTTGTCATCTTCAACCTCACGCCAACGGCCCTCCTCGATTCCTCTGCCCGCCACTCTGACCGCGTCCCCAACGCCCCGCAACTCTTGCAACAGCCGCCGCCCCTCCGTTATCTCCGCCTCACTTCAACCACCTCCGCATCTCCCGCCGATCGCTCCACCTCCCTATCCTATTTAAAGGACCTCGATGCAACCCCCAACTCCCATCCGCCGGTTGCATCCTTTACCATAGAGCTCGGTGGTGACAGCCGTAGCTCCGCCTTCTTCCCGATGAGATCCGGCGTCTCCCCCTCGACGTCGCTGCTGCCACGGCCCTCTGTGCCTTCTGCCCCGCTCCGGTTGGCCGTCGAGCCACAGACTTCTTCAACATCGTCTTCATCAACCGTCATCCATGCCATCGAGCATCGCCGCCATCCCCAGTTAGCACTTCGACTACCTACGACTACGCCACCAGACGCTTCACCGCTTCATCGAGCTTCGCCGTCGTCATCAACAACCCCGCCGTCTTCTTCACAACTCCACAGTAGAAGCTTAAAGCTCTTCCGCCTCCATCCACATCAGGAGCACTTCGTCAACCATGGTCGACTCCGACGACCTCCGCCAACGACGCTACTCAACCAACGTCAACCCCGACGCCGCACCACCGCGCCAGGAGGACCACCGCCATCTGCTCCGCCTTCGCCGGGCACCTCCGCCAGGAGTGATCCCCCTCCGCCGCGAACAGTCCGCCTCGTCGCCGCTATCGCTACCGGCCTCCAGGGCCAAGACCCCTCACGCACCTGCGAGGCACGTGCGTCCGAGGGGGACGTCAGCACTCATCAGTCAGCCCAGGGGTCACGTGTTGGGCACGTGCCCTTGGGCAAATTGCAAAGACGCCCCCGGGTTCCTCCATTTCGCGCCACAACCCCTCCATCCAGAGGTCACATGCAGCGCACGTGACCCTCTGGTAAATTTGCATCTGCGTCCCCAGTTATCTAGGTATTTACATCTAGGTCCCCGCTGCTCTTTTATTTATTTTATTTAAATTGCAATTCTACCCCTGTATTCCCGCTGCATTTTAGACCTCTACTTTACATTATTTTATTTATTTAAAATAGCATTGTGTTTCTCAATTAATTCTCTACATGTTGATATATTGTGAACATTGTTATGGTCAGTGGTTAATTCTTAATTAATTAATTGTTTTGTGGAAAATTGTGAACTTTGCCCATTTCCTACTCTTCAATTTTTATTTGATTAACCGTGACTCTAAAAATTCCCCAAAAATTAAATATTGTAGATATTATTGTGCTTTACATTGTGCCAAAAAAGATTTGCATTTGCATGCATAATTTACCTTATAAAAATCATTTTGCACATTTCATTGTTTAATTTTCAATAGGTATTAAACCCCACATTTTCGAGGTTTAAGATTTTTTTGAGATCAATCACCTAGTTAGATCTTAGATAATTTTATTTCTTGAAAATAAGTAGGTTTAATATTTATTATAATTAAATATTGAAAATCATTCTGTTGGCATTTAAAAATTCATAAAAATTTTCATTTTGCGTTCAAAAATTCCAAAAAAAATTACAGTGCATTTATCTTGTCATGCATATCATCTCGGCCAAGTTTCATATTTTTCGGACATTGTTGGATCAAATTTTACATTTTAGTCCCTAAAATAGGCCGAAAGTGCATTGTGCATCCCTCATTGCATTAAAAAATTCCAAAAATAAACCGCATCGAAAATCGAACACGAAATTGGATAGATATAATTCTAAGTTGTTCCTTTGCCTCCTTGTGATCGACCTTGGGACTTGCCCAAGTAAAATAAACATAAAAACCACTTGCTTGAAATTGATTAAAAATTTGTGGTTATTTCTTGACCGTTTCCGATAGCCGCTTACAATGAACGACACATTAATTATTTTCACACGAAGATAAAAACAATCTTTTACACGTGCGTTTACGGACTCGTCAATCTCCAGTATTGATTGGACGACGGTTGTGCTGCAGACCCAACAGTGGAGCTTCAATCTGGAGCAGAGGGGTGATCCAACAATTACTGCTCTGCTTGAGGAACAAGGAAGAACATGTCTTCGGGCGAGCTTTGATAGGCAATTCCTCCCTCCTCTGGTAGTCTCTGATGCTATTCAGGTGTTCAAATCATCCCTCTTGCCAGTCCACATATGTTGATGGCTTTAAAAACCTCCAACAGTCTCAGATGAGGTCCCAGTAGCTCGGAGTAGGTACAGGGTAGCTAGAGCTTCGTTTGGAATAAAAAATATCTCAACTAAGTCTAAGGACCTTCAAACCATGCATGGTTAGCTCATACGTACAAAAAGTGATATTCGTGGGGTCGAATTTGGTGGGAATGAACGAGGGTGATGCACAACGGACGGCTTCCGATGGAAGGCGATGGAGAAGGCCCTGATGAATCGATCTAGAAGTGATGCGGGGATAGAGGTGCCTGGGGTTTAGCAGAAGCGCATGGGAAGAAAATGGCGGTGAAACGATGGTCGGAGCTCGAGCTCCGACGAGGTCTGATTTGGAAAATTATGAAATAAAAAGCGAGATCTATCGAAATAAAATGCTAGACTATACCGTAGGAATAAAAGTAAATGAAAAACTATGGCTCTACCTCAGGGAAGAAGGAGCTAAGGAGGAGCATAGGCGAGAGGGCCAGCGAGCTCGGATCTCTGGATTCTGGGCCTCTTCCTCTATGCGAAGATGGCTGGCAAGCTCGCTACTGTCACCAACGAACCTAAGCACGAGAAATTGATGAATCCATGATTCATTAATACTTCTGTCGCATTTTGTCCTAAAACACTTAACAAATACATGTAAATATCTATTGATTCACCTCTTTTATAAAAAAAAATCATTCATGAATAAAAATGCATTTTTATGCATTAAAAATATGTAAATAAATAAAAGAATAAAAAGAAAGAAAAGAAAGGCAGACTAAATATTTATATATGTACAGTATGACTAATTTAAATATAAATATAGATGTAAGATATATTTATATAACCTAATTTCCGAAACAAATTCAACATGAATTGATCCACAAAAAATAAAGAAGTGGGATATAAGGAAGAAAACAACAAAAATAACTAACATTGTACATCATACATTAATTCTTATTTATTCATTATTTATCAAAACTTCAACTAATTGAAATTAATTTACTTGTACATATTTTATATCAAACTCTTTTCCTATATGTTTATAAAATGTATAAAAATATAAAGACCATAAAAATCCAACATGTATATATGTAAGAGATCTGGTTTATAAATGTCAAATTCCCAACTTCTGAACCTCGTAACTTATTCATACGAACTCCAATTTCACTGCTCACCTTTAAAGTTCATAAAAAATTTATTCTCTAATTAATTAAGATGATTTCACTAAAATTGAAGTTCGTCTGCAAAAGTCAGTTTTAGGACCTAATGACAGTTGGGTTTCTAAGCTATTTATTTTATTCTGTATACACTATTTATAGAACACTTGATTTTATAAATTTTAATTAATTTCTTGATCTTGTAGTTTATGTCTAAAAAAATTAGAAATTAAAACCTTCATTTAATATTTTAATTAAATTAAAAATGCTAAAATATAAATGACTTTGAACTATGAACTATATGCTGGTATTTATTAATATCACAACAACAAAGCATTTTTAAGTAGGGTCGGCTACATGGATTATTTGCCTCCATTCAGATCTATCTTGGGTCAATCTCGGGCACCTTTATTTATTGCTATATATTAATTTATTAAAATCCATAAAAAATCATACAACTCACATTTATTATTATATTATTTATAAAAAATATAAAAATAATATATTATTTTTTGAAATATTGAATTAAAAATATACATGCTATCTATTAAGTATAGTATATAAATATTTATTAATATTATATTTATATCTCATAAAATATATTATTTATAAAAATAAATTATACTAAAATTTAGATAATTTAATTATATGTATTTCTTGTTTTATACCTATTTAAAATAATGTTATTTATTATTTATTATCTAATTAATAATGAAAATTTATTTAAAGATCAATGTGGTATCGACACGTGTCAATAATTCATCTTCCTCCGTAAGAAGTTGCTGGAACTCTGTTTCAACAAATCAACTTCTCCAATTTTTTTCCATCTCGTTTCTTCACTAAAACTACATTTAATCCGCCCATCCTATAGACCTAACTACCCTAATTAACGCCTACCCTTCGATCAGTCCTAATCTTCCTTTTGATCATCATATTTAATTCACCAAATGTCATCACTTCAAACCAAAACCTCTCCAGAACACTGTTCCAAAAACCAACCACCCATCTCCCCCATCAAGCCTCGGCCACCTTCGATTGTGATAGAGTCTTGTAGCCATCCCGTGTGTAAGGAGGTGCATCAGGGGAGTCATTCCAAGGTGGAGCTCGCCTTGCATCGTTGCCTAGTATCGCGTGGAACTCTGAGAACCTCACCGTCTCGTCGAGCAATCACCAGAGGATCTCACATCATCACCTCTAAGGTGGCATCCTTCATTCCAAATTTTATTGAATTCCATGTCAGTTTATGGCATTTTATCGCATCATTAGATCGAGTTAATCATCTTCTTTCATCTACACGCAAAATCATCTCCCGATTCGAGTTCAAGGCAGTTAATTTTGATCCCCAAATCTATCTCTCGGAACTATTAGTTGAGCTACAAGAAGAAATAACATATCGGTCGATTCTTCTTTGGATTGAGCAACAAACATCTTCAGTTGCAGGTCAATCAATCATATGAAGTTTTGTCTTCATTCATCTGGAGACTAACTTCGTCGCTAATCAATCAATCGAGCAACAGAACAAGTTCCAGGTTGGAAACCCTAGCAGTCGCCCATCTCCGATCACCCCCTACCGCAGGGGAGCTTGAAGGGGGTAGGCGACCCCCTTCTGGCCCTGCCAGAGTTCTTCAATCATTAGACACATCACCATAGGAGGAGATCAGAAGAATCGCCGCCACCACCCGTGGGATTTGGGAAAGAACTCCCTTCAAGAACTCAAGGCACAACTACGCAACACGTGTCTTGTGTGGACGGCCCATATCTGCTGCGCATCTTCCAATCACAACCACTAAATTGTGAAATGGTGGAAATATTTCAAGGACACCTAGTGTCTCTACAAAATTCTACGCTACTCTATTTTTTCTATTACATTTAGGTCCCCATGTGATGACTAAGTGTAAATTCTAGATCTTTAATTACAATTAGGTCCCTGATCATGGACCTAATTGAGAAATTCTTTTGTTTTCTTTTATACTTCTTTGCAATGAACCTCTTGGACATTATTGGAATTGTGGACACTATATTGATATCAATTTTTGGCAAGTCGAAATTGGAAGATTTGTATCGTGATCTTATCGAGATTTAATTCTTTGCAATACGACTCCGTTTTGGCTTTGTTTTGTGTTGTTTTTCGATCATGTTGCTGGAGTCATTTTTTTGTGCCATCTAGTATATAGTATCATAATATATTTTCTGCAACATAGTACTATATTATAGATTACATTTATTTTAAAAACATCACTTTGAAAAAATAAATAAAAATTGGAAAATAAAAAATGAAATAAAAAATTACAAAAACTAAACCAAAAAATGTTCTTCTTTGAGAAAAAATAAAAAAATCACAAAAATATTTTCTCGCAGAAAAATCAAAACATGATTTTCCGCCTCCTTATGTTTGACCCAATAACACTTGCCTGGATAAATAAAATAGTGAAACAATAAATATATGAGAGAGCAGCCTATCATCTCTGATTCATTTCCTCGCTCTCTCTCTCCTCTATTTTTACTGTCTTTTGTTTGATTAATTAGGTCTCTCTCTACGGATCTCTACAATCGACTTACTTTAACTGTGAGTCAAACCCAATTATAAAAAATCAGGGGATTTCAAGGGGGGAAATGGGATCAAACTCCAAGTGAAGCTCCGACGAGGTATATGTATAGGGGCTGGTTGGATTGGGTAGAGTGCTCGATTCATTGATCCTCACATCGAGGATAAATGTCCGCTTTAAAGATCAATGATCGAGGTACAAAAGTCAAAGAGGGATCAAACCCTGAAGATGCAATGTTTGATGGGAACATTTCGAGGAGTAGGGGAAGTCAGCGAGGTCTGACAGACCTAGGGGAGTAATGGGCCAGTTGATCAGCGGGTCAACCAAGGTCGCACTCCCATTAGGCCATGTCACTCGCCAAATAATAAAACAAAAAAATAAGGTAAAAATAAATCAAAAGGAAATAGAAAAGGATTTTATTATTTTTCATAAAACATGAAAAATATTTCACATTTTATGTAGTATTTTATGTTAATTTTTATTTATTTATTCGAGTTAATTTATTGTATGTTTCTTTTTCATGTAATAATATATGTATATTTACCTATATAAAAGGTATTTTATTTTTATTTTCTATTTTGGATTTTATTATTTTATATACATAATTTATATATTTATAACTTATTTAAATACACATAAATATATTTTTATTGTATTTTTCTGAAGTTATTTGTATACCTAAATAAATAAGTATATTTGATATAGGTATTTACATGTATAATTCATCTACGTATGGTAATGTACTTATTTTATTTTTATGCATTTTTAATTATTTTATTTTGTTTTAATTATGTACCTGTATTTTTAAATAATATTTACAAAATTGTAAAGTATAAGAGAATGAAAAATATAAAGAATAAATAAATTGATTATTTTATACAAGTAAATTGGACAATAAGGGCCCAAAAACAACTTTTACATA